>BOPN01000164.1:115000-127500 GCA_017312705.2 Penaeus japonicus
TCTTTCTCCGTCTCTCTTTCTTTCTCTCTCTCTCTTGCTCTCGTCTCTTCCTCTCTTTCTTTCTCTTTCCCTCTCTCTTGCTCTCGTCTCCTCCTCTCTTTCTTTCTCTCTCTTACTCTTTCTCCCTTTCGCTTTCTCTCTCTCTCTCTCTCTCTCTCTCTCTCTCTCTCTCTCTCTCTCTCTCTCTCTCTCTCTCTCTCTCTCTCTCTCTCTCGCACTTTTTCTTCCTCTTTTTGATTCCTTTTTCTCTTTCTTTCTGTGTGTTTTTGTGTGTGTGTCTCTCTCTCCTTCTGTCTGTTTCTCTCTCTCTCTCTCTCTCTCTCTCTCTCTCTCTCTCTCTCTCTCTCTCTCTCTCTCTCTCTCTCTCTCTCTCTCTCTCTCTCTCTCTCTCTCTCTCTCTGAATTCCACAGTATTTAATCCAATGAAAAGAAATAAAATATCTCTCCAATCCCCTTTTTTCGCATAATCCACATCGAATATTGTTGTTTATGAATTGTTAATCCCTACAGCTTTTTCTCAATAATTTCCGTCCTGGTTTGTGCGTTTGGATAAATAATTCGTTTTATTTCTTTATTTATTTTATCTATTGTGATGAATATGTCGTGGTTATGGATGTGATGTGCGATGTGATGAGGATAATCAGGATCAGGGGTGATGATTTTATTATATTTTGTTTTTACTGTATGTTATGTGTGTTGATGTGTGTTAAATGTTTTTGTTGTCTTTTTTTTACGTTTTTTTTTCTGTTGAATGTTTTTTTTTTTTTCGTGATGTTCCATGGATTAATTTTGGATATTTGTACGGGAAGTGTAGATATATCATAGGAATATCAGAAATATACTATAATATATATATTTTTTTAAGGTGTCGTGCATTATTTGATAACAAATTTATACATATTCCTATTTATTGAACAACCAAAAACCTTAGAGAATATCTACAACAATCATAAACATTATTATTTCAGCGATACCGCATCAACAAGAACCAAAAAGCCCCGTAAGTGAATTATCTCCCCCACCCACCCCCCACCCAAAAAAAAAAAAAAAAAAAAAAAAAAAAAAAAAAAAAAAAAAAAAAAACTCACAGCAGCAGCATTGATCCCCGCCACGCCCACAGCAACTACAGCACAACAGCAGCTGCAACACGTAATACAGTACAGGAACAAACCAACAGCTGTATCGAGGAACAAGGGGAGACTACCTCAAACTGGTCCAATACTGTAATATAATAACATAATCCTTCTCTCTCTCTTTTTCTTTTTCTTTTCGGTCTGTTTCTCTTCTCTTCTCCTTTTGTGTCTTTGCTTTTCTCTGTTCGAGTCCGTTGTTTTGTTCTCTGTTTCTCTATCTCTTTGTTTTTCTTTGGGTTTCTCTGTTTTTTCTCTTTTATACTGTTTGTTTGTTTCTGTCTCTGTCTCTGTCTCTCTCTCTCTCTGTGTCTCTGTCTCTCTCTCTCTCTGTCTCTCTCTCTCTCTCTCTCTCTCACTCTCTCTCTCTCTCTCTCTCTCTCTCTCTCTCTCTCTCACACACACACACACACACATGCACACACACACACACACACATACACACACACATTCACTATCTCCCTCTCTCATTCATTTTCTTCCTCCCTTTCCTTCCTCCCTCTCTATAGTATTTATCTATTTATATATCTACCTACCTACCTACCTACCTTTCTATCAACCCACCTACCTACCTACCTACCTACCTATTTATCTATCTATCTACCTAGCTATCCATCTATCTATCTACCTATCTATCTATCTACCTACCTACCTACCTGCCTATTTATCTATCTATCTACCTACCCACCTACCTACCTACCCACCAACCAACCTACCTACCTACCTACCTACCTACCTACCCACCAACCTACCTACCCACCAACCTATCTATCTACTTCTCCATCTCCCCCCCCCCTTTTCTTCCTCCTGCATAACAGCCCATGAGTCCAACGCCACAGTGCTAAGCTGCCTAATTTGCATAAAACCCAGACTGCAGGTCGATGATCATTACAGTATCAACCTGTGCAAGATGTGTTGCCGTTGACTCGAACGGCAATAATTGCTCTGGTGTTTGGGGATCAATATTGGGTTTGTGTGTTTGTGGAGAAGATTGCTATTTGTGAGAGGTGTCTTATCTGCTTTTGTTGTTTTTGTTATGGTTAGTTGTTGTTGTTTTTTGTTGGCACTGTTTTGATTTTGTTGTGATTATCGTTATTGTTGTTGTTGTTATCATTGTTGTTGTTGTTACTGATATTATTATAGTAATCATATTATTATCATTATTGTTACTATTATAAATACTACTGTTATCATTATCATCCTTATCATTATTTTTACTATTAATGTAACCATCACTCCTCACCATAACACTCAATCTTCACTATCAACATCACCCTCTCCATCATCACCATCATCATCATCATTCTCCTCTTCACCATCACCCTCTCCTCACTTTCGTTTTCACTCCTCACCATCACCAACACTATACCGCCTCACCATCATCAATTCTGTAACATTTCACCATCACCATCATTTCTCACCATCATCATTATTCCTCACCATCACCACCATCTCTTGCCTTCATCAACACACCTCATCATCTTAACCAACGCCCCTCCACCCTCCCCCCCTCCCTTCCTCTCTCACTACATGCCACCCCTCTAACACCCCTCCCCCTGCCACCTCCCCCTTCCCCTCCTCTACCCTCTCTCAGCCGCCTACACCCCTACTCCCACCCCACCCCTCTAACACCCTCTCCCCTTCTCCCTTTCCACCACCCCTTCTCCCCTCCCCCTCTCCCCTTCCCCCATCCCTGCCCCTCTCCCCTTCTTCCCTTCCCCTACCTCTCCCTTTCTCCCCTCCTCCTTTCACTTTCTCCCCTTCTCCCACCCCTCGCCTTCCTTAACCCCTGCCCCTCTCCCCACCCCTCTAACACCTTCTCTCCCCTTCCCCCACCCTCAATCTTGCCTTCCCTCACCCCTCCCTCTCCCCTTCTCCCCTCTCCCTTTCCCCTTCTCTCCTCTCCCCTCTCCCTTTTCCCTTCTCCCCTCTCTCCTCTTCCCTCTCCCTTTCCCCTTCTCCCCTCTCCCTTTCCCCTTCTCTCCTCTCCCCTCTCCCTTTTCCCTTCTCCCCTCTCTCCTCTTCCCTCTCCCTTTCCCCTTCTCCCCTCTCCCTTTCCCCTTCTCTCCTCTCCCCTCTCCCTTTTCCCTTCTCCCCTCTCTCCTCTTCCCTCTCCCTTTCCCCTTCTCCCCTCTCCCTTTCCCCTTCTCTCCTCTCCCCTCTCCCTTTTCCCTTCTCCCCTCTCTCCTCTTCCCTCTCCCTTTCCCCTTCTCCCCTCTCCCTTTCCCCTTCTCTCCTCTCCCCTCTCCCTTTTCCCTTCTCCCCTCTCTCCTCTTCCCTCTCCCTTTCCCCTTCTCCCCTCTCCCTTTCCCCTTCTCTCCTCTCCCCTCTCCCTTTTCCCTTCTCCCCTCTCTCCTCTTCCCTCTCCCTTTCCCCTTCTCCCCTCTCCCTTTCCCCTTCTCTCCTCTCCCCTCTCCCTTTTCCCTTCTCCCCTCTCTCCTCTTCCCTCTCCCTTTCCCCTTCTCCCCTCTCCCTTTCCCCTTCTCTCCTCTCCCCTCTCCCTTTTCCCTTCTCCCCTCTCTCCTCTTCCCTCTCCCTTTCCCCTTCTCCCCTCTCCCTTTCCCCTTCTCTCCTCTCCCCTCTCCCTTTTCCCTTCTCCCCTCTCTCCTCTTCCCTCTCCCTTTCCCCTTCTCCCCTCTCCCTTTCCCCTTCTCTCCTCTCCCCTCTCCCTTTTCCCTTCTCCCCTCTCTCCTCTTCCCTCTCCCTTTCCCCTTCTCCCCTCTCCCTTTCCCCTTCTCTCCTCTCCCCTCTCCCTTTTCCCTTCTCCCCTCTCTCCTCTTCCCTCTCCCTTTCCCCTTCTCCCCTCTCCCTTTCCCCTTCTCTCCTCTCCCCTCTCCCTTTTCCCTTCTCCCCTCTCTCCTCTTCCCTCTCCCTTTCCCCTTCTCCCCTCTCCCTTTCCCCTTCTCTCCTCTCCCCTCTCCCTTTTCCCTTCTCCCCTCTCTCCTCTTCCCTCTCCCTTTCCCCTTCTCCCCTCTCCCTTTCCCCTTCTCTCCTCTCCCCTCTCCCTTTTCCCTTCTCCCCTCTCTCCTCTTCCCTCTCCCTTTCCCCTTCTCCCCTCTCCCTTTCCCCTTCTCTCCTCTCCCCTCTCCCTTTTCCCTTCTCCCCTCTCTCCTCTTCCCTCTCCCTTTCCCCTTCTCCCCTCTCCCTTTCCCCTTCTCTCCTCTCCCCTCTCCCTTTTCCCTTGGTCCTTAAGCAGGATGTATTTTTCTTACACTTGAAAAGAATGTTTGTTTTGGTCTTGTATCGTGACGAGTTCAGTTGAATATTTTATTGCTTGTTGTATGAAAGTCTTTTTTTTCATTTTTATTGATTGTTGTATAAAAATTGAGGTATTTTTCACTTTCATTGCTTGTTGTACGAAACGTGCGTTTTTTTTTTTTTCATTTTCATTGGTTGTACGAAACTAGAGTTGTTGTTTTTTATTTTTATTGATTGTTGTATGAAAATTGAGGTATCTTTTTATATTTATTGATTGCTGTGCGAAACGTGAAGTATTTTTCCATTTTTATTGATTGCTTGTACGAAACTAGAGTTGTTGTTTTTTTCATTTTTATTGATTGTTGTATGAAAATTGAGGTATTTTTTTCATTTTTATTGATCGCTGTGCGAAAATTGAGGTATTTTTCCATCTTTATTGGTTTTTGTGGGATATGTGAAGCATTTTACGATTTTCTATTGCTTGTTGTACGAAACGTAAGGCTTTTTCCATTTTTATTGCTTGCTGTGGGAAACGTGATGGATTTTTTTAAATTTTTATTGCTTGCTATAAGAAACGTGAGTTTTTTTGTTTTTTTTATTATTGTTTGTAGTACGTAACGTGAGGTTTTTTTTTCATTCTTATTGCTTGTTGTATGAAATGTGAGTTTTTTTTTCATTCTTATTGCTTGTTGTACAAAACGTGAGGTATTCTATTCATTGGTATTGCTTGTTGTAGGATATATGAAGCATTTTGCTTATTTCTATTGCTTGCTGTAGGAAGCAAGAGGGAATTTATTCATCTCTATTGCTTATTGCAAGAAACGTGTTGCACCTCATTCAATTCTATTGCTTATTCTAGGATAAGTGAGAGATCCTATCCATATTCATTACTTATTGTAGGAAATAAGACGCATCTTATTCATTTTCATTGCATATTGAATTCCATTCTCTCAACTCAGCCTCACTTTCCTCGTTGCAAATGGAAGTAGTGAAAAAAAAAAATAGTTCTACATATTGCTGCAACGTCCCTTGTTTTCCCTCTTGCAATTAATCACCATCGCTGTTTTCTCTTCATTATTAACTACAGTAATTAACGACCCTTGACAAATAGCATCACGAGGGGGAGGTGCAATTAGAGGGGGATAATCTTATTAAAAAAAAGGATAATGTTGATGACAGTGATGATGATAAGGGTAATGAATGATGATGATGTTAGTGATGAATCTTATATCAATATATGTGATGATGGGTATGGTGTAGATATATTGTGTCTATCGGGATAAGGATATAGATATTGAATCGTGATGGTGTTAATTATGATTTTTTATGGCAATGTGTGTGATGGTGAGTATGGTGTAGGTATATTGTGTAAAGAATGATAAGAATTTTTTTACAAAAGAGTCTTAACTTCTTAATGGAAGAGAAGAGAGAGAGGGAAATCGGAAGGATGGATCGATAATTAGAAATATTGATAAACAAAGAAGGAGGATGAGAGAGGGAGGGAGAGGGTGAGAGAGAGAAAGAAGAGGATGTGGGGGGGGGGGGTTATATAGCTAGATGGAGAGAGAGAAAGAGAGGGAGAGAGGATACCACATCTGTATTCACATCATATATTATTCATATGAACTCATAAACACACACAAATATATATATATATATATATATATATATATATATATATATATATATATATATATATATATATATATATCTATATATATATATATATATATATATATATATATATATATATATATATATATATATATATGCATATATATATGTATGTATGAATGTATATATATGTATATGTATGTATATATGCATATCAAGATTACCAAGGGAGTAAGCCACGCCATGTAAAAGCGGTTCCCTCCATCAAAGCAAGAGACACACCGTGCAACTAGCATGAGCTTTGAAGTTGCAAATCTTGCGAGCTTTGTGATGGTCTTGAGTCATTCTTAGAGTCAAGTCTTTGGGAGTCACTGGGGAGAGAGAGAGAAGGAGGAAGGGAGGGAGGGAGAAGGGGGGATGTGAGGGAGGAATGAGATGGGAGGGAGGGAGGGTGGAAGGGAGGGATGGAGGGAGGGTGGAAGAAAGGGATAGAGGTAGGGAGGGCGAGAGAGAGAGAGAGATGGATGGGATGGATGGATGGAAGGAGAGAAGGAGGGAGGGAGGGTGGAGGGGAGGGAAGAGAGGGAGGGAGAAGGGGGGATGTGAAGAAAGAAGGAGAGCGAAGGATGGGAACGAAGGAGAAAGGGAGAGGGGAAAGGGAGAGAGAGAGGAAGGATGGAAGGGAGGGAGAGAGGGAAGGCAAGAGATAGAGGGATAGAATCGAGGGAGGAAGGGAGGGAAGGGAGGGATAATCAATGAGACAAAGATAATGACAAAAAAAAAAAAGAAAAAAAGAAAGAGTACAGGAAACCCATCCTTCCCCCCCCCCCCCACCCCTTCCCTCTCCCTCTCCCATCTCCCCTCTCCCTCGAACATCCAAGGCTTCCATCCCCTCCCCCCTCTCCTCCCCTTCCCCCCTCCTCTCCCCCCCTCTCCCTTAGCCTCCCCACCGAAATAATCGTCCACAAATCCAAGGGGGAGCTTTCAATCCGATCTCCTTAGGCACCCTTAAAATCCCTTAAACCGACTCTCTGACATGTCCCTTAAGAGTCCATTGGCCTATTTCCAGCGGCCCTTGTGGAGGTGGTGGTGGAGGTGGATGGAGGTGGAGGTGGAGGTGGATGGAGGTGGTGGAAGTGGTGGTGAGAAGTGGAGGTGGAAGTGAGGATGAAGTTTTAAGTGGAGAAGGACCTTAGAGGTGGAGAAGGAGGTGGTTAAAGGTGGAAGAGGACCTTAGAGGTGGAGAAGGAGGTGGCTAAAGGTGGAGGAGGACCTTAGAGGTGGAGAAGGAGGTGGCTAAAGGTGGAGGAGGACCTTAGAGGTGGAGAAGGAGGTGGCTAAAGGTGGAGGAGGACCTTAGAGGTGGAGAAGGAGGTGGCTAAAGGTGGAGGAGGACCTTAGAGGTGGAGAAGGAGGTGGCTAAAGGTGGAGGAGGACCTTAGAGGTGGAGAAGGAGGTGGCTAAAGGTGGAGGAGGGGGTCCTAGAAGATGAAATCGATCAGACTGCAAGGTTTGAGGCCGAGAGAGCGAAAGAGAGACAGGGAGAGGGAGGTAACGAGGGGAAGGGAGAGAGGAAAAGACAGGTAAATGAAGGGAGGAAAGAGAGAGAGTGGGAGAGGTAGAGAGGGAGAGAAAGAGAGAAGCAGAAACGGGGAAGAGAAAGTGAGAGGCAGGTAGGGAGAAGGAGAGAAGGGGGGAAATGCAGAGAGGGAGAGAAAGAGAGAGGCAGAGACGGAGAAGGGGAGAATGGAGAGAGAGATGGAGAGAAAGAGAGAGGCAGAGACGGAGAAGGAGGGAAGGGGGAAGAAGTAGAGAGGGAGAGAAAGAGAGAGGCAGAGACGGAGAAGGAGAGAGGGAAGAGGGAAGCAGATAGATGGACAGAAAGGGAGAGAAAAGGAGAGAGAGAGGGTGGGGGGAGAGGGAGAGGAAGGAAGGGAAAAAGAGAGAGAGATATGGAGGGAGGGAGAGAAAATGAGAGAAGGGGGAGGGGAAGCAGAAAGGGAGATGGGGAGAGAGAGAGAGAGAGACGATAAGGGAGAAAGAGAGAGAGAAAAGGGAGGGAGCAGAGAGAGTGAGGATGGAGAGGAGAGGAAAACCTTAATCAAATACTTCTTTCACACACAATAATTCCTCTTATTGACATGTTGGAGAGAGAGAGAGAGAAAGAGAGAGATTGAGAGAAGGGCAGAAACACAGAGAGAGAAACAAACGAACAGACAAACTACTGATACGATGAGAGGGAGAGAGAAAGAGAGAGAGAGAGAAAGAGACAGACAGACAGACAGAGAGAGAGAGAGAGAGAGAGAGAGAAAGAGAAAGAAAGAGAGAGAGAGACAGAGATAGACAGACAAAAAGAAAAAAAAAGAGAGAAATACAGACAAAGAGAGAAAGAGAAAAAAAAAGTGGGATGGATGACTCAGCCAGCCAGGTAAATGTAAAGGTAAGCCGGTATTAGCCGGTCTGTCGGTTAGGTTAGCTGAGGTATTTGACCCCCTCCCCCCTCTCCCCCCCAAGAAAAAAAATAATTAACTAAATTCGGAAAATCCGGTCAACTCTGAAAGGAAAGCTAGGGAGAGGGAGAGAGAAAGAGAGAGAGAGAGAGAGGGAGAGAGAGAGAGAGAGAGAGAGAGAGAGAGAGAGAGAGAGAGAGAGAGAGAGAGAGAGAGAGAGAGAGAAAAAAAAATGAAGTTCATTAACTAAATTCGGAAAATCCGGTCAACTCTGAAAGGAAAGCTAGGGAGAGGGAGAGAGAAAGAGAGGGAGAGAGAGAGAGAGAGAGAGGGAGAGAGAGAGAGAGAGAGAGAGAGAGAGAGAGAGAGAGAGAAAGATATATATATATATATATATATATATATATATATATATATATATAGAGAGAGAGAGAGAGAGAGAGAGAGAGAGAGAGAGAGAGAGAGAGAGAGAGAGAGAGAGAGAGAAATAGAGAGAGAGAGAGAGAGAAAGAG
Organism: Penaeus japonicus; assembly: GCA_017312705.2. NCBI lineage: Eukaryota > Metazoa > Arthropoda > Malacostraca > Decapoda > Penaeidae > Penaeus > Penaeus japonicus. The sequence continues at coordinate 123,906 of BOPN01000164.1, forward strand.
AGAGAGAGAGAGCGAGAGAAAGAGAGAGAGAGAATGACAGAGAGTGGGAGAATCACAGAGAGAGAGGGAAAATGATAAAGAGAGAAGGAGAATGAGAACGAGAATAACAGAGATAAAGCGAGAGGGTGGGGACGAGAGAGAGAAAAAAAGAGAAAAGAAAAGGTGAGAGAAAGGAGACAAAGCTCTGCCATCTGTCTGCCTATCACGCAACATAAACGCTGCCCTTGAAACAGTTCAGGATTCGGTTCCATTAGCAGATCGCCATCGCATTCATCCGAAAATAGCGTCAACACAACCCGGAATTATTGACAATCTCGTGCCATCACTCTCCGACCCCGCGCTGCATCCGGGTTGTGCAACGGACCGAATTAAAGATATAGATTTGTCTTTGTTTTCTCTGATGCTGAAATGTGAAGGAGGATTTCAGGCAACAGGAGGAAAAAATCTCTTCTCTTCTCTTCAAATATCCATGGAGGGGACAGAGAGAGAGGGAGAGGGAGAGAGAGTGAGGGGGGGGAGAGAAAGAGAGAGAGAGAAAGGGAGAGAGAGGGGGGACAGAGGGAGAGGGGGGGCAGAGAGAGAGAGAGAGAGAGAGAGAGAGAGAGAGAGAGAGAGAGAGAGAGGAGAGGAGAGAAAGAGAGAGAGAGAGAGAGAGAATAAGAAAGACAGAGAGAGGGAGAGAAGGAGAGAGAGAGAAGGAGAAAGACAGAGAAAGAGAGAGAGAGAAGCGAAAGTAAAATAGAAGAGAGGAAATAAGCAAAACCAATGCCAATTAAGAAGACACTTCCCCTCGTCTCCTTGTCTTTCCCCTTTATCCTCGAGTCTCTTCTCCCCCTCCTTCTCCCCAGAACATAACAATATATAGAATAGCGTTGGGGGACGGCGACAAGGAGAAGGAGAGAGAGGCAAGCAGATAGAGAGGGGGTAAGGGGGGATAAATGGAGGGACAGAGAGATGGGGGGAGGGAGGGATAGATAGAGAGAGACGGGGAGGGGAGAGGAGAGAGAGAGAGAGTCTGAGAGAGAGAGTGTGTGAGTCTGAGAGTATGCGAGAGAGAGAGAGTCAGTCTGAGATAATGAGTCTGCGAGAGAGAGAGGAAGAGAGAGAAAGATAGATAGATAGAGAGAGAGAGTGTGAGTCTGAGAGAATGAGTATGCGAGAGAGAGAGAAAGAGAGAGAGAGTGTGTATGAGTCTGAGAGAATGAGTCTGCGAGAGAGAGAGAGAGAGTGAGTCTGAGAGAATGAGTATGCGAGAGAGAGAGAGAGAGAAGTAATAAAGGAGACAGGCGAGGGTTAAGGAGAAGAGAAGAGAAAGGTCAGAGCGAGAGGATGAAGGGACTGCTGGCTCAGACCCTGTTCTCGGTGCCAAATTTTGTCCCAGCGCTCTCTGTTGCATTTATTTACCTGTACTTCTTTCTAGCTGTCGTATTTCTTTTTTTTTATGGATTTTCTTCTTCCTTTTTTCTCCTTTCATGGTTGTCTGTCTGTCTGTCTTTCACGGTCTGTCTTTCTCTTCTTGTTTCTTGGTTTGTCTCTGTCTCTGTTTCGCTCTGTTTTTGTTTTGTTTTGTTTGTTTGTTAGTCCGTATCACTGTTTGTGTGCCTATCTTTCTTTTCTTTCTCTCTCTCTATCTCTATCTCTCTCTCTCTCTCTCTCTCTCTCTCTCTCTCTCTCTCTCTCTCTCTCTCTCTCTCTCTCTCTCTCTCTCTCTCTCTCTCTCTCTCTCTCTCTCTCTCTCTCTCTCTCTCTCTCTCTCTCCTTCTTCCTCATTCTCTCTTCCCCCCCTCCTTCTCCTTCTCCCTTTCTCCCCCACGCTCTCACCCTCACCCTCTCCCTTCCCTTCTCCTCTCCCTCCCCCTTCCTCCCTGCCTCCCTCTCCCTCTCCCCACTGTCCCTCTCCCCTCCCTCCCCACCCTCCTCCTAGGTACACAAACATGCCAAATGGAGGCCTAGGAACCCTTTCCCACTGAAAAATAATCCCTATAATTGGGTCCCGCGGAGTCGGTTCCCGGTGAGGTTTAATCCGCTGGGTCGATTTCCCACTGAAACTTTACGCTTTTGGATCGGGTCCCTCTGGATTGAGACGTTGCCAGGGGTGACTGTTTTTATTCTCGTTTTTGTTTTGTTTTGTTTTGTGTTTCTTTCTGTTTCTGACTTGGTTTCTCTCTCTGTCTGTCTCTCGGTTTCTCCTCTTTTGTTTTCGCTCAATCGCTTTTTCTCTCTCTTTTTCTATTCACTTTATCTTATGTCTTTCTCTCTCTCTCTCTCTTCCTCTCCCTTTATCTTCTCTCTCTCTCTCCCTCTCCCTTTATCCTCTCTCTCTCTCTCTCTTACCCTCTCTCTCAATCCCTCCCCCCCCCCACACACACACACTAAGTTACGCCACAACGTCGAAAAAAAAAGATAGAATTAAAAAAAAAAAACTAAACTAAACATAGAAGAGAGAATAAGGTTGATATCAAGATCCGATAAAATTACCTGGCCTCAATTACGACACAATGAAAGAATTCTGTCTAGACGAGTGGACGGCGGGAGGGGGCGCCACCAGGGGTATCGATCGCCTTTCGTCGCTCGTTGATCGATTTTCTGTTGTTTTTCATATATGATGTTTATTTTCTTTTTCGTTTTTTTTTTAGCCCTGTTTTGATTTTTTTCTATGTATTTCACCTTTTCTTTTGTTTCTTTCTCTTTTTTTATGTATTATTTTCTTTCCTATTTTTTTTCTTTTTCCTAACTTTCAAGAATGACAAAAAGCGATCAATATACTTGCAACAATATTGATCGCTTTTTTGCCATACTCTATCCATTTTCTTTCTCTTTCTTCGCTAATTTGCATACGCACTTTAGATACTAATATTACTGAAGAGATAGACTATATCCCAGTTCATTTCAGAAAACTACTTTGGAGTTATTGAAGAAATAGGTGGCTGATGTCCTTAAATGACTCGTTGATGTGTTGTGACGTATGGTTAGTCTTCTATGCGTAACTAGTTGCAGAGTAAGAATGATAGTAAAGAGAAAAGTGTACGAGAGGATAAAGAAGGAAGGAAATAACAAAGAATGGGTAGAGAGAGAGAGAATATATATATATATATATATATATATATATATATATATATATATATATATATATATATATATATATATATATGTATATATATATATATGTATATATATATATATATTTATATATATATATAAATGTATATATATATATATATATATATATATATATATATATATATATATATATATATATATATATGTATATATATACATATAAATATATATATATATATATATATATATATATATATATATATATATATATATATATATATATATACATATATATATATATATATATATATATATATATATATATATATATATATATAAATATATATATTTATATGTATATATATACATATATATATATATATATATATATATATATATATATATATATATATATATTATGTATATATATATATATATATATATATATATATATATATATATATGTGTGTGTGTGTGTGTGTGTGTGTGTGTGTGTGTGTGTCTGTGTATGTGTGTGTGTGTGTGTGTGTCTATG
>BOPN01000164.1:140000-145000 GCA_017312705.2 Penaeus japonicus
CCTTCTTTGACTGTGTATATATGCTTCCGTGTATACAGCATTTGCGTGAGCGTGTGTTTTGTATGTGTTTGAGTGCTTGTGTGTGTGTGTGACTTCATACCCGCCATTCTTGCCACTTGCACCGCTACTACAATCACGCCACGTTGCCACATCTTCTCTGGCAACTAGAAGCGGAACAAGACAGAAACAGAGAAGCAGAGTAAGATAGAGGAAAGAGAGAGAGAGAAGAAAAAGAGAGAATAGAGACAACGAAATGATAAAAAAAGAAGAAAAACAATGAACAAAAGAAGAGGAAAGAAAAATGTAAAAAAGAAAAAAGAAAAATCAACAGACGAGAGACGTGGCACCACCGCAGACTTAATCCGTTCTCGCGACCTGGGACACGTGACCGCTACATGACCGGCGGATACACATGCATGCAACGCTACGCGAACGCTGCAGAGGGGAGGGGAGGGGAGGGGAAAGGAGGGGAGGGGAGGGGAAGGGAGGGGGAAGGGGAGAAGAGAAGGGTTGGGGGAGGGAGATGTGAGAGAGGGAGGGGAGGGAGGGAAGGGGATGCGAGGGGAGGGGAGGGGAGGGAGAGGAAAGACGGAGAGGGGAGGGAGAGGAGAGAGGGAGAGCAAGGGAGATGGAAGGAGAGAGTAGAGGAGAGGGGAGATAATAACAGGAAGCCGTGAGTCTCTGTTACTAGAGATAGAACACAAATGGAGGAAGAGGAAACGGGGTGATAAAGACAAAGAAGAAGAAACGAAGGAAGAAAAAGAAGCGGACAGGGAGAAAAGGAAAGAAAAAAGCGAAATGATAAAGAAAAGAGAGATGAAAGAGAAGAGAGAGGGGAGAAAGGGAAAAATAGATAGAAGAAAGAAGTGAAGGAAACTGATAATAGAAAATGAATGAAAGAAAGAAGAGAGGAGATAATAGATCAAAGAAAAGCAAAAAGAAGAGAAAACAAAATAATTCAAAGATTAAAAAATGATTAAACAAATAAATAGATAAAGAAATCAAGGAATAAATAAATAGATAAAAAAAACAATAAAAAGAGAGACAATAAAGAAATGAAACTAAAAACAAATAACATGATACCGGGCCATAGAAGAAAGAAGAAACAAAGATAGAAATAAGAGAAAAGAAAAAAATAATAATCCGAAAGAGATAATGAGAGAATGTGAAGAGAGAGAGACCGCGTTAGTGCATGAGGGGACGATAGAGGGGAAAGGAGAAGGTCATGCAGATAGACTTGCATGACGATCAGCTGTGTCGCAGTATCGAATTTTAAAGATTTTTTTCTTTCTTTCTTTCTTTCTCTATATTTTTGAGTACTGTTTATTTGCTTCTTTATTTATTTTCTTCACTTATCATTTGCTTCTTTAATTATTTTTCTTCGCTTATTATTTGCTTCTTTACTTATTATCTTCGCTTATTATTTGCTTCATTGATTGTTTATCGAGTTTTTTGTTTGTTTATTTGTTTGTTGATTTGTCTTTTGTATTTTTAATTTGTTTTTGTTTTTATATTTTTTCTTTTGTTTATGTTTTTTTTATGTTTGTTTGCTTTCGTGTGTATGTGTTTATAAGGACATCTACAGTTAATGTGTTATTAATTAAGAAATTGTATTAATTAAAACATTATTTAGGGTCATTTTTATGACATAAAATGTATAAACTAAGAAATAAAGTTTATAATTTAAAAAAAAAGCGTACAATCTAGATAATTCAAATACTCTTGAATAAAAGGTATTAGCTGGATTTCTGAAGAAAGTGTTATAATCTAAAAAAAAAATCGTAGAATTTAGATGATTTATATAATCGAAAGTTTATGATTAAAATTCCTTTACATAGAGTGTATTTTATTTTTCGCGATGAATAGAGTTACATGTTACATAGTTTAAAAGTTCAATAATTTCTTACCGTGAAATAATTACCTATTATACAAACATAATCATTCTTTACGAGGAATTATTCACGATAATCATTTATACAACGAAAACGCAAAAATAATTCATGAAAAATAAAACAATGAAAAGAAAGACGAAGACGAAAAAAAATAAACAAAAAACGAAATATCTTAAGACGAAGGAAATAGCAAGCAAGCAAGCAAGCATTCTTTTCCCTCATGCTTTCCCATTTCTTGCAAACAGCAGCTCATAATAAGTGATGTTTATGACGCCAACTTCTCACGCTGAGGTTTCGGGGGAAAAAGGGCACATCTGGTCACGGTTGCAGCGATCTTGAACTTTGCTTAGATTAAGTAAGATGGAGGCTCGCTTACTTTTGCCATGGCGCCACTCATGAGTTTTGAGTCTTAGGTTGAGGGTCGATTCGATTACTTTTGCCGTGGCGCGCCTGTGACGTGAACCCAAATTATTTTAGCTTGAGGTTCGTGCGTTTCGTGAACCTCAGTTCTTAGAAAGAGGTTCGATTCGTTTACTTTTGCCATGGCGCGTCTTCTGAACCCTTAGTCTTGAGCTGGGATACGTGCGCTTACTTTGGCCATGGCGTGCTTTTACCTGATGTCTGGAGGAGAATTTCCTTTATTTGGTGTGTTGGGGGGGGGGGGGGGGCAGGCGAGATGGAGGAGGGTGGGTGGGTGGGAGAGGGAAAGGGAGGATGGGAGAGGGAGAGAGAAGAAAGAGAGGGAAAAGGGAGGATGGGAGAAGGAGAGAGAGGGAAAAGGGAGGATGGGAGAGGGAGAGAGAGGGAAAAGGGAGAATGGGGGAGGGAGAAAGGGAGAGGGAGGGGGAAGGGAAGATGAGATAGGGAGACGGAAGGAGGAGGGGACAGGGAGGGAGAGGTTTGGAAGTGAAAGTGATAAGGGGAAAAGAAAGAGGGGGGAGCAAGAAAAATAAAAGGAATATACAAGTATTGCGAAAGAGAGAAAGAGAGAGAGTGAGAGAGAGAGACAGAGAGAGAGAGAAAGTGAGAGAGAGAGAGAGAGAAAGTGAGAGAGAGAGAACGAGAGACAGAGAGACAGAAAGAGAAGGATAGAGAGGAGGGAGTGAGAGGAGGGGAATAACAAATAGATGGCTAAACAAAGAAACACAAAGATAAGTGACAGATAAAATGATAGATATCAGTTGACTGACACTGCAAATATGAAAATAGGTAAATAGATAGATAAGCACATAATTAGATAGATATAGAGATAAACAAAACACATAAATACATACATAGATAGACAGACACGATGATAAAAAAAACAAACAGATAGATATATACAAAGAGATAACAGACAGACAAGATAGAACAACAACGCAGAAATCGGGAATGAGAACATTGCATGGGGAGCAGATGTTGCAGGTTGTTGCAAATTGCTGTTGCTGAGAAGTAGGAGCAGGAGGAAACCCTGCAACGTGCCTTTTTTTCTTTCTTTTTTCTTCTTCTTTTTTTTTCTTTTTTTTACTAGCCTCTTCTTCTTCTCCTACTTCTTCCTCTTTTTCTCCTTCTTATTATCATTCTTCTGTTCCATCTTCTCCTTCTTCTTCTTCTCCTTCTTCATCTCCTTCTTCTCCTTCTTTTTCTTCTTCTTCATCTTTTCCTGCTGCTACTTCTCTTTCTATTCTTCCTAATCCTCTTCCTCCTCCGCTTTCTCTTTATTATTATTATTATTTTCATTTTGTTTTCTCCTTTCATTTCTTAAAATAATTTGATCTTCTTCCGTCTCCCCCTCCCTCTCTCTCTCTCTCTCCTTTTTTTCCTTCTATCTATTTTGGTAAACAGACAAAAGAGTGATTGGGAGGGGGGAGTAAGAGAGGGAAGGGGAGAGGAGGGAGAGGGAGGGAGAAAATGAGGGAGAGGGGGGAGAGGGGAGAGAAGGAGGGAGAGAGAGAATGAAGGAGAGGGGGGGAGGGAGGGAGAGTTGTATTTTGACACACAAACAGACAGAAGAATAGACAGAGAGATAGTCAGATAGGCAGATAGATAGATAGGTCGATAGACAGATAGGCAGACAAAGAGATAAACAGGTAGACAGACAGAAATATAGACAGATAGGCAGACAGACAGATAAGCAGGCAAAAGGATAAACAGGTGGACAGATAAACAGACAGGTAGATATATGGATAGGTAGACAGAAAGACAGGTAGACAGGCAGACAGACGTACAGGTAGGCAGATAGAAAGACAGGTAGACAGGCAGACAGAAAGACAGGTAGACAGGCAGACAGAAAGACAGGTAGACAGGCAGACAGAAAGACAGGTAGACAGGTAGACAGAAAGACAGGCAGACAGAAAGACAGGTAGACAGGCAGACAGAAAGACAGGTAGACAGGCAGACAGAAAGACAGGTAGACAGGCAGACAGAAAGACAGGTAGACAGGCAGACAGAAAGACAGGTAGACAGGCAGATAGATAGGTAGACAGAGTAGGCAGGCAGATAGACGGATAGACATATAGACAGGGTTGAAGAACAAGACGATAAAGAAGGGAATAGATGGAATCCAGAGAAGAAAGTGCGATAAAGGAATGGTAGAAAAGAAGGAAGGACGGGAAGTGAAGAATAGAAAAGAAAGATAATAAAATAATGAAGAGAAAAAGGGGATAGGAGAGAAGAGAAGAATAAAAGAAGAAAGATGGAGGAAGGAGAATAGGATAAATGGAGTTACAACGTGACGAGGAAAAATAGATGTGAAGGGAAGGGAAGATAAGGAGAAAGAGAATGAGAAAAAATAGATAATAAGAAAGAATATAAGAAAGAAAAGGAAGACGAATAAGAAAAAAAGGAGATAAAAAACGAATAAAAAAAGAAAAGAAGAAGATTAAGAGAAAGAACAGCTAGAAGACGAAAAAAGAAAAAGAAAAGCAAAGCGAAAAAAAAAAACCGAAAATAGAAAAAACAAAAAAGAATTAAAAAAAAAGAAAAGAAGAAAACGAACGAAGCAAAAGAATAATAACCATAACAAAGCGAGAAAAAGCCAACAACGTGAAGAGAGAGGAAAACTATAAGCAAAGAGGAGGATCCAAGAGGAGTGTCACAAGGAGAGGAATCGAATCGCTTTAACAAGAG
>BOPN01000164.1:160000-165000 GCA_017312705.2 Penaeus japonicus
AGAGAGAGAGAGAGGGAGAAGAGAAAGAGAGAGAGGAAAAAGAGAAAGAGAACGTAAGAGAGAAGAGAAAGAGAGAGAGATAGTGAGAAGGAGAGAGAGAGACCCGAAACGTTTAGAGTGAGAGAGAGAGAAAGATGCTCTAAATATTCAGAGAGAGAGAGAAAGAGAAAGAGAGAGGGGGGAGAGAAAGCAGGAGAGAGGCAGAGACAGAGACAAACAGAAACGTAATAAAGAAAGAGATAGTTATATATATATATATATATATATATATATATATATATATATATATATATATATATATATATATATATACACACACACACACACACATAAATTATCATTCTCTCTACCTTCCTTTTCTATTGTTCCCAACTCTCCAATTCCACGTAAAATGAAGTGCTCGAAACAAAAACAAAAGAGACATTCCGAACTTCATTTCAACCGCTTAGTTACAAAGGGTTCTGTGTGGTCCGGTTCATACCACCCAGGATATCTGTGGTGAAGAATTTACTGAAGAAAAGAAGAAGAAAAATATATTTTCTTTTCGAATACTGAGAAAAAAATAAGAAAAAATAATAAATTCTGATTTCCTTTTCGAATACGCTTGAAAAGATTTCGTTAATTGATAAACAGTGTAGCGTAGTTTACCATGACTGTATTTTGTAAAAAAAAAAAAAAAAAGAAAAAAAAAAAGAAAAAAAGAGAGAGAGAGAGAGAGAGAAAAAAAAAAGTTATGTTACAGGGAATAATGTCTAATGGAATTACTTATCCCAATAATTTCGTATTTTTGTATCGTTTTTTTCTATGATTCAAAAAGAAAATAAGATATCAATAAAAAAAAATGATGTTTCGACCACCAAAAATGATAGTAATGATGATAAAAAAAATCGATGTTTCGATTACCAAAATGGTAATAAAGATAATAGAAAGAATAACATCAAGCTTATCTCTCTACCCTTCAATCTCCCTATTAAATCTATCTATCCGAAGCCCAGCGACTTAGAAATAGACATTTAACTTCCTGGTTCCTCTTCCTCTTCCTTTTTCATCTTCTTCTTCTCCTTCTTCTTCTTCTTCTTCTTCTTTTTCTCCTCCTTCTCCTCCTCTTCCACTTCTTCTCCTTCTTTTTCTCCTCCTTCTCCTCCTCCTCCTCTTCCACTTCTTCTTCTTCTTCTTTTTCTCCTTCTCCTCCTCTTCCTCTTCCACTTCTTCTTCTTCTTCTTTTTCTCCTCCTCCTCCTCCTCCTCTTCCACTTCTTCTTCTTCTTCTTTTTCTCCTCCTCCTCCTCTTCCTCTTCCACTTCTTCTTCTTCTTCTTCTTCTTCTTCTTTTCCTCCTTCTCCTACTCCTTTTTCTTCTTCTTAACTATTACTGTGATTGTCTTTAGATTCAAAGGACACAAGAAACACACCTTCTTTGATAGAAATTTAGAGCCCGGTTGATTTAAATACGTCTGTTCTGTTTTTGTTTTTGTTTTCTTAACAAAAGATAGTATGATTTAGAATTAGATTTGGGTCAGTAAGTAAGAGTAAGAAGTCGAAGATGAAGAAATAGTTTTTTATAAGGATTATGATAATAGCAATGATAACAATGACAATAGTAATAATAATTGCAATGATAATGATAATAATGATTATTATAAAAAAATAAGGATGATGATGATAATAATAATAGTAATGATAATAATGATAATTATAATAATAGTACAAGAATTATAACAATAGCAACAAGAGTGATAAAAGAAAAACAACAACATTAGCAATAACAACACAAATAATAGCAAATAAAAAAGGGAAACAAAACTGGAAATCAATAAAACTTTAATAAAATCTTTTCTCTTTGATAACGTTTTAATCGAAATTATACTTTCCATAAGTATTTCCATAACAATGACCTTTGACCTCGAGATATACGAGTAGTGATAAGAGGTCACGTTTTTCATTCTTTGTTGTTGTCGTTGCTTTTGTCCAATTTTCTTAATTTGTCTGTTAGTTTGTTTGTCTGGTGGTCTGTCTTTCTGTTTGTGAGTCTTTCTGTTGGTCTGTCTGTATTTTTTTTTCTGTTAGCCTGTCTGTCTATCTGTGAGTCTTTCTGTTAGTCTGTCTGTTTGTAAGTCTTTCTGTTAGTCTTTCTGTTTGTAAGTCTTTCTGTTAGTCTGTCTGTCTGTGAGTCTTTCTGTTAGTCTGTCTGTTTGTAAATCTTTCTGTTAGTCTGTCTGTTTGTAAGTCTTTCTGTTTGTCTGTCTGTTTGTAAATCTTTCTGTTAGTCTGTTTGTCTGTGAGTGTTTCTGTTAGTCTGTCTGTTTGTAAATTTTTCTGTTAGTTTGTCTGTTTGTGAGTCTTTCTGTTAGTCTATCTGTTTGTGAGTCTCTTTGTCTGTGAATTTGCTGGTCTGTCTGTATGTATGTGTGTATGTATATGAATTATTTGGCTGCCTGGCTTTATATGTGTGTCTATGTATGCGAGTCTGTTAGTTTCCCTGTCTGGGATGTCCAGTGATCTGTCTGTGTGTCTGTGATTATATTTTCCAGTGCTTCTTTGGGTGTGATTTTGCCCGGGTCTGTATGTCTGTCTGTGAAATTTATTTTCTGTTTGTTTGTTTGTTTGTCTGTGAAATCTATTTTCTGTCTGTTTGTCTGTGTGATATCTACTTTCTGTCTGTTTGTCTGTGAGTCCTTTGGTTCGTCTGTCTGCCTATAGATGTCTCCCTGTCTGTTTTTACTTCAATATTTTTCTCACTATCATCATCATCATTATCTTATTGTTATTGTTCTTATCATTATCATTTTTATCATCATTACTATCCTCAGCATTATCATCATTATTATTATCATTCATTTTTGTAATTATGATCATTATCCTCATCATCATCACCATTCTCTTCTTCTGCTTCTTCTTTTACTTCCTCTCCTCCACCTTCCTTTCCTCCTATGTGTGTATGTATGTGTGTGTGTGAGAGAGAGGGAAAGAGGGGGGGGAAAGTGTATGTATATGTGTATGCGCATGTGTATTTGTATGTGTGTGTGAGAGAGAGAGGGGGGAGAGAGAGAGAGAGAGAGAGAGAGAGAGGGGGGAGAAAGAGAGAGAGAGAGTGTGTGTATGTATATGTGTATGCGTGTGTGTGTGTGAATGTGTGTGAGTGTATATGTGTGTGTGAGCTCATTTATGTGTGTGTGTGTGCTCGTGTGCGTGTGTGTGTGTGTGTGTGCGTGCTCATGTGTGTGTGCGTGTGTGAAACTTCGCGTGTAAGTGAGTGAATTTCTGTACTTACGCGTGTGTACGTGTTTAGTATATATTTAGGAGTTGCACGACTTGGCTCCGCTCCTGCTACCAGAGAAGGAGAAGGGGGGGTGAGGGGGTGAGGGGGGTAGTGATAGGAAGAGGAGAAGGAGGGGAAGGGAGGGAGGGATAGGGGTAGAGAAAGGAGTAAGAAGAAGAGATAGGGAGAGAAACATGGAGAGGAAAGGGAAAGGAATAGAATTAGGAATAGAAGGAGGAGAAGCTAGGAGGACTAGAGATAAGAAGGAGAGGAGAAGGAGGAGGACTAGAGAGAAGAAGGATAGGAGGAGGAGAGGAGAAGGAGGAGGAGGAGAGGAGAAGGAGGAGGAGGAGAGGAGAAGGAGGAGGAGGAGAGGAGAAGGAGAGGAGAAAGAGGAGGAGAGGAGGATGAGGAAGAGGAGAGTAGAAGAGAAAGAAGAGAGGAGGAGAGGAGCAGGAGAAGAGAAGGAGGAGGAGAGGAGAAGGAGGAGGAGGAGGAGGAGGAGAGGAGAAGAAGGAGGAGGAGGAGAGGAGAAAGAGGAGGAGGAAGAGGAGGAGAGGAGAAAGAGGGGAGTAGAAGGAGAAAGAGGAGGAGAGGAGAGGAGAAGGAGGAGGAGGAGAGGAGAAGGAGGAGGAGGAGAGGAGAAGGAGGAGGAGGAAGAGGAGGAGAGGAGAAAGAGGAGAGTAGAAGGAGAAAGAGGAGAGTAGAAGGAGAAAGAGGAGGAGAGGAGAAGGAGGAGGAGAGGAGGAGGAGGAGGAGATGGGGGGGGGAAGGGAGGCTAGGACGGTAGCCAACACCTCGTAGCGTTTGGTGTGGCGGCATTTCGCATTCCGGTTCAAGAGGAAAGGAAAAAGATTCTGCGGATTTCGTTCAGACCTTGAGGACTCTCTCACTCTCGCTCTCGCTCCGTTTGTCTGTCTGTCTGTCTGTCTATATGTCTGTCTATTTCGTTCAGACCTTGAGGATTCTCTCGCTCTCGCTCCGTTTGTCTGTCTGTCTGTCTGTCTGTCTGTCTGTCTATATGTCTGTCTATTTCGTTCAGACCTTGAGGATTCTCTCGCTCTCGCTCCGTTTGTCTGTCTGTCTGTCTGTCTATTTCGTTCAGACCTTGAGGATTCTCTCGCTCCGTTTGTCTGTCTGTCTGTCTGTCTATATGTCTGTCTATTTCGTTCAGACCTTGAGGATTCTCTCGTTCCGTTTGTCTGTCTGTCTGTCTGTCTATATGTCTGTCTATTTAGCTTACTGTATTTGTCTTTTAATTCATCTTCCTAGGTTAACACACACATACATACACACACAGATAGAGCGATAAAGGGATAGATAGATAGATATAGAGAGACAGCGACTAAATCAGATAGAGAGAAAGAGAGAGAGAGAAAGAGAGAGAGAGAGAAAGAGAGAGAGAAAGGAAGGAAGACAGACGGTTAGATAGAGAAAGAGAAAATAAAGGATGTGTGTGTGTGTGTGTGTGTGTGTGTGTGTGTGTTTGTGTATGCGTGTATGTGTATGTGTGTGTACGTGTGTGTGTGTTTGTCTGTCTGTGTATGTGTTTGTATCAAATATCTCCCCATGATCGCAAAAAAAAAAAAAAAAAAAAAAGTTTGTAAACACAGCGATAAAGAACCTTTTTTTCTCTTTCTCACTTACCACCAAAAGCGAGAGAAAAAAGATGTTAGGAGCGAGATAAGCGCTGGATAAGGAGATTAGTGGAAGGAAATCTCACTCGTTTTAAACTCATTCCTT
>BOPN01000164.1:172500-175000 GCA_017312705.2 Penaeus japonicus
AAGTTTTGTTTTTTTCTGACCTCATTCTTATCATCATTATTTGTGATGTTATTTTTGTTATGATTTTTTTATCATTAGTTTTTTTGTTTGTTTTTTTTTGCTTTTATTATTGTTGTTGTTGTTTGTTGTATTTGTGTTATTAGTATCGGTTTTGTATAACTGATGTTGTTGTATTTGTTGCTATCGTCATTATTAATCTTATCATGTTTATCGTTATGATCACTTTATCGTCATAATTATTATCAATATCAATATCATCATCATTATAGTTATCATCATCATCATCATTACAGTTATCATCATCACCATCATTATAGTTATCATCATCACCATCATTATAGTTATCATCATCATCATCATCATAGTTATCATCATCACCATCATTATAGTTACCATCATTTCTATCCTCGATAAAGTATATAAAAAAATCACAAATATATATTCAGAGAAACAGAAAATCTCATTCCGTTCCACATTTTCTCTCTCTCTTTGTCCTTCTCTCTCTCTATCTCTTTCTCTCTCTCTTTCTCTATCTATCTATCTATCTATCTCTCTGTCTTTCTCTCACACTCACTCCATTATATTATGATAATATTGCCGATGACAATGACGAAGATGGGAATAATAATCATAATAGAGAGAAGTGAAGAAGGGGGGGTAGAAGATGGGGGTGGGGAGATGGGGGGGGGACGGGGCTGGGGGAAGGTTGAGGGGTAAGGGGTGGTAAGGCGCAGGGGGGTCGGGGGAGGGGGGGAGCTGGGGGATTAATAGGAGGGGAGATGAGGGGGAGGGGGTAAGAAGGAGAGGAGGAGGAGGGGGGGAGGTTGCGCAAATGCCCTTCTAGCTCGCAAAGATAAGGCAAAGTGCGACATGGTGTAAAAGGTCGGGAATTACACGTATGGCTTAAGGATAATCGCCTCTATTTAATTCTGAATTAATTAGTTGACGGGAAGAGAAGTGAAAATTAAATAAAAGAAGAAAATAAAACAAATGAAAAATAGTGAGGTAAGTGAGTGAAAGAAAGAGAGAGAGAGAGAGAGAGAGACAGAGCAAGAGAGGGAGAGAGAGAGAGAGAGACAGGCAGAGAGAGAGACAGAGACAGGCAGAGAGCAAGAGAGAGAGAGAGAAACAGAGACATAGGCAGAGAGAAAAAGTGAGAGAAAGAGAGAGAATCTACCTCCTTTAAAATAAACATAAATTTCCCTCCAGGCCTATTTCCACATCCATCATTCCCTTTCATAACGACCTAACACTCTTAAAATTAAATACAGCTGCTTTTTAGGCCTAGGAAGTAATAGATCTTCTTTCGAATCATTACAAAAAATATCAATCTGTCAAATGACTTAGGGGCTATTTTAGTTTAGTTTTTTTCTGACCTCATTCTTATGTTATTTTTGTTATGATTATTTTATTATCATTAGTTTTGTTGTGTTTTCCTTTTATCATTGTTGTTGTTGTTTGTTGTATTTGTGTTATTAGTATCGGTTTTGTATAACTGATGTTGTTGTATTTGTTGCTATCATCATTATTAATCTTATTATTTTTATCGTTATGATCAGTTTATCGTCATAATTATTATCAATATCATCATCATCATTATAGTTATCATCATCACCATCATTATAGTTATCATCATCACCACCAATATAGTTATCATCATCACCATCATTATAGTTATCATCATCACCATCATTAGTTATCATCATCACCATCATTTTAGTTATCATCATCACCATCATTATAGTTATCATCATCATCACCATCATTATAGTTATCATCATCACCATCATTATAGTTATCATCATCACCATCATTATAGTTATCATCATCACCATCATTATAGTTATCATCATCACCATCATTATAGTTATCATCATCACCATCATTATAGTTATCATCATCACCATCATTATAGTTATCATCATCACCATCATTATAGTTATCATCATCACCACCAATATAGTTATCATCATCGCCACCATTATAGTTATCATCATCACCATCATTATAGTTATCATCATCATCATTATAGTTATCATCATCACCATTATAATTATCATCATCACCATCATTATAGTTATCATCATCACCACCATTATAGTTATCATCATCACCATCATTATAGTTAGCATCATCATCATCTTTATAGTTATCATCATCACTATTATAATTACATCATCATCATCATTATAGTTATCATCATCATCATTATAGTTATCATCATCACCATTATAATTATCATCATCATCACCATCATTATAGTTATCAATATCACCACCATTATAGTTATCATCATCACCATCATTATAGTTAACATCATCATCATCTTTATAGTTATCATCATCACTATTATAATTACATCATCATCATCATTATAGTTATCATCATCATCATTATAGTTATCATCATCACCATTATAATTATCATCATCATCATCATTATAGTTATCATACTCATCATCGTTATAGTTGTCATCATCATCATCATTATAGTTATCATC
>BOPN01000164.1:187500-190000 GCA_017312705.2 Penaeus japonicus
AACACAAACAGAAGTCAGACACAGACAGACAAACACACAGACAAACAGACAGCCAGACAGAGACGGAGACAGACAAAAACACAAACAGAAGTCAGACACAGACAGACAAACACACAGACAAACAGACAGCCAGACAGAGACGGAGACAGACAAACACACAGACAAAGAGAAGTCAGACACAGACAGACAAACACACAAACAAACAGACACCCAGACAGAGACGGAGACAGACAAACACACAGACAAAGAGAAGTCAGACACAGACAGACAAACACACAGACAAACAGACAGCCAGACAGAGACAGAGATCGAGAGAAGGAACGGAAAGGGAAGAAAGGGAAGGAAGATCAGCTGAGCAGCGGCGGGATCAGAGCCTCAGCTGATAACAATGGACCAATAAAGACCGGGAAGTACCTTCTCCCCTCCTCCTCTTTATCCTTCTCCATTTCTTCCTCTCTCTCTCTCTCTCTTCCCTTTTCTCCCTTTCCTTTTCACTTTCTCCTTCTCCATTCTTTCCTCTCTCTCTCTCTCTCTCTCTCTCTCTCTCTCTCTCTCTCTCTCTCTCTCTCTCTCTCTCTCTCTCTCTCTCTCTCTCTCTCTCTCTCTCTCTCTCTCTCTCTCTCTCTCTCTCTCTCTCTCTCTCTCTCTCTCTCTCTCTTTCTCTCTCTGTCTGTCTCTTTCTCCTTTCCCTTTTTCTTTTTCTTCCTCTTCTTCTCTCCCTTTCTCCCCTTCACTCTTTCTCTCTCTCTCTCTCTCTCTCTCTCTCTCTCTCTCTCTCTCTCTCTCTCTCTCTCTCTCTCTCTCTCTCTCTCTCTCTCTCTCTCTCTCTCTCTCTCTCTCTCTCTCTCTCTCTCTCTCTCTCTCTCTCTCTCTCTCTCTCTCTCTCTCTGTCTGTCTCTTCTCTCTTCCCTTTTCTCTTTCTCCCTCTCTCTTACTTCCTCTTTTCTTCTCTACCTTTTCCCTTCCTCTTCCTCTTTCTCCTTCTCCCTTACTTCCTTTTTTCCTCTCTCCCTTCTCTCTTCCCTTTCCTTTTTTCCCTCTCCCTTACTTCCTCTCTCTCTCCCTCCCCTTCTTGCATCTCCCCTCCCCTTCCTATTTCTCCCTCTCCCTTCCTGACTCTCTCTTTCCTTCTTCCCCCTCTTCATCCTCCCCATTTTCCCCTCTCCTTCCCTCTCCCTCCTCTCCAATCTTCCTCCTCCCTTCCTCCTCCTCCCCTCCTCCACCCTTACAATTCCCCAAGGTCGAATTTAGATCATATTCTACAACGTAATGACCTTTATGGATAGGGACAAGGTGAGGGGGTGATGATACGTGATGATGGTGGGGGTAAGGGGGGAGTGGGGGGATGAGGGAGGGGTGTCCATAGACCGTGACAGCTGGGTGGGGGAGGGGGGGGCATGGGGAAGGTGCTGACCCTCCATTCCTTGGGGGGGGGGGGGGGGGGTAAAGGGAGGAAGGCTGATTCCTTCCCATTTAGTTTGGAATGGGAGGAGGGAGAGGAAGAGAGAGAGATAGAGATAGAGATAGAGAGGGAGAGAGAGAGAGGAGGAGAGAGATAGAGAGAGAGAGAGAGAGAGAGAGAGAGAGAGAGAGAAAGAGAGAGAGAAAGACAGAGTAGAAAGAGAGAGAGAGGGGGGAGAGAGAGAGAATGGCAGAAAATCAGAGAGAAAGAACGAAGAAAGTGAGAGAAAGAGTGACAATAAGAAAGAGATAGAGAAAGAAAGAGAGAGAAAGAGATAGATAGATAGAGAGAGAGAGAGAGACAGGGAGAAAAAGAGGAAGACAGAGAGAGAGAGAGCGAGAGATAGAGAGAAAGACAGATAGATAGAGATAGAGAGAGAGAGAGAAAGACAGACTTTGACTTTGACTTTGACGAGTTTATTGAGACAAGTGATTACGGACATCACAAGAGGATGAAGTAACATAGTTTATCCTCACCCCAATCTTAGTCCCTCTTTGGGCTCACATATATTTTACAAAACCTTACAGCTATGTCAACATGTTGAAATATATACAGAGCAAAAGACGGGTCAATCACAAGCATACAAGAAAGACAGAGAGAGAAATAGAGAGAGAGAGACAGAGAGACAGATAGACAAAGAGAAAGACCAAAACCCCCCATACATAAACGACACGCCCATAACCATCCCCCTACCCCCCCAACCCTACCTACCCCACACGCCATTTCTTCCCTTTCCCCCCTCCCCTCTCCCCTCTCCCCCTCCCCTCTCCCCTCTCCCCCTCCTTGCTGACACACACGTCCATAGATCACACGCATGACATCCAAATACGCAAAGAAGCCTTAGAAAGCGTACACGGGAAAAGGTTACGTAAAATGTGGGCGTACAAGTGTCAGTGTCAGAAATTAGTGAATTAGTTAGTGTTCGGTGTCAGAAATTAGCGTTCGGTGATCTGGTTATTGTTATCTTTTCGTTATCCGAGTTCTAGGAAGAAGGGAGAGAAAGAGATAGAGTAGAATATAGATTATGGGAGAGAGAGA
>BOPN01000164.1:215000-217500 GCA_017312705.2 Penaeus japonicus
AAAGAGAGAAAAACACAGACAGACAGACATAGAGAGAGAGGGAAAAATGCAGATGATGATATAGATTGATAGATAAATAGATGTAGAGAGACAGAAACAGTAAATATATCATAAGCAAAGAAAGAGAGAGAGAGAGAAACGCATGACGCATGTTTTTGTTCCCGATGGCATTTGGGAGACGTTGGTGCAAGGTTGCAAACGCTGACTGCGCATCATCCCCGCGTTTGTAACCCTGTCAACACTCCCTCCCCGTATCTCTTTATCTTTATTAAGTGATAAGTGATAATAATACTCAATATAAAGCAGATTAGAAGGGAAATAAGCCATTAAAAAATATATATAATTTATCACCTCAATCAGAAAAAAGAGAACGAAATATAACGGTAATAAATACCACCATGAAATATTTTGATTTTTTTTTTTTTTTTTTTTTTCAAAATGAGAAAGATAATGGCGATAAAATGATAAAGAGGAGAACACCAGTAGGGAATATATGCAACCAACGGAACTCCTTGTCACATCGCTGACTCATGTCCCCCCCCCCCTCAAAAAAAAGGGGGGGGGGGCAAAAAGGCTAAACAAACAAAAGATATAAAGACTTGAATAAAAGGGGAATTGGTGTAAGAATTAGACTTACATATAAGGAAAAAAGCCTTTTTTCTTATATATTAGGGAAAAGACTTAGTTATATATATTACGAAAAGGAAAATTGCTGACTGATTGGTGTGATAGGATCTATCGACGCCATGGAGAGGAATCTCTCGCCGATAGATGGGGTTGGTGTCGAGAGGGTTGGGAGGGAAGGGAGGGGAGAGGAAGAGAGGAAGGAGAAGGGGTTGTAAGTGGGTTGTAAGAAAGAAAGAAGATGAAGAAAAAGAGGAAAGAAGAAATAAAGAGGAAGAAGAAGAAAGAAAGAAAGAAAGGGGAAGAAGAAGAAGAAGAAAGAAAGAAACGAAGAAAGAAAAAAAAGAAAGTAAGAAAGAAAGAAAGAAAGAAGAAAAAAAAAGTCGAATAAGAAAATAGGAAGAAGATGAATATATATATATATATATATATATATATATATATATGTGTGTGTGTGTGTGTGTGTGTGTGTGTGTATAAGGCTACGCAGTACACTATTTACCCGTAGCGAAGTAACCTTGAATATCCTTGTAAATCATTCTTAATGTAGCAATATCGACCATAACGTGACAAGAGGAGGAGGAAGAGGAGGAGGGGGAGAAGAAGAAAGAAGAAGAGAAAAAGGAAGAAGAGGAAAAGGAGGAGGAGAAGGGGAGGCGGCGGAGGGGGGGAGGAGAGGAGGGGGAGAAGAAGAAAAGGGAAGGGGATGAAGAAGAAGAAGAGGAGAAGGAGGAGGAGAGGAAGGAAAAGAAGAAGAAGGGGAAAGGGAGGAAGAAGAGGAGGAGAAGGAAGAAGAGGAAAAAGAAGAGAAAGAAGAAGAGGATGAGAAGAAGAAAGAGGAAGAGGAGGATGAGAAGAAGGAGAAGGGGAGGCGGAGGGGGGAGGAGAGGAGGGGGAGAAGAAGAAAAGGGAAGGGGATGAAGAAGAAGAAGAGGAGGAGGAGGAGGAGGAGAGGAAGGAAAAGAAGAAGAAGGGGAAAGGGAGGAAGAAGAGGAGGAGAAGGAAAAAGAGGAAAAATGAAGAGAGAGGGGAGGAGGAAGAACAAGAAGAAGAAAGAGAAGGAGGAGGATCAGAACGAAGCTAAAATATGTATGATACAATGGGAAATAAAAGTAAAAGAAAGACCGTGAAACATTCGACAAAAGATAGAAGACGATAAAAGCAGGAATGGAAGTGAGGCAGTAAATACAGTGATGATAGTAGGAAGTATATGTTGCACGGGGAGAAATTATGTATATTGTGCAATTGCATGTCACGTGGACATGAAAGGGGACTAAGAGGAGGAGGATGATAAAAGCGCACATAAGGTGTGACATGACAAGTATTTTCTTCAGGTGAAGAAAGGGATAGAAAGAGAGATTGGACGAAAGAGAAAGAGAGAGAAGAGAGAGAGGGGGGGGGGAGAGAAGAGGAAAAGAAGGAGAAATGGAGAGCGAGAGGAGGAAACAAAGAAATTAAGTGAGAGAGAGAGAGAAATTGATGAAAAATTGGGAAGTGAGAGAGAATCGAAGGGGAAATAGTGAGAAAGAAATGAAGAGAGAGAGAGTGAGGGTGAAAAATAGAAAGAGAGATAAAAAAACAAATGAAGAACTGGAAAAGCTGATAAAAATAAAGAGAAATAAAAATAAGGAAAGAAAAGTAAAAAAGAAAGAAATCAAAGCAAAACCAAGAAAGATAAAAAAACAAAAAAAACGAAAAGTTAATATCATTAAAGAATTGGCGAAGACGCGCCTCCTTTCGTGAGCTTCCAGAGTCTCAAGGGAAGGGAATTGGGACCAAGGATTGTCACGTGTGTGTGTGTGTTTGTGTTTGTTTGTGTGTTTCTTTGTTTTTGTGTTTGTTTGTGTGTGTGTGTGTTTGTTTGTGTGTGTGTGTT
>BOPN01000164.1:220000-225000 GCA_017312705.2 Penaeus japonicus
GCATTATTGAACCCCGAGGGAGATAAAACAATGTGTTGGTTGACTTGAGAAGGGCGGTTATTCTTTGTTTTCTCTCTTCTAATCTCTTTTCTTCTCTCTCTCTCTCTTCTCTCTGATCTTTTTCTTTCTTTTTTTCTCTCTCTTCTCTCTTTCTTCTTCTTGTCTTCTCGCTTTTTTTTTCTCTCTCTCTTTTCTTCTCTCCTCTCTTTCTCTCTTTCTTTCTCTCTCTCTTCGTCTTTCTCTCTTTCTCTTTCCCTTTCTCTCTCTCTCTCTCTCTCTCTCTCTCTCTCTCTCTCTCTCTCTCTCTCTCTCTCTCTCTCTCTCTCTCTCTCTCTCTCTCTCTCTCTCTCTCTCTCTCTCTCTCTCTCTCTCTTTCTCTCTCGCTCCCTCCCTCCCTCTCTCCCCCCTTCCCTCCCTCCCTCTCTCCCCCCTTCCCTCCCTCCCTCTCTCCCCGTCTATCTCTCTCTTCGTATATATATGACTCCTGTTCCCCTGCGCCGCCAAGAGGTAAATATGACCACCTCTCTAAGCTTTATGTATTAGCGTGAAAATGCGATAACGGGGATATCTGAATGTTTTCGGTGTAACTTTCTCTCTCTCGCTTCCCTATTCTTTCTTTAGTTTTCTCTGTCTTTCTCTCTCTCTCTGTTTTTCTGTTTCTTTGTTTATTTATCTCTGTCTTTCTCTCTCTCTTCTCTTCTCTTCTCTTCTCTATCTCTCTCTCTCTCTTCTCTTCTCTTCTCTTCTCTAGCTCTCTCTCTCTCTCTCTTCTCTTCTCTTCTCTTCTCTCTCTCTCTCTCTCTCTCTCTCTCTCTCTCTCTCTCTCTCTCTCTCTCTCTCTCTCTCTCTCTCTCTCTCTCTCTCTCTCTCTCTCTCTCTCTCTTTCTGTTTAATTAGAATATGAATACTCCTCCTCTTCCTCCTCCCTGCTACCTCCTCTTCCTCCTCCTCTTCCTCTTATTCCTTCTCCTCCTCCTCTTCCTCCTTCTCCTCTTCCTCTTATTCCTCCTCCTCCTCCTCCTCTCCCTCTTCCTACTCCCCCCATCCCTTTATCAGTCGTTATCTTTATAGTCTAATCCCCAAGCTAATTATAACAGCTTAGCCACAGCTTATCTGGATTATGAAATCCTTTTTGTTCACAGATAACAGTTTATGAGTTATGAGTTCTTTTGTGGGTTCTTTTTATGAGTTCCTTTGAGAGTTTTTTTATGAGTTCTTTTGTGAGTTTTTTTTATGAGTTCTCTTGTGAGTTCAGTTATGAGTTCTTTTGTGAGTTCTTTTTATGGGTTCTTTTGTGAGTTCTTTTTATGGGTTCTTTTGTGAGTTCAGTTATGAGTTCTTTTGTGAGTTCAGTTATGAGTTCTTTTGTGAGTTCAGTTATGAGTTCTTTTGTGAGTTCTTTTGTGAGTTCTTTTATGAGTTCAGTTATGAGTTCTTTTGTGAGTTCTTTTATGAGTTCAGTTATGAGTTCTTTTGTGAGTTCTTTTATGAGTTCAGTTATGAGTTCTTTTGTGAGTTCTTTTGCGAGTTCTTTTGTGAGTTCAGTTATGAGTTCTTTTGCGAGTTCTTTTGTGGAGTCTTTTGTGAGTTCAGTTATGAGTTCTTTTGCGAGTTCTTTTGTGAGTTCAGTTATGAGTTCTTTTGTGAGTTCTTTTTAAGAGTTCTTTTGAGAGTTCTTTTGTGAGTATTTTTATGAGTTCTTTTGTGAGTTATTTTGTGAGTTCTTTTATGAGTTCTTTTGTGAGTTCTTTTGAGAGTTCTTTTGTGAGTTCTTTTATGAGTTCTTTTGTGAGTTCTTTTGAGAGTTCTTTTATGAGTTCTTTTGTGAGTTCTTTTATGAGTTCTTTTGTGAGTTCTTTTTACGAGTTCAGTTTTGAGTTCTTTTGTGAGTTCTTTTATGAGTTCAGCTATCATCTTCACTCTTATCTTCAACAAAAATTATGATTCTGATGATAATAATGATGAAAAAACGTGTATGATAATTATAAGAAAGATAATCATAATAATTATGATAATAATGATGATAGTAATAATGATAATAGTAATATATATTAGTAATGCTAATGATTATAAAAACAGTAATAACAATGACGATAATAATGGCAGTAATGATAATAATGATGATGATAATGATAATGATGAAAATAATGATATAGATGATAATAATCACGATGATCTTTTTAATAATGATAATGATATTAATAGTGATAATAATAAGCGTAATAAGAATTAAGGTAATAGCAATAATAAAGGTAGTAATAACGATGATGATAATGATATTGGCAACAACTATATTAATTATAAAAGTAATCATATCAATAACAACAATAATAATAACAATAAAATGATCTCTCTTCATTATACTTGTACACACACTCAATCGGCCATACTTATCTCTGGCACCTGTGGACGCCCACGAGTAGAATACAAAATGCAGAATTATAGATTACATAAATTGATGATAAGCTTATAGTCATGCGCTAGGCTTATAGTCATGCAATAGGCTTATAGTCATGCAATAGGCTGATAGTCATGCAATAGGCTGATAGTCATAAAATAGGCTGATAGTCACGCAATAGGCTTATAGTCATGCAATAGGCTTAAAGTCATGCAATAGGCTGATAGTCATGCAATAGGCTTAAAGTCATGCAATAGGCTGATAGTCATGCAATAGGCTTATAGTCATGCAATAGGCTTATAGTCATGCAATAGGCTGATAGTCATGCAATAGGCTGATAGTCATAAAATAGGCTGATAGTCACGCAATAGGCTTATAGTCATGCAATAGGCTTAAAGTCATGCAATAGGCTGATAGTCATGCAATAGGCTTAAAGTCATGCAATAGGCTGATAGTCATGCAATAGGCTTATAGTCATGCAATAGGCTGATAGTCATGCAATAGGCTTATAGTCATGCAATAGGATTATAGTCATGCAATAGGATTATAGTCATGCAATAGGATTATAGTCATGCAATAGGCTTATAGTCATGCAATAGGCTTATAGTCATGCAATAAGCTTAGAGTTATGCAAAAGGCTTATAGTCATGCAATAGGCTGATAGTCATGCAATAGGATTATAGTCTTGCAATAGGATTATAGTCATGCAATAGGATTATAGTCATGCTATAGGCTTATAGTCATGCGCTAGGCTTATAGTCATGCAATAGGCATATAGTCATGCAATAGGCTTTTAGTCATGCAATAGGCTTATAGTCATGCAATAGGCTGATAGTCATGGAATAGGCATATAGTCATGCAATAGGCTTTTAGTCATGCAATAGGCATATAGTCATGCAATAGGCTTTTAGTCATGCAATAGGCATATAGTCATGCAATAGGCTTATAGTCATGCAATAGGCTTATAGTCATGCAATAGGCATATAGTCATGCAATAGGCTTTTAGTCATGCAATAGGCATATAGTCATGCAATAGGCTTATAGTCATGCAATAGGCTTATAGTCATGCAATAGGCTTATAGTCATGCAATAGGCTTATAATCATGCAATAGGCATATAGTCATGCAATAGGCTTATAGTCATGCGAACCATTGTACCATGAAGCGGAAACGGAGGTGCGGCGTAAATGAATGTGTTGTGTTTGTTTGTTTGTTTGTTTTTTGTGTGAAAATTATTGGTTAGAGAAATAAGTAATGTTGTATAGTTTCATGGGTTTTTAGTATATGGGTTAAGTTTTAATTCAAACAAAAGATAGGCATGTTTGATTAAGTTGCGTTCTGTCTTATCTTCTTTTTTGTATTTATTTATTCATTTTACAACCTTTTTGTCGTCATGTTGCTCGCTTCTTATACTATGTTTACACTAGTTTTTTAGATCCTGTGGCAATCCGTAGTTGAAATCGTTTGTATTTACGTCCGTATATCTCACCATGCATCTTATTAAAAACAATGCCGATGCTGTAATCCTTTCAATTTCTGTGAATTTACCTTCGTCAACCCTCACCCAGACGAAGGGGGGCGTGGCGATCGTTCCAATAATATTTATTTCGTAAACAATGCGACTGGGGATGCGACAATCCGAAGGCGAGGGCGAAGACTCAGGAGCGAAAATTATTTGGGATACGGTTGTGATCACTCGATGATGCGATCTATTTAGGATCCATTGTTGTTGTGAAGTAACGGCGAAGGGAAGAAAGGTGTTTTAAAGGGTTGTTTATGTACCAATTTGAGGAGCTCTCTTTTCGATCCATTGTTGTTGTGAAGTAGGGGCGAAGGGGTAGCATCTTTCGAAAGGTGTTTTAGAGGGTTGTTTATGTATCATTTTGAGAGATTTGAAGTGTGGCCTTTTAATGATGGGGAAGATGAGAGCTATTTTCCTATTATTACTTCTTTTTTTCCCTTTCTGAGTAGAGGAGATAATGTATTTGTAGCATCTAACGGTGCATTAATTGATTAGTTGGTTTGTCAGCAGGAAAGCGCAGAGAAGTTGATAAAGGATTGTGGGAAATTTGTTAAAATGTGGTAGACTTTTGTATTTCGAAGTTGAAATTTTGGGCGTAGGTGGAAGTCTGCGCTCTCTCAGTGATTTCTCGTTAGTACATTCATATCTAAGACATCTTTAAGTATTAAGTATATATTGCTTATTCTCGGAAGGAAAGCTGCCATGCATCTGATCGCTATGCAACAAAAGTGAATCCATTTTAGAAACATGCTATTGTCGAACAGCCCACACAACTCAACCAGTTTCTTTCAAGAATTTACGATAAATCATGTATATATTTCTATTTATTTTTTCCAAGTATAACAAAAAATAAGTAAATATCATGATTTATCTTTCGGGGAAATTCATGTTTAATTATGGACAGGTAAGAATGCAATGACTAATCAGCCTTGAGGTGATTACGGTGGATATACATTCGCAACCTAGAATTACTTGCAACTAAAATAAGAATGCGTTATTGAGAGAGAGAGAGAGAGAGACTATAACAAGTTTACTGAGACACGTGATACAGAGAGATTGAGAGTGAGAGAGAGAGAGAGAC
>BOPN01000164.1:235000-242500 GCA_017312705.2 Penaeus japonicus
TCACACCCACCCACCCCCATCCCATCCCCCACACCCCTCCCACCTCTTCCCCAACCCCCTCACCCCAACCCAACCCCACACCCCCCACCCACCCCCCACCTCTCACCCCCCACCCACCCCCCACACCTTCCCCACCCCTCCCACCCACCTCCCCCACCCACCCCACACCCCCACCCCCTCATAGCAGCCCACCGACCGCTACCGACAGATCGCGCAGGAATTCTGGGATGCTCAGGACCCCGAGAAGAAGCGCAGGATCCCGTTATCTCGCCTCAAGGAGCGCATCCTGAGGACCAAGGATGCTGATGGGCTCGCCAACGCCCTGGTCCTTCAGCTCCTGGAGGAGGCGGACAAGAATTATGATGGTTATATCAGCTACGAGGAGTATTTGCAGTTCGTGAGTGGCTTGGACTTGTTGGCATTTTTATTAGTGTTTTGGTTATTATTATCATCGTTATTGTTATCATTATTATTGTCCTTATTAGTTCATTGTCATCATTAATGTTATCATTTTTATTATTTCTGTTTTCATTATTATTGTCATTATAATCGTTATTATTATTATCCTTATTAGTTCATTGTCATCATTAATGATATCATTTTTATTATTTCTGTTTTCATTATTATTGTCATTATCATCATTATTATTATCCTTATTAGCTCATCTTTATCATCAATGTTATCATTTTTGTTATTTTTATTTTCATTATTATTGTCGTTATCATCATTATTGTTATCATTATTATTGTCCTTATTAGTTCATTGTCATCATTATTATTGTCCTTATTAGTTCATTGTCATCATTAATGTTATCATTTTTATTATTATTGTCATTACCATTATTATTATTATTATCATTAGTTCATTGTCATCATTAATGTTATTATTTTTATTATTTCTGTTTTCATTATTATTGTCGTTATCATCGTTATTATTATCCTTATTAGCTTATTGTCATCATCAATGATATCATTTCTGTTATTTCTTATTTTCATTATTATTGTCATTATCGTTATTATTGCCTTTTTACTGTCATTATCAATATTGTTATTATTACTATTATTTTATTTTTAGATTATCATTATTATTATTATTATTATTATTATTATCATTATTATTATTATTATTATTACTAATATCATTATCTTCATCACTATCATTATTGCTATTAACATTATCCTTTTAATGGTTGTTATCAATATTAGTGTCATTATAATTAATTTGTTTATTCTTCATGATATGATATGAAAATCTAGACACAAATATTTGCATTACTTTGATATATAAAGGAAACTATATTTTCACGAAGCCATATATTGACTCAATGATTTTTTTTTCTCTCTCCTCTTTCCATTAACCTCCCCCTACTTTTGCCTCAAACACCTCAACCTCCTTACTCTTTCTCCTCCTCCCCTTCTTCTTCTTCTTCTTCTTCTTCTTCTTCTTCTTCTTCTTCGTTTTCTTCTTCTTCTTCTTCGTCTTCTTCTTCTTCTTCTTCCTCTCCCTCCTCCCTCCTCCTTCTCCCTTCCCATCCCTCTCTATCTCTCTCCACACCCCTCCCCTCCTCCCCCCACCCTCTCTTTCCACGTCCTCCCCTTCCTCTTCCCTTCCCCTTCTCACCCCCACCCTTATCCTTCTCCCTCCACCTACCCCCCATCCTCATCCCCCCAACACTCATCCCTCTCCCCTCTCCCCCCAACCCCTCTCCCCCAACCCCTATCCTCCACCCTCTCCTCCCCCCTCTCCCTCTCCCCCTACCCCTCTTCCCCAACCCCTACCCCTTCTCCTCCCCTTCTCCCCCAACCCCTATCCTCCACCCTCTCCTCCCCCCTCTCCCTCTCCCCTAACCCCTACTCCTTCTCCTCCCCTTTTCCCTCCAACCCCTCCCCCTCTCCTCTCCCCCAACCCCTCTCCACCCCCTCTCCTCCCCCCTCTCCCCAACCCCTCCCCTCCCCCTCTCCCCCCTCTCCCCAACCCCTCTCCTACCTCTCCCCCAACCCCTCTCCTACCTCTCCCCCAACCCCTTCTCCCCCTAACCCCAACCCCTCTCCTACCCCCCAACCCCGCCCCACCCCCTCCCCTCTCCACCCCCCACCCACACCCCAGACGGAAGAGGCGCGTTCCCGAGGCGAGGGGCGCCAGGGCTTCAACCGAGCGGCCCTCAGCGTCCTGCCTCGAGGCGAGCGAACGGCCGAGACGAGGCGATACATCGAGTACTATCGCTGCTGCCCGCCCCCCTTCTTCATGCTGCTGGCGTCGCTAACGGAGGTGGGTGAGGGGGGGGCGGAGTTATCAGGTTATATCAATAATATCAAGTTATCAAATATCAAGTTAGTTGTTTGTGTTTTTAGGGGTTGTTGTTGTTTTTTTGGTATTTTGTTTTCGTTTGTGTAGCTATGTAGGTATGTATCTATATATGTATGTACCCTTTCCTTTCTCTCTCTCTCACTTTCTCTTTCTCACTTTCTCTTTCTCACTTTCTCTTTCTCTCTTTCTCTTTCTCTCTTTCTCTCTCTCTCTCTCTCTCTATCTATCTATCTATCTATCTATCTCTCTCTCTATCTCTCTCTCTCTCTCTCTCTCTCTCTCTCTCTCTCTCTCTCTCTCTCTCTCTCTCTCTCTCTCTCTCTCTCTCTCTCTCTCTCTCTCTCTCTCTCTCTCTCTCTCTCTCTCTCTCTCTCTATCTATCTATCTATCTATCTATCTATCTATCTATCTATCTATCTATCTATCTACCTATCCATTTATCTATCTATCTATCTATCTCTTTCTCTTCTTTTCTCTCTCTCACTATTTTCTCTCTCTGTCTCGCTCTCTCTCTCTTCTTCTCCCTCTCCCTCTCCCTCTCCCTCTCCCTCTCTCTTCTTCTCCCTCTCCTTCTTTCTCTCCCTCTCTCTTCTTCTCCCTCTCCTTCTCCCTCTCCTTTTCTCTCTCTCTCTCTATCTATTTATCTATATATCTATTTCCCTCTCCCTCTGCCTCTCCCTCTCCCTCTCCCTCTCCCTCTCCTTCTTTCTCCATCTCCCTCTCGCTCTCCCTCCCTCTCTTTCCCTCTTCTCATTCCACAACCTTCCTTCCTTCTATATCCACTCACTCACCCTCCCTCTCTCCCCCTCCCTCTCCCCCCCACCCTTCCCTCCACAGATCGGAGTGTTTACCTACTACGCCCTCGACATGGACCGACCGATGGGCGCCTCCGGTCCCGCCCCCATCTACTCGCCCTTGATCTACAACCCCTACAGGCGCTATGAGGCTTGGAGGTTCATCAGCTACGCCCTTATTCATTCGGGGTGAGTTGTGGGCGTGATGGGCGGTAGGGGGGGAGGGGTGGGGATGGGTGGGGGGGATGATGGGCGGTGGGGGTGATGGGGGGATGGGGGGTGGGGGTGATGGGGTTGATGGGGGGTGGGGGTTGATGGGGGTGGGCGGTGGGTGGGCGGTGGGGTTGGTGGGGGGATGATGGGGGGGAGGGTTCTGTGCAATGCGATTTTCAGCATGTGCATGTGCAGTTGTATGTAGATATGAAATGAGGAGAGTGACTGGTTTTCAAACATAAGATATTGTAATTACATGCAAGTAACATATGATTAATTTATTCTTAATTAGACCTTCCTCCATAAATAAATAAATGCACCTCCCTTCTCCTTTCCTTCTTCTCTCCTTCTCTCCTCCCCCCCCCCCCTTCCTCCTGCCCTCCTTCTCTCCCTCCCTCCTTCCCTCTTTCTGTCCCTCCCCCCTTCCCTCCTTCTTTCATCACCCCTTCTTCCTTCCCTCCTTCCCCCCTTCTCTCATTCCCCCCTTCCTCCTTCCTCCTTCCCTCCTCCCCCCTTCCCTCCTTCCCTCCTTCTCCCCCTACTCCCCATTTCACCTCCCCCCCTCCTTCCACCCTCCCACCTCCCCCATCCTATAAACAACACCCCTCCCCCCCCCCACCTTTCTATCCCCCCTTCCAACCTCAACCCCATCACAAGCAACCAACCAACCCCCATCATCACCTTCCTTTCCACTCCTCCATTGCAACTTCCTCCTCTATTGCAGCTGGGTGCATCTGGTGACCAACCTCGTCATGCAACTGCTCTTCGGCGTGTTGCTCGAACTCGTGCATCGCTGGTGGAGAATCATGCTGGTTTACTTAGCCGGTGTCCTTGCCGGCTCTTTAGCTCACTCTCTCACCGCCCCGACCATGTACCTCGCAGGGGCGTCCGGGGGGGTTTATTCCGTCATGTATGCGCATGCGGGGAACCTCGTGCTGGTGAGGGGGGTTTGTTTTTCGTGGGGGGAGGGTTGGGGAGGGGGAGGGGAGGGGGGTTAGGGAGGGGAAGGGCTTTGGGAGGGGAGGGGGTTTGGGAGGGGAAGGGGAAAGGGAGGGGTTGGGTGTTTGGGTGTTTGGGAGGGGGTTTGGGAGGGGAAGGGGTTTGGGAAGGGAGGGAAAGAGGGAGGGGTTGGGTGTTTAGGAAGGGCGGGAAAGAGGGAAAGGAGGGGTTTAGGAAGGGAGGGGAAGAGGGAAAGGAGGGGTTTAGGAAGGGAGGGGAAGAGGGAAAGGAGGGGTTTAGGAAGGGAGGGGAAGAGGGAAAGGAGGGGTTTAGGAAGGGAGGAGGGAAGAAGGGGAGAGGTTGAGTGTTTAGGAGGGAAAAAGGGAGTGGGAGAATGAGGGGGAAAGAAAGGAAAGAGGTTGGATATCTGTGTGTTTGAGAGGGGAGAGGTTTGGCTGTTGGGCATGGATATTTAGGTACGTGTATGCCTGTATGTGTACCGGCAGTGTGTATATGTATATACGTATTTGTGTGTTTGAGTAGTGCGTACGTGTACTTTCACGTGTGTATGGGTGTGTTTGTCTGTGTTTGAGTGAATGCGTACAAGGGGAAAAAGGAGATAGATAAATGGATAGATGGATAGATAGATAGATAGATAGATAGGTAGATAGATAGATAGATAAAATTATAAAAAAAAGATCATAAACCCCTAATCAAAAGCCATTAGACCCTAAAGACAATAGTATAAAAAGACAATAAAAATATAATACAAAGATAATAATAAAGAGATAAACATCATATTGCTAATAATGAATAGATTAAAAAAAAAAAATAGTCTACATAATTCCCAGCTGATTCTGCGCTCCATCTCCCATCTCCATCTTCATCTCCATCTCCATCTAACTGACTGACATCTCCTGACATCATCTCTCCCTCGACGTCCTTTCGCAGAACTGGTCTGAGATGGAGTACCGTTGGCTGCAGCTGATCATCATCATTTTCGTCAGTGTCTTAGACTTGAGCTATGCCTTCTATGACACCTACGGTAGTGCCACGCCCTCGAACGTAAGATGCCTGGCCTTCGTTCTCTCTCTCTCTCTCTCTTGGGACCTCGATTTTTTTTTTTTTTTTTTTTTTTTTTTTTTTTTTTTTTTTTTTTTGAGGAATTCGTGGGGGAAAAAAGGGGGAAATGGAATATGTTTTTTATGTGTTGTTTCTTTGTTTTTTATTTGTTTATTTGTTTGTTTTTTGTTTTTTGTCTGTTTATTTATTTGTTTGTTTGTCTGTGTTTATTTGTTTGTTTGTTCTTTTATTTGTCTGTGTTTATTTTTCTTTATTTGTCTGTGTTTATTTATTTCTTTTTATTTGTCTGTTTATTTATTTATTTTTATTTGTCTGTGTTTATTTATTTGTTTTTTTTGTCTGTGTTTATTTGTTTGTTTTTTATTTGTCTGTGTTTATTTATTTGTTTTTATTTGTCTGTGTTTATTTATTTGATTGTTTATTTGTTTAGTTGTTTAGTTATTAATTTATTTATTTTGTGAAAATAGAAGTAAGTGTATAGAGAGATGTGAAGGTACGTAGAGATAGATAGATAGATAGATAGGTAAAGATGTTGATACCTAAAAGAAAAGTTTAGATAAAGATACCAAAGAATATATAAACAAATTCCATCATGACACTTTGTTTTTAATTCCTTCATTCCTTCCTTCTATTTTTTCCCCTGAACCCCCTCCCTCCCTCCCACCTTCCCTCCCTCCCACCCTCCCTCCCTCCCTCCCTCCCTCCCTCAAACCCTTCCTCCCTCAATCCCTCCCCTCCCCTCCCCTACAGACGGGACACATGGCACATCTGGGCGGCGCCATCGCGGGCGTTCTCGTGGGCGTGAGCATCCTGAGGAACCTGCAGCGGAGGAGGTGGGAGCGGGTGTGCTGGTGGATATCCTTCACTATCTACGTCATCCTTGTAGGAACGGCGGTCATCCTCAACGCCTCCCTGCAGGACTACTTCCCCGAGAACGACTACACTTCCTACGCCGACCTGAGGGCGGATTACCTCAAGAGGGCGACGTGAGGTGGGCGGGACGGGGCGGTGCTGTGACGTCATAAGGGGTGGGGGGGGGGGGGGGAGGTGATGCCTGGGATGAGATGACGTAAGACGGAGGAATAGGTTATGACGTAGGGGATGACGTAAGAGTAAACGATGACGTGAATGAATGTGATGACGTAAAAAAAAAAGGGGGGGGGTTATATGACGTAAGAGAAAATTAAGGGGGGGTTATATGACGTAAGAAAAAAATAAGGGGGGGTTATATGACGTAAGAGAAAATCAAGGGGGGGGGTATATGACGTAAGAGAAAATCAAGAGGGGTTATATGACGTAAGAGAAAATTAAAAAAAAGTGATGACGTCACAAGAGAAGAGTCACTCACTCCAGCTGTTTAGAAATACAATCTAAGTTGGTATTCCAATCAGCTGATTTTATTAGCTGAGTTATTACTTGAAGATGAGTTATTCAGGTAACTTATAAACTTTTATTGTATCTTAATTGGTCAGCTGATTGAGCAGATAATATATATTAGACATTTGGATAATAAAAAGACGATGATTTGATATGCTATGGTAATACAGCATCAACGTATCAGTATATCAAATTATATGACATTTTATCAATAAATCTTTGACAGACATTACCTTATTAATGATATGTAAATATATCGGCATGTCAGACATTTTTATCTTGAATAGATATGTTTTTTGGTACCAGAATATATCAAATGATTGTACATGTATAATAGAATAAGAAAGAGTTTGGTATTTCAGTTCTGAAATTGACACTGGATAATTGACAAATTAAGAAAACAAAATGACACAGACTCTCTCCTATCTAAAAAAAAAATAAAAAAATAGAGAAAAATATAAGTGATGGTAGGTATCAATTATAAGTAATTATAAGTAACAGGTTCAACTGACTCGCCATTATCATTATTCCCTCAAGAAAAAAAAAAGACAAATTACAAAGACAGTTTCCTATTTTAAAAAGAAAAAAAAAAGTTTCTTTTCTTTCCTTCATTCAAGGAAAGAGAAATGAATTCCATTTTTGAAGTGAGTTTTATTCTCTAACTCAGTTTTGATATGAGTTTGAGAGTGTTAATTGAAGTGTTATCATTTTGCTTTTGGAATTGAACTGTCCATGTCATCGCTGTGCCTTTTGTGTGTTCATCAAATATGTACAAGGAGATTTTTTT
>BOPN01000164.1:247500-250000 GCA_017312705.2 Penaeus japonicus
CTCTCTCTCTCTCTCTCTCTCTCTCTCTCTCTCTCTCTCTCTCTCTCTCTCTCTCTCTCTCTCTCTCTCTCTCTCTCTCTCTCTCTCTCTCTCTCTCTCTCTCTCTCTCTCTCTCTCTCTCTCTCTCTCTCTCTCTCTCTCTCTCTCTCTCTCTCTCTCTCTCTCTCTCTCTCTCTCTCTCTCTCTCTCTCTCTCTCCTATCGTTCATATCAATCTATCTATCTAGGGAAGTAGAGATATATAGATAGACAGATAAATAGACAGAGAGAGAGAAAAAGAGAGAGAGAGAAAATTGAAAAGAAAAAAAAGTAGAAATATAAACTAAAAAAAATGAAAATGAGGGCCACGTTTATAAATAAAGAAAAAGTAGAAATACAAACTCAAAAAAAAAAAAGAAACTGAAAATGAGGGCCAGGTTTATAAATAAAGAAAAAGTAGAAATACAAACTCAAAAAAAAAAAGAAACTGAAAATGAGGGCCAGGCTTATAAATAAAGTTCCCTTTAGCGTTAGGCCTCCGCCGGGGCTCGAGTCCAACACAGGCGCCTTCGGGAAACGCGCACTTAGACATTCTTTTCTTTTTTGTGTGTGGGTGCGTGGGGGGGAGGGGGGCAAGGTGTACGAAAATACATTTAGGTTCGAATTGTGTATTGGTAGTGTGTTACGTATGAGAGAGAATAGGAATGTTGATAAAACTAGTGTAAGAATATGTATATGTATATATATGTGTGTGTGTGTGTGTGTGTGTGTGTGTGTGTGTGTGTGTGTGTGTGTGTGTGTGTGTGTGTGTGTGTGTGTGTGTGTGTGTGTGTGTGTGTGTGTGTGTGTGTGTGTGTGTGTGTGTGTGTATGTGTGTGTGTGTGTAAAGGCAAGAACAGTAAGTATTCCTCGTTATATCAGGTTGGAAAATATTTAAAACGTTTTACCGTTATTGCTTAATGTTATCATTATCATTATTTCTTTTCTTTTTATCTTTCTACTTCTTTACTAAGGAGTGGTGTAAATAAAGATAACGAATCATCCTTTAGATATATTGATTTTGAAAGTTGTTGTATATTTCATGATTTTTCGCATTTGTTATTTCTGATAGATAACATGGCAATGATTATATGATATTAGTAAATCTGGAAATATTTGCCGATTAAAGATTACAGAAATAAATTCAAGAAGTAACACTTAAATAGCAATGCTATATATTTTAACTATTATTTTCACTTACTATTCAATATATTATTATCCTTAATAAGCATTTTAATATAAAGCTTGATAATAAAGACTGTAGGAAATTAGAATTTGGATTATTTTTATTGAAGTTTGGCTGCGAACATTGAAGGTTTTCTCGCAAAGGCAGCAGGCCTCACTAATTTAAAATAGGCGTGCATGTACCGTAGAGTTGTGTTGACTTTTTTATCTATTCATTCGTGTGTGTTTCTTTTAACATTTATAGTATCTATCACGCGTGTATGCGTTTTTGAAAATGAATATGTGCATAAAAGATGAGAATAACAAACACCCAAAATAGCGTGCATCCAACCAGACCATCCTCTTCCTTCCATTCCTCTCATTCTACTTCTTATTCTTATTCTCTTTCCCTCACTTCTGTCTTCCTCTCCTCTCTTCCACGCTTCTTTCGTGCCACAAAATCTGGTGTATTTTCTCACCCAGATTTAGCCCTGTTGGTGATAGTGGTTTTCCTCCTTATTTTTCACTTAATAATGAGTCAAACTGGATATGCTTTGTGTTGAGAGAAAGAGAATAAAATTCTTTTTTTTTTTTTCTTTTCTTTTTTGACTTCGAAGAGTAATCAGCTGCAGATACTTAGTCAAAGCGCTTTGCAGTGGTTGTAAATAAGATATTTACGGAGGTTCAAAGATCTGGCGAATAAACACTGAAAGTAAACAAAGAGAAAACAAGAGAGGTGAAGGAAATTATTTTCTTCTTCCTCTATTTCCTTTTTTTCTTTTTTCTTTTTTTTCTTTCCTTGAGTTCTTATTTTTCTCCTTTTCTCTCTCTTCCCGGTTTCTTAACTACTGCGTTACTGATCATGATTATTGTTGTATTTTTACCTCCACGTTTTCGTATTCTGATAAGCAGTTTTAGCAGCTATTCTTGAATTGTTGTTTTTCTAAAGTGATGTGATTATAATTAGCTTGATTATCTCCCAAAATCGTATTTCATATATTCTCTTTTATTTTCTCTCTAACTCAGTCTCCCTCTCTCTCTCTCTCTCTCTCTCTTTCTCTTTCTCTTTCTCTTTCTCTCTCTCTCTCTCTCTCTCTCTCTCTCTCTCTCTCTCTCTCTCTCTCTCTCTCTCTCTCTCTCTCTCTCTCTCTCTCTCTCTCTCTCTCTCTCTCTCTCTCTCTCTCTCTCTCTCTCTCTCTCTCTCTCTCTCTCTCTCTCTCTCTCTCTCTCTCTCTCTCTCTCTCTCTCTCTCTCTCTCCATCACTTTCTTTCTTCCTCCATCACTTTCTCTCTCTCTTTCTCTCTCTCTCTCTCTCTCT
>BOPN01000164.1:255000-257500 GCA_017312705.2 Penaeus japonicus
AAAAAAATATGTACTTTACCTTACTAAGATATGAATATAATTATGTACATCCCTGAACCATTTCCTTCTATATCTCTTTTTTATTTCTTCGTTCACATTCAGCAACCTGAAAATTAAAGAGAGAAAAAGAGAGAGAGAGAGGGAGAGAGAGGGAGAGAAAGGGAGAGTGAGAATGTGAGTAAAAATGAGAGAGAGAGAGAGAAAGAGCGAGCTTGAGAGAGAGTGGGAGAGAGAGAGTGAGAATGTGAGAGAGAGAGAAAGAGCGAGCTTGAGAGAGAGAAAGAGAGAATGATAGTAAGAATGAGAGAGAGAGAGCGAGTGATCGTGAGAGGGAGCGCGAACACGAAAGCGAGTGGGAGTGAGAACCAGAGTAAGAGTGAGAGTGAGATAAAGAGAGCCTAAAGAAATAAACAATCAGATTCTTGCCAACAACAACAAGAGAAAGTAGAGCTAGCGAAGAGTACGGCGGCGGTCGTATGTGCGTAAAAGCGGTTCAGGACATGTAGGTGTTTGTGTTCGGTGTTGTGTGTGTGTGTGTGTTGCGTGTAGGTGTTTGTGTTCGGTTTATGTGTGCGTGTGTGTGTGAGTGTGTAGGTGTTTGTGTTCGGTTTATGTGTGTGTGTGTTGCGTGGTGGGTGTGTGTTCAGTTTATGTGTGTCTGTGTGTGTGTGTTTTGCGTGTAGGGTGTGTGAATACAACCTTTTAATATGTGTTTTCTTGTGTACGACTTTGTGCGCTTGTTGTGCATTTGTCGTAAATTCTATAGTGTGTGGTGTTTTACGTGTTAGTTGTGATGTGGTTTGTGTGTGTGTGTGTGTGTGTTGGGTGTGTTAGATGCTATGAGTATGTAGTGTGAAAGACGTTTTTTATGTGTATGTGTATTTTTTTTAACATAATTACAGGTGGTTTAATGATTGCTGTTTTATAAGTGGTTTTATAGCTACTTGTATAGTATAGAGTATAGAGCAATATATAATATATATATATATATATATATATATATATATATATATATATATATATTTATACAATTAACTTTTTTATGGGTTAGAGAGGGAGAATATATTTGAAATATAATCTTCAGACGAAACAAAATCGGCCAAAGAAAATCCAAATGTTTCTGTGATGCGTCAACGCCCCTTTCTGTTCCTTCCCTCCCTTTCCCTTTCCTTTCCTTCGCATTCCACTCTTCCATCTTTCAGCTTACCCTTTCCTTCCTTTCTCCTTCCTTCTATTAATTGTGGCTCGTTTACTCTTTCTTGCCTTCCTTCCCTATCCTTCTTTCTTTCCCTTTCCTTTCCTTTCCTTCGCATTCCCTTCCTCCATCTATCATCTTACCCTTTCCATCCTATTTCCTTCCTTCTACTTATTGTGGTTCGTTTGCTCTTTCTTTCCTTCCTTCCCCCATTTTTTTCCTCTCCTTTCCCTTCCCATTCTCTTCTTTCCCTTATTCCTTCCCCTTCCCCTTCCCATTTCCCCTCTCCTCCCTTCCCCAGGCCTTCCCCACCCCTTGGCACATGAGGAACTCCATTGGTCAGAAGAGAAGGGGGAGGGAGGGGGAGGAGCCAAGGGGGGTTAAGTGGGAGGGGCGTGGCCATTTGGACCAACACTCGCCTCCTTCTCGCCAGAATATCTTTCGATTATCGTGTGTTTAGAGGTACTTTAAGCTCTGTGACTGACGACCGTCGAAGATAAGAAAAAAAACATATGTAAATATCATTTTGTTGAAGAAAATAGAGGAAAAAATAAAGAATCGTCGAAAACTACAGGATATTTGACAATAAAACATGGAGAAACCGAGATAAATAGAAATAAATTTCTCTTTGAAAGGGATGGTTTCGTGAAAGTACCAAGTGGAAGACCCTGGAAGGTGTATGGCCATCTCTAGTAAGTGAGAGTGATAAATAACTATTAATTCCACGTGAGAACTGAAGGAGGAAGCAATCACAAGAAGGGAAAGACGAATAAGACAAAGAAGGAGGGAGAAGAAAGAGTAGAAAAGGAAGGAGAAGGAGAAGAAAGAGGAGTCTTAGCAGAGTTGAAAGAGAAAAAGAAATAAGAAGGAGTGGGGAGAAGGAGACGAAAAGAGAAGAAGGAGAAGTAGCAGAAGAAGAAGGAGAAGGACCAAAGGAGAGAAGAAGAGAGCCGAACCAGCGATGGCGAAAGACCCCGTGAAGGAAGTCCCAAGTGGCAGTCCACAAGGCAGTCACCTCGAGCTCAGCGCCTCGCCAGCAGGTGACACGGACCCCGAGAAACTCAAACGAGAATATCAGGTGATTGTCTTTTCTTTTCTCCCTTTCTTTCTTATTCTGTGTGTTTTCTTTTCTTTTCTTTCTTATTCTTTGTGCTTTCTTTTCTTTTCTTTCTTATTCTTTGTGTTTTCTTTTATGGGTGATTTTTATTTTTCATGCGATTGGTAGAAAATTTAAGCTGAAAATGCGTTCTGTTTCTCGATTTTATCTATATCTCTCTCTCTTTCTCTCTCTCTCTCTCTTTCTCT
>BOPN01000164.1:275000-287500 GCA_017312705.2 Penaeus japonicus
TTATGGCGTTATCTTTAGCTATGGTATTTATTTTAACTTTTTAACAGCTTTCATGGGATTGACGTATGATTGATTAATCAAAATACAAATAAATCGAGTAACCGATAGATATATGAAACTGAATTAGTAAACAAAGATAATACATACATAAACAGATGGGCTAACTTACAAAACAAAAACAAAAAAAACACAAAATAAATCCACAAACTCAAAAAAAATATAGAAAAAAAATAACATAACCCATCCTAGAATCCCACATAACCCAGCGCTCTCTGTCTCTCTCCGCCGCCATGCTACCCTCCCCCTCGTTTTTCAGGTTCGGTCGGCGCACCATGACCCTCTATTGCGCTGTGGCTGCGACCGTGGTGGGAATCTGCGCCAGTTTCGTCAACACTTACACCTTTTTCCTCGTCATGAGATTTTTGATTGCGTTCCTGTGCGCCGGACTTATGGTTATTACCTTCGTGTTGGGTGAGTGAGAGCGGCTGGTAGCGGCCATGTTTTTTTTTTTTTTTTTTTTTATTGTCTTTGTTGTATTATTGTCACTAACGTAGTTGGTATGTTTTTGTTTTTTATTGTTATTGTTGTTCTTATGATTATTATTGCTATTATTCTAATATTTTTCTTCTTATTATTATTGTTATGATCATAATCATCATCATTATTATTATTATTATCATTATTTTTATTATTCTAATATTTTTGCGCCTTATTATTATTATTATTATTATTATTATTATCATTATTTGTATTCTAATATTTTTCGTCTTATTATTATTATTATCATCATTATTGTTATTATTCTAATATTTTTCGTCTTATTATTATTATTATTATTATCAGTATTGTTATTATTCTAATATTTTTCGTCTTATTATTATTATTATTATTATTATTATTATTATCATTATTGTTATTATTCTAATATTTTTCATATTATTATTATTATTATTATTATTGTTATTATTCTAATATTTTTCGTCTTATTATTATTATTATTATTACTATTATAATGATAGTATTCGTATTAGCATTATCATCGTGTGATCTTATTAACATCATTGTGATTGATATTATTTTCTTATTTTTAAGAAGATATAATCACCATCACCATCACCATCATCATCATCATCATCATCATCATCATCATCATCATCATCATCATCATCATCATCACCATCAACCTCTACCGCAAATCTCCTCTCTCACCCCCCCCCCTCCCCCTTTAACCCCTCCCCTTCCTTCTCCCCTTCCCCTTTTCCCTCCTTCCTTCTCCCCTTCCCCTTTTCCCTCCTTCCTTCTCCCCTTCCCCTTTTCCCTCCTTCCTTCTCCCCTTCCCCTTTTCCCTCCCTCCCTCTCCCTCCCCTTATCCTTCCCTCCCTCTCCCTCCCCTCATCCCTATCTCCCTTTCCCTCCCCTCATCCCTATCTCCCATTCTTTCCTTTCCCCTCATTCTTCCCTCCCCCTCCCCACCTCCCTTTCTTTCCCTCCTCCCTACCCTCCCTCTGCCTCCCCTCATCCCTTCCCTCCTCCCTCCCCACCTCCCTTTCTTTCCCTCTCCCTCCCCTCATCCCCTCATCCCTTCCACCCTCAACCCTCCTTCCCTCCTTCCCTCCCTCCCTCCCTCCCTCCCTCCCACCCCCCTTCCTTTATAACATAATAAGAAAAAAAACTCTCACACCCCCCTCCCCTCTCCTCCTCCTCCCCAGTGACGGAGGTCGTCAGCCCTTCCGCGCGGACGCTGACGGGCATGCTGTATGCCTTCTTCTTCGGCTCCGGCATCGCCATCCTGCCCGGCATCGCTTACTTCGTCAGGAGTTGGCGCTACCTCGAGCTCACCATCGGCATCAGCTCGGGCGTTCTCATCTCCTACTATTGGTAGGTCGAGGGTGGGAGGGGAGGGGGAGGGAGAGGGCGTTCTCATCTCCTACTATTGGTAGGTCGAGGGGGGAGGTGGGGTGGGGAGATGGGGAGGGAGGGGAGGGGGAGGGAGAGGGCGTTCTCATCTCCTACTATTGGTAGGTCAGGAGAGGGGGGAGATAAGGGGAGGAGGGAGGGGAGGGAGAGGCGTTCTCATCTCCTACTATTGGTGAATGAGGGGGGGGGAGATGGGGGGGGAGGGGAGGGGGAGGGAGAGGGCGTTCTCATCTCCTACTATTGGTAGGTCGAGGGGGGGAGGTGGGGTGGGGAGATGGGGAGGGAGGGGAGGGGGAGGGAGAGGGCGTTCTCATCTCCTACTATTGGTAGGTCGAGGGGGGGAGGGAGGGGAGGGGGAGGGAGAGGGCGTTCTCATCTCCTACTATTGGTAGGTCGAGAGGGGGAGATGTGATGGGGTGGGGAGGAGAGGGGTGGGGAGGTGGGGTGGGGAGATGGGGAGGGAGGGGAGGGGGAGGGAGAGGGCGTTCTCATCTCCTACTATTGGTAGGTCGAGGGGGGGAGGGGGGGGAGGGGGAGGGAGAGGGCGTTCTCATCTCCTACTATTGGTAGGTCGAGAGGGGGAGATGTGATGGGGTGGGGAGGAGAGGGGTGGGGAGGGGGGGTGGGGAGATGGGGAGGGAGGGGAGGGGGAGGGAGAGGGCGTTCTCATCTCCTACTATTGGTAGGTCGAGGGGGGGAGGTGGGGTGGGGAGATGGGGAGGGAGGGGAGGGGGAGGGAGAGGGCGTTCTCATCTCCTACTATTGGTAGGTCGAGATGGAGGGGGGAGGATAGGGGTGGGGAGGAGGTGGGGGAGGAGAGGGGTGGGGAGGTAAGGGAGGGAAAGGGGTGGGGAGGTGGGGGAGGAGGTGGGGGAGGTGGGAGGTAAGGGAGGGAGGTAGGGTGGGAGGTGGAGGGGGAGAGGGAGGTAGGGAGGGAGGTGGGGAGGTGGGCAGGGATTTGGGAGGGGAGGTAGGGTGGGAGGTGGGAGAAGGGGAGGTAAGGGAGGGAGGTAGGGTGGGAGGTGGAGGGGGAGAGGGAGGTAGGGAGGGAGGTGGGGAGGGATTTGGGAGGGGAGGTGGGAGGAGAGGGGTGGGGAGGGGAGGTAGGGTGGGAGGTGGGATAAGGGGAGGTAAGAGGAGGTAAGAGGGAGGGAGAGTGAGGGGTGGTGGGGAGAGGGGGAGGTGGGAGGAGGGGTGGGGAGGTGGGAGGGAAGGGAGGATGGTAGGAGAGGGTAGGTGGGAGTGGTGGGAGGGGAAGGTAAGGGAGGGGAAGGTGGGAGGAGAGGGAGGGGAGGTGGGAGGGGGAGAGGGAGGTAGGGTGGGGAGATGGGAGGGGGAGGTTGGGAGGGAGAGGGGGAGGAGAGGTGGGGGAGATGGGAGGGAAGTGGGAGGTAAAGGGGGGGTGGGGGAGAGGGGACGTGGGAGGGGAGGGGTGGGGGAGATGGAGGCGGGGGAAGGAAAGGGGTGGGGGGGTAAGGGGGGAGGTAGGCCGGGAGGAGGTGGGAGATGGGAGGGGTGTGGGGGGAAGTGGGAGGAGGGGGGGGGGCGTGGGAGGAGGGGGGGACGTGGGAGGGGAGGTGGGAAGAGAGGGAAGGGAGTTGGGGAGGGTTAGGGAAGGGGGGGAGGAGTTTTATCTCGACTGTTGTTTTCTTGTTTGAGTTGTTGCTTGTTTGTGTGTGGTGTTTCGTGAATTTCGTATCTGCTTGCGAAAGTATGAAGCAGGTAATTCGTGTGCGTGTGCATGTGCGTACGTGTGCGTGTGTGTGTGTGTGTGCGTGCGTGTGCGTGTGCTTACGTGTGCGTGTGCTTACGTGTGCGTGCGTGCGTGTGTATGTACGTGTGTGCGTGTCCGTGCGTGCATCCGTGTACACGTGCGTACGTGTGTATGTGCGCGCGCGTGCGTGAATCCAAAACCAAAACGAACCCGCCCCAAAGCCCCGAAGGTCCTCCCTCCGACCCGCCACGCCCCCTGACGCCATCCCTCCCTCCCTCCCGCAGGTTCCTCCCGGAGTCGCCGAGGTGGCTGGCGTCCAAGGGAAGGACGCAGGAAGCCCTCAAGATCATGAAGTCCATAGCCAAGACCAACGGGAAAGTCCTGCCCTCCGACGACCACATGCTGGCCCTCATCTCGCGGGGAACGGAACACAAACACGTAGGTTCGCCTTTGGGTCGTTCAGCGCAGGTCGAGACTTGGGGACCTTTGGTGAAGGAGAGAGGGAGCACAAAATGGCGGAAGGTGGAGGTTTTCTCTAGGAGGAGGTGGAGGTGTTCCGGTCATTACTGCCTGATGTTAGATAGGCAGACGGATAGATTGATTGATTGATAGATAGATAGATAGATAGATAGATAGATAGATAAATAGACAGACAGACGGACAAACAGATAGACAGACAGACAGACAGACAAATAGATAGATAAACAGATAGATATATAGACAGACAGACAGACAAATAGATAGATAAACAGATAGATATATAGACAGACAGACAGACAGACAGGTAGATAGATAGATAAACAGATAGATATATAGACAGACAGACAGACAGGCAGACAGACAAATAGATAGATAAACAGATAGATATATAGACAGACAGACAGACAGGCAGACAGACAAATAGATAGATAAACAGATAGATATATAGA
The DNA here is from genome assembly GCA_017312705.2 of Penaeus japonicus. Classification (NCBI taxonomy): domain Eukaryota; kingdom Metazoa; phylum Arthropoda; class Malacostraca; order Decapoda; family Penaeidae; genus Penaeus; species Penaeus japonicus. The sequence goes on from BOPN01000164.1 coordinate 279,561, forward strand.
CAGACAGACAGATAGATAGATAGATAAACAGATAGATAGACAGACAGATAGATAATAAAAAGCCCATTCCCCTCCGCAGGCAGCCACGACCACCGGGCAGAGCGGCGACGAAGGCGCAGAGGGAGGAGGAGGAGGAGGCCGCTGGTTCTCGGGCCTGGCGGCGATGGCCAGGAGCCAGTACACCCTCATCCGCACCCCGGTCATGAGGCGGCGCTCCCTCATCTCCTTCCTGGAGTGGTTCGTCAGCGCCAGCGTGTACTACGGCCTCATCTTCTCCGGAGGCAACATCAAGGCGGACCCCTTCCTCATGATCTTCGTCTCGGGGGTCGTCGAGCTGCCCGCCACCATCATCTTCATCTTCATTCTGGATCGGTGGGTTGGCAGGAAGGAGGGGAGGGGGGAGGGGGAGGAGTGAGGGAGGGAAGGGGTAGGAGGGAGGGGAGGGGTAGGGGGACGGGGTAGGAGGGGGGAAGGGGAGGGGGAGGGAAAGGGAGAGAGAGAGAGGGGGGGTGAGAGAGAGATAGGAAGAGAGAGAGAGATAGAGATAAAAAGAGAGAGGAAGGAGAGAGAGAGAGAGTGTGAGAAAAGACGGCTTTCTTAAAAAAAAATAATAATAAAAAATAAAAAATAAAAAAACATATAGCCATAAACCACCGTCAACACTAACCTCACCATCACCACTATTACACATCACCATTATCATCACTTACCACTCTTCATAACAACGTTCGTAAATATCCATAAATACCACGATTTTTAACACGTCCTTCTCCTGCAGGTTCGGTCGACGTCCTACCATGTGCGGACTCTTCCTCGTCTGTGGCGCCTGCTGCCTGCTCATCCTGGCGGTACCCCAAGGTGAGGGGGAGGGAGGGAGGGAGGGAGGGAGAGAGGTGAGGAGGGAGGAGAGGAGGGAGAGGGGGAGGGGGAGGAGAGGTGGGAGAGGAGGGGAGGGGGGAGGGAGAGGGAGGGGAGGAGGAGAGAGGGAGGGAGGGAGAGAGAGGAGGGAGAGGAGGAGAGGGGGGAGAATTTCAAGTAGATAAGAAAATACTTAGACGAAAACTGTCAATTTCCCTCCTAGTAGATAGGGTTTACATCCGTTTAAGTAAGAGGAGGAAGTCTGATCAAAAGTTAAGATTTACGATATGCCAAATTATGCGGGACATTGATTCTCTTGATGTATCTTGTAAACTCTCTATACATCCATCTCAAACTTGCCAAAATTGACTAATAGGAAAAAAAAACTGTTTTCTCTACTCGTACACCACCTAAAGAGAAAACCAACTTCACCTATTCATAAATCAACTAACAAAATAAAACAAACAAACAAAAAAAAACACTAATCCATCCATCCATCAACTATATCTAAAAAATATATATATCCTCTTTTATCTTTCCATACACACCACCAATTCTATCTATCTCACCCACTCACCCATCTTCCTCCTCCTCTCCCTTCCCCTTGGCAAATCAAATCTCCATCAACTATCTATCTCACCCACCCTCCTCCTTCCCTTTCCCTTCGCAGATAAGATCTACATCAACTTCTTCCTGGTAAATCTGGGCAAATTCTTCGACACGGCGGTCTTCCAGCAGTCTTACATCTACACGTCCGAGCTCATGCCGACCTCCGTGAGAAATATTGCCGTCGGGACCTCGTCTATGTTCGCCAGGATCGGCTGCGTCCTCACGCCTTACGTCATCGAGCTTTTGGTAAGGAAGGAGGAAGGGGGTGAGGGGGTGGGGGTAGGGAGGGAGGGAGGGAGGGTGGGATGAGGGAGGGAGAGGAAGGGGGGTGGGGGTGGGGGAGGGTGGGTGAGGGGTGGGGGTGGGGGAGGGTGGGGGAGGGGTGTGGGTGGGGTAAGGGAGGGGGGAAGGGGGTGGGTGGGGGGAGGGGAGGGGTAAGGGAGGGGAAAGAGAAGTGAGAAAAGGGATAGGAGAGGAGAGAGAGGGAGGAAGAAGAGAGGTAAGGAGAGGGAAAGGAGGGGAGAGAGGGAGGTAGGAGAAGTAGGGAGAAGAGAGGTGAGAAATAAATAACGATAGAGACCAAGAGAGGGTAATAGTGGGCGCTGCTAATGCCTATTACTTGGAAGAAATTGAGCTTTTGAAATAAAATATAGTAAAGGGTATTTTCACCTTTTGCACCCGAACTCCTCTGAAAATAGTAATTCAGAAAATCATTCCTATGAATAGGTACACAATATAAATATAAATATACACAATATGAATATAGATATACACAATATAAATATAGGTACACAATATAAATATAAATATACACAATATAAATATATATATACGCAATATAAATATAAATATACACAATACAAACATAAATATACACAACATAAACATAAATACACACAATACAAATTACTATAAATAACACACAATATAAATCCTTCTAACATATAAATCATCCCACTCTGTTTACCTTTTAGGGCGAAGTTCACTACGCTTTACCCTCAACAATCTTTGGCATCGTGGCCGTCCTGGCTGGCCTGCTGACCCTCCTGCTGCCGGAAACGAACAAGAAACCCCTGCCGGAGACCGTGGAGGAGGTCGAAGCCATGGGCAAATAAGGAGACGGGAGGTCGAAGCCATGGGCAAATAAGGAGACGGGAGGTCGAAGCCATGGGCAAATAAGGAGACGGGAAGACGAAGCCGTGGGCAAATAAGGAGACGGGAAGACGAAGCCGTGGGCAAATAAGGAGACGGGAAGACGAAGCCGTGGGCAAATAAGGAGACGGGAAGACGAAGCCGTGGGCAAATAAGGAGACGGGAAGACGAAGCCGTGGGCAAATAAGGAGACGGGAAGACGAAGCCGTGGGCAAATAAGGAGACGGGAAGACGAAGCCGTGGGCAAATAAGGAGACGGGAAGACGAAGCCGTGGGCAAATAAGGAGACGGGAAGACGAAGCCGTGGGCAAATAAGGAGACGGGAAGACGAAGCCGTGGGCAAATAAGGAGACGGGAAGACGAAGCCGTGGGCAAATAAGGAGACGGGAAGACGAAGCCGTGGGCAAATAAGGAGACGGGAAGACGAAGCCGTGGGCAAATAAGGAGACGGGAAGACGAAGCCGTGGGCAAATAAGGAGACGGGAAGACGAAGCCGTGGGCAAATAAGGAGACGGGAAGACGAAGCCGTGGGCAAATATATATATAATATATGTATATATATAATCTACACGGGTTTTGCCTGACCGAATGCGAGTCAACAGAAATCCATAAAATGTGGGTTCGTGGAAGAGCACCTCGACTCGCAGAAATACTTTCCTTGAGTCTTTTTTAAAGGCTAACCGTAGGAGATGAGTGACCTCTGGGCGCCTACGTGGAACAGGAATTCATAAAAAGGAGGGACTTGTGGAGATTTTAATTTTTAGAGAGAATTAGTGAGGGAATTTTTGGAGTTTTTTTTTTTATAGACTAATCAGGTTTTTCTGTAATAGGTAGGTCTGGATGATGGGTTAGTTTGGTGGAGTAATTTCCTCTAAACTGATAAAGTAAATATAAACTAAACGTAAATTAAACGACAGTGACTCAAACAAATCGTTGAATCATACAAACTTCTTAATGAAAACGTTAAATTCGAATAATGCGAAAAAATACAATATATATTAATCCTTTTTTTTAATCTGTCTGTATATCGCTTACTCCTGTCGAATTTCAAAATGTATTTGGCTTTACAGTACAGCATATAGTGATATAAACTATTGTGGGTATATAATATTAGTACCAACCCCTCGTTAAAATAATAACTAATGATGATAATAACAGCAATGATAATGATAATAATAATGATAATAAGAATCATCACAATAAAGATAATCATAACAAAGATAATAACCACAACGATAACGATAATCAGAAATTATGAAAAACAAATACCGAATCAAAACATAAATAAAAAAAAACAGCAACGCCTAACCAACACGTGTCATACGATGTTTCTTCACGCGTTTCCCTCACTTTAGGCGCAGTTAGCACACGGGCGCAGCGTGTGGAATATAACGACCACCGTTACTCTCTGTGCCAAGTGAGTGTGTCGGTCCCGCGTCGGAAATAGATCGGTCTGAGAGAGGCGTTCACGCGCAGAGATGCTGATTGAGGAGAAAGATGAAGGGAGGGAGAGAGAGAGGAAGGGAGAGGGAGAGAGAGAGGCGTTCACGCGCTGAGATGCTGATTGAGGAGAAAGATGAAGGGAGGGAGGGAGAGGGAGAGAGAGGCGTTCACGCGCTGAGATGCTGATTGAGGAGAAAGATGGAGTGAGGGAGAGGAAGGAAGGGAGGGAGGAGAGTGAGAGGGAAAGGAAGGAAGAGGAAGGGAGGGAGAGAGGAAGGAAAGGAGGGGAGGGAGAGAGAGAGGGAGGGAGAGGAAGAGGAGGGAGAGAGGGAGGAAGGGAGAGAGAGAGAGAGGAAAGGGAGGAGAGAGTCTTTTTTTTGACAAGTTTATTGAGACAAGGGATTACGTACATCTCAATAAGGATGAGGTAACGTAGGTTCAGGAGAAGATAGGGAGGGAGAGAGAAAGAAATGCGAAAGTTTCACAGAGAGAGGAGGGGGAGGGAAATAGAAAGAGAGGAAGAGAGAGAAAGAAATACGAGAGATGCAGAGAGAGAAAGAGACCGAGAGAGAGGGGGGGGGAAGAGAGAGAGAATAAAATGCGATAGATTGATAGAGAGGAAGAGAGAAAGAAAAAGAAAGGGAAAGAGAAGGAAACGGGGAAACAGAGAGAAAGGGAAAGAGGGAAACATAAAGAGAGAGAGATAGAGGAAAAGACAAGAGATTAATTTTTTTACGAAACCGAAAAAAAGACATCAATGTTAAGAGGAAAAGGGAAACATAAAGAACTACAAGGCACGATAGATGAAATCTCAAAGGCTATTTTCGGAAAGACATATGGGTCGTACTGCAAACCTTGAAAAATGGAGGAATGAGGCAGGTATTAGGAGTTATATAAGGCAAGTATTTTACCAATGAGGTTTGAGGAACACGTGAAAAAAAAAATAATGAAAGTAAGTTTTTCGAATTGTAATTTGTGTGCAAAATTAAAATCTGCTCTCCATGTTTTTTTGTTTTTTTGTTTGTTTGTTTGTTTTATTCTTTTACGAATATTAATAGTATCTGAGTTTAACCTAACTGAGAAGATTCGGGAAATTAGAAGTATGATGTCGATGCGGTAGAGAAATATAAGGAAAGACAGTAATGATGAATAGATATTATTCAAGGGACGGAAGGATTCAATAAGGATTAGGATTTTTGAGGTATTACCTTTCAGAGGCCGTAGGATTTGCGGGATTACTCTGGATGATAGGGGTGACTGCGATAAATTTCATAGGGTCGGTATTTTGTTAATTATAATCTGTTTCTTTACGCTTCGTTGTATATTTCAGTGATGGAATGATGAGTGACTTTTATTGTAAGATTACTAAAAAAAAAAGATATACTAATTTAAGAGTTTATTTAGAGGGAATAAAACGATTTTCCGGAATACTATATTTGCGAAGGTACTCGACATAATACCCATTCTTTATGAAATAGTAAAATCTTACAGATTGCAAGTACTGGCACGTCCATCTTCTAGACCGAAATAAACAGCTTCAGGGACCTTAGTTTAAGCGCAAATAACATCAATGCAAAACCAGTGTTCGCTGAAGCACTTCGATAACAAGAGAGGTTAAAATGTGGCTTAATCACTCTAACTCTAGCATATCCGAAAACAAAAGAAATAAAGAAGGAAGAGAATAATATTGGATAAGATCTAAAGCGGCTCGTGGCACAATATCCGTGGCGTTTCGAGCAAAACCATTTCTCATGAGGCGGGAAAACTTAATCTTTTTTGGCGTTCCCGCCTGAAAGGGAGATTTTGTGATTCATGTTTTCATTTTTATTCTTTTTCTTTATTTTTATGAACGTTGTTTTATTTTATGAGACTTGTGTTTCCTGTATTAATTTTTATTCTTCTTTTTTCTTTCTCTTTTTCTGAACGTTGTTATATTTCGTGAGACTTGCGTGATTCCATCTTCTTTAGTGCTTTCTTACAGTTAAATGAATTCAAACGCGATGTTTATAAGTTTTGCATATTTATTACGTTGAGAATTTACTTTCATTAATGAGTCCTCCACCTCCACAAGCTATGAGTCGTAGGCGCTTGCGTGTGAGAAAAAAAATCTGCAGATGAACAAGAGAATTCAGAGGTCCGCGTAAGAAAGTGTGTGTATTTAATAAATTTGTTGTGTATCAAATCACGGGCGGAATTGCATAGTTGATTGTCATAATAAACTTTCATTTTTTGCTTGCACGAGAAGGGACATATTGAGAAATATTTCATAAAAATATGTACGCCCAGAACCTTATTTGTTTAGCAATATATATGATAAAGATAAAAACAGGACTTCATAAAACACTATCACAGAAGAAAGAAGTTAGAGCATAATAAAGAAAATCGAGACCCACGGCCATGACTCCAACGAAGGTCAGAAAATGCGTCGCAACTTGGAAACGGTTTCAGGTCAACTCGGGTCAAGTATTAATAACTGGGACCAAGTCATAACGACGTTTGCGTATTCCTTATGCGTTAAAAAAGGTGAAAGTAATTAATCAAGTCCAAGGTACGTGAGGCTCTGAGTGGAAATGACGTCATGTGTTCCCATAGACTTTTTTTTTTTTTTTTTCTGACTTGTCTGCTCCTGAAGTGATTCGAAGAGAAAATTGTTGAAAGCAATGCAGCTGGCAACATTGCACGTAATGCTTCATTTTGATGATTTATGTAACTTTTTTTTTCATCTGTTCTCCATGTGTTTAGTAGAGAATGGTGCATAAAATTATTTATTAGTGTTCGTCTACAGCGATATAGACGCATCCTTTTAGTAATAACGGAATATGGGTCTAATTGGGCAACAATTAACGTCATAAAGGAATGACTGATAATGGTGTCCCTTGGTCATATTTTGTAGTTGAGTGTGTGCATATCTTTAGAATATATAAAAATATATATATCTCAGTCGCAATGATTAGATATAATAAAAATGGAAAGTGAGATTGAATTTACTAACATTGTGGTGTTCTTAGGTAGCTGACTAAGCCGTGTCACTAGCATAGTTCGTATCATTTACGGATAATCTGCATTTTTATTTTTATTTTTTATTTTTTATTTTTTCAACGTATGCTTTATCTCACTACTTTATCTCAGCTAGTGAATTATCCAGTTGTTTGTTAGATGGATTTCCGGAATTCCTATCTCTGTAGTGGTGTGAGATGTGGTTTTTACTTTCGTTGGTAAATTCGGGGATATGGATAAGTCTTTTCATGAGGGTAAAAGGTAGCTGGCTTGTTCAGTAATTCAGGGAAATTACTTTTGAATTTTAAGTGTAATATGATAATAGCGTAGTAGACTGTTAATTATTTTTTTTTAGAGTTTGTAGACTCCTAACCTGACAACCGTGAAATCATTGCTCAATAGGCAGAAGACTTAGGGCCATTAATTAATTAATTAAATTCCTAAATCATTGAAGAGATTGAGTTTGTTGTGTGTAGTTTTTTTTCAAATTTGGTATTTGGCTTAACAATGGTTTCCGTATATATGAATGTCTGTACTTTTTTTCTTTTTTTTTCAAAGGAATATAATATTTCTTCTGTCATGTTTTTAAAAAGTTTAGTGACAGTATTATGATCGAATGGTATAATTAGATGCTATAATGTTTTAATAAGTTCACTTCAAAATCTTTTGATTGTATTCATTTTTTTTTCAATTTTGCTTGCCTCAAGGAGTGCGTTAATTTTCAGATCTATGTAACTTTCAGTAAAATTATACAATTTTATTCATCCTCTAGGACCCTTTAAACAATTGTATAACTCTTTTTTATTACAGTATACATATTTTTTCGCATTTTACGGTGTTTAGCATTCAAGGTCCATATCGTTTATGGAAGCATATGTACT
>BOPN01000164.1:295000-300000 GCA_017312705.2 Penaeus japonicus
TGTAGTCAAAATTATGTGAAAATAACATTAGTATTCTGAAAACTGATAACTATATAAACAATATGAAAAATAATGCTAATCAGTGTCTATATATTACCAATGACTAATATGTTGCAATGATGGCTTTATAGTGATAATAACTATATGTTTCTAATTTGTAGTTTACCTGATGAATTTAAGATACAAAAGCATCAGGAATGGAAAATTTACAGAAATATATATATCTTTTAATCTTTCAGTTGCAAACCTCCACCTTGTTTCAGATCATTCAAATGAAAGAACTCATTAATAAATACATATCACATGAAACCTAAAATGAAACCTAAGATTGAAACTGTCTCCATATACCCAATAAAACTGTAACCCCAAAATCAAAAACCTATTTCAGACATTTAACAAAACCGGACCTTCCTATTCCTATCAAACTACCCTTTTCCAGAAACCAAATAAACCCCGAGATTGAAGGAAGGAAGATGACCTCTGACCTCACTTCCCCAGCGGAGACCAAAGGAAAACTTACCACAGCAAGCTTGCCTTCCTTGTTCTTGTCTATAGTGGTGATATTGTTTCCTTTTCCCAGGAGAATTGTGCCTTGCTTGCCATTCTTCATGGTGTGTCCGATGCTGGAAATTAAGTTGGAGTTTAAAGAATTGAATTAACGAATGAAGAGAAAAAAAGGAAAATGAATTCAATCATTTAATCTAATTATGAGACTCCAACTTCAATTAGATCATGAAAGTAATTGACAAAGTCTACACTATATCAACTACACAAACAAAAGAATTAGCAATTCAAAATACAGAAATTCGATTAAATCACCTATGATAAGTTGAAACGAGAAAACACAACTAGACTTCCCAGGACATCAGAACTACTGAATGAAATCTCAAGCCTTACCAATCAGTCTCAGCGACCTTTAGCACTTCTGCGTTGTCACTGATGGAAATAATCTTGGTCACAGCCTCAATGACATTCGGAGACGTTGAGTTAGGGTGCCCTATTGGAAACCAGGTTAAATAATTAGCACAAGTGAAGGCGTACGATCACAGCGTCTACCACACACAAGGTATGGATCTCAAAAAAAAAATTATGAAATCTAAAATTGACATGAATTGTTGTTTTCCTGCTTTTCTTACTCTCTAACTTTCACATAGATATATACATGTTCTCCCATGAATCATGAAATGCAACTGGACATTATGAATACAAAAATAAAAGCATACTGTTCTACTCAGGACAAATAACAGATAAAAAAAAAAAAGAGATGAAGAGAAAATACCAAAAGAGTGATGTGTCTTTTTAACAAAATGACTGAGGATACTTTTAACCAACAGAAATTTGTGTCTTTATTTTATTGCAACCCTAATGCTGATCACATACTGGAACATGCAAGAAAGAAGAAGACAAGAAGAAGACGATGATGAATAAGGCAAAGAAGCAACAAGGATGAAGATGGAGATGACAGAGAAGAAGAACAAGAAGAAGAAGAAAGAGTTAAGTTACATCTATTCATTCACCAATACCAAAATGGACATCTCCATCACCCAAGGACTTATCACCGAAAATTCACAAACCATTCACTGGATAACACAAAAATGAAATGAAGTCTTTAAGTACAATTTCCTGGGGACACCATAAAAACAACAATAAAACAAACATTACCTATATTACGTAACATTATCTATATCACAAAAGATTTTCTCTTTTTTTTCACTCATTTTTTTTCCTTTCCTCTGAATATTAATTTCTGGTTCAAAATAAATAACTTATTTGTCTATTACCTTTTCAGTAATGGTCTGAGCTTTGGTATACACATTAGTTTGATGAATTTGTAATCTGTTGTGTACTAAGTGATTTGTAAGTGACTAGAGTTAATACATTTTACTACGAGTTAAAGAAAAAATAAAAAGGACATTCATTTCTTACAAGAAAAAAAATCCTCAGTCTCTCAACTACTCATTAGCTCAAGATCATTTCCTTTTTTCTAAATGCACACTCGGAAAACAAACAAGAGAACGAAATGTGTCTCTTTCTACACAGGGAGGTGTTAACTGGAAATACTCACTCCTGCCGTGCATTCATGCATAAAGTCAAGCACATGTATCATTACCTTCTTATCATAAATCTCTTACCTTTGGATTAGAATCACCATCACTCTACAGCATGCAATAAAATTACAAAGGCCTTTAGTATACAAAATATGTCATGTCTTTCTCTTGTAAATTTTTGTCCCATCTCTTTTACAAATGTCAAAGTATGGCTTTCTTTATTAACTGATGTGATGCTTGTTTATCCTTAAAGTGATGGAATAAGTATTTACAATTTTCTGTTTCTACTCTGAACATCACAGTAAAGAGAAAAAAAAAGTTTAAACTTCTAACAGCAATTAGCCTTTCGTAATGAATATATGTTGTGTATGTACAGCATAGTTTACAAAAGAAAAAATGTTGAGAACCAAAGTCTTTACATTTCACAATGCTCTATCTATATACATACAAATACACCTCTCTTTCATTTTATTTATGCTCACCTTGTCTCTCTTGGCATTTTCCACTGGGATCTGGACCAGCAGGAGATTGTCAGTGTTGGGAGACACGTGGAGCCCCTGGACCTCCTTCAAAGAGAACCTGTGCTTCTGTTTCAGCTTGTTCTCCTTGGCCTCCAGCAGGTATAGCGCCCCCGAGGTCAGGATCAGAAGACGGTCACGGGAGAAGCTGTAGCACGTGCGGTCATACTTGGTGCATGGGATACAGTACTGCCATAAAGAGAAAGAGGGATGTTAAAGTTCCTGATGTTAGCTCATGCCGTATACACTATTTATAAGGTGAGTGATGACCAATTATCTGTTGTAGAGGATAGTCTTAACATATAGACTATGGAGGATATGTACCAGATTATACAATGTCATTTCAGGTATAGAAGGAAAAATCCAGTCAGTATTAAACCGCAAAAGGAAATGTCTCCCTTACCTTTGTTTTCTCTCCTGGGGTCTTGATGATGTCTTCGAAGGCTGTTTTTCTCAGACTCTCATCTACAGGAGTTAGCCTTGAGGTCATGAACCACTGTGGAAGACTGTCCATGTAGCTAGCTTTCTGACCTGCAGTTGGTAAAGAGGAAAGAAAATTATTTAATCAAAACATTAACCCATTCCCGACGGGGGAATTCTAGCCTTGAATGTCCAAATGCCGGGCGTTCGAATTATTAGGCCTAAATCAATTGAATGGCCGGCACAATACTGTGCCGCCCGGCAACTGGGCTTTTGAATGCGCGGTACACATGCTGTACCACCCGTCCTGTGTGGGTTAAGGGTTATTTACAAGTTTGTGGAAAAAATAATGAAAATATAATATATCTTATTGATCTATATATCACCTTTTAATGAAAGAAACTTGTTAGTGATGTACAAAAAAACAAAATTAAAAGAGGCAGTTTAACAGTCATAAGTGCTCTTACCCTTGAACAGCTGTTCATGAGGACCTTCTCTTCAAACATGGACCTCTTCTCTGGGGTCAGAGCCTTCACGTATCTTCTGGCCATGTAAGTACGGTACATACCCTGAAAGAAAAAAAAATCCATTAAAAATCCATAGGAAAAAACGATCAAGGAGGTTACTGACTTCACTGTTTATTGCTTTTAACCAACAGAAGGTATGAATGATGATAAATAATTTCACAATATGAATTAACATCTCACTCCTCTTTTTTCATCAGCTACCACAATAAACACTCTTCATATCTTCTGAACCTTTCAAATCTATCTTATTTCATCAGCTCTCTCAACTACAACCAGTTCAGAAAAAGCCGTCTTGCACCAGAAGACCACAACTACGCACATGCAAGATGTTGGAGGTCTCGTTGCAGGGTGCAGGGGAAGGGGGCCACTTGGTGTCCAGGACGTTCTTTGGGAGGTTCTTGGACAACCTCAGCAGGAACTCGCACTTCACTAGCTGCTGGAACCTCTCGTTGATGGGGTTGACGGGTTCGTTCCTTGTGATGAAGCCCTTGATAAAGCTGGAGAGAGGAAGACAAAGGGGTTCATTGAGGATGACTACTGAATCTGGATGAATGCATTGGTGTAGCATGTATTACTGATCAAATGAGAGTTTGTATATAGAATAAATAAGTTGTCTATGGTAGCTGTAATATATATATTTTTTTGTAATGGTTTTTATATCTAAAATCTTACTCACACTGAAAAAATCCGCATATCACACTGGTAAAATTCACACTACCAATAAACTTCATTAATCAAAACACTCTACTTCCTTCCAACTAACAAGCTAATTCAAAAAAAAAATTAAGCTATCAAAATCTGTATTCCATTTCTTGCATTATGAGGTTATCCATTCTCTTTCCTACTTTATGCAACCAATGACCAATCTGTCCGCAAATAAATACACATGAAAACCCACCCACACCCACCCACCCACCCACACCCACAAACCCACAAACCCACACCCACACCAATACCACCCACAAACACACCAACCCCAAAGTACTTACGCTCGCACAATCCCCACTGCCCACTTCCTCCTGGCAAGCACCCTCTGTGCCTTAATCCTCCTCCAGTGCTTGGCTATCCTGGTCACTGCATCGCGCATCTTCTGGTATCTGCGCTGGTACATGAAGGCCTTCCACTTGGCCTGGATCATGGTGGCCAGCTCGACGCTGCGCATCTGGGACGGGTCCTCTGTGAAGAACAGGGTCTTTGGCAGTCTGATGAAGAGCTTGGTTCTGCAGGAAAAAGATAACGAGTTTCGGTGTGAGTCATTTGTTGCATTAATATGAGAGTTCGTTTTGTTACTGAGTTTGTTGTTTATGGATCTGCCAAATGGCTGGTTACAATAATCTGTATGTCTTGTTCTCAGATTTTTGCCAAGTGAGTCCATTCCAAAGAACAGTTTTCTTTGGCTAAATTATTCCTCGTATACTATAAAAGATCCATCTATCTGGATATGAAAAGTCTTTATGGACAATAATAATAATAATAATAATAATAAA
>BOPN01000164.1:307500-317500 GCA_017312705.2 Penaeus japonicus
TTTTGGTACTTTTTTGTTGCATGTTCTTGTATTCATTCAACACTGAATGAATTTGAATCTCAAGATAATTTGACTATAAATTCGTATGCAAATCTATATAATTTTCTTGCTTAAATAATTGTCAGTGCACTAACTTATTTTCTTTCCATTACTAAAATTCTTTTGATGTTGTTCTTAAAAAGACGAAATGCTCAAACTGTGATAATTGCACTGAATATCGCCAATGTATTCACCACTATCATCATTTTCAAGCATCTCTTATCTTTATCTATCTTATCACACAACCGTTGCATAACACTCAACTCTTCTACAAGCTATGGACTTATGCACCGCCCTCATTCTGAATTAAAACTACTGAAATTGCTGCCACTATATCCTAATTAACGGAATGATTGCTCCAGCTCGATTTAGGTCGGATATCAATGCATAATGAAAAAAAGTAATAACAAAAAAAACAAAAAAACAAAAAAAAATAATAATAATAATAATAATAATCAAAACTCATGGCTCAAGACGACGGTGCAACAGAAAAAACATGCAAACCGGGCAATACTACACGCGCATCCTAACCTATGAATACCTATGAATGATCCAAAGACGCAAATTAATGATTGCCCTTTTCAATCACGTTAACTAATTACCATCATCGCTACCACGGTCGGAGCAAGAAGTGATGAAGCTCAATTTAGTAAGTATCGGAATGAGGATAAAATGGCAGCCATTAATACTATCGACTAATTAGTATCATATTCAGTCGGTGTAATCAATTAGACGTTAATCAAATGAAACACAAAATATCGAAGTCGTAGATTAAGATAACGGCCAATCGATTCTGAAATGCCAAGGCGTAATAATTCTTCCTGTCCAAATCCAGCTGAGATTAATACTACCCCCCCCCCCTCCCACCGCCGCCGCCCCCCACGGACCCGCCATCGTTAATCAAAGATCATTAAGTACGATTTCTTCAGCTTTATCCTGCATATCCCGAAACCGTTAAGATTAGGACTTCCATCCCGCCCCCATCGTCGGCTCACGCACGCCCTCTGCATCGTCCCCCGCCCATTATGTCCGTCTCCCCCATCGTCTCTCCCCTCCCCCGCCCCATCGTCTCCCCCTTTCCCGCCCCATCATCCCATCGTCTCCCCCCGCCCCATCATCCCATCGTCTCCCCCCCTTTCCCGCACCATCATCCCCCTCGTCTCTCTCTCCCCCTCCCCCGCCCCATCATCCCCCTCGCCCCCTCGACCCCCCTCCCCCGCCCCATCATCTCCCCTCCCCCACCCATCATCCCCCCAACCCCATACCTTGCTGCACTTCCTGACGTGGTCCTCGTCGGAGACTCTGGCGTTGCGGTTGTCGTCCTCGCTGAAGGTGACGTTGCCCAGATGCAGGATGGACGCGATCACGCCCCAGATGGCCTCCTGCTCCTCCGTCGAGAAGTTGAGGATGTCGAGGGCGTAGTCGACCGCCTCGAAGGAGCCGCGGTCGTTGATGGCGCCCACGTGGCTGCTGTCGCCCTGGAGGGGGAGGGGGAGGGGGATGCGAGTGTCAGTAGAAAGGAAACTGCTTAATTGATCACATAATCCTGTACGTACACAGAAGCGCGCACATACACGTATCCACACACACACACACGTATCCAAACACACACACACACACACACACACACACACACTCAGGGAGGTAAAATTTGTATTTCTATATTAAATGCGTTACTACATTCTACCATCTTTCACACACACACACACACACACACACACACACACACACACACACACACACACACACACACACACACACACACACACACACACACACATATATATATATATGTAAATATACATACATATGAAAATAAAGAAGCATCGTACAGTTATAATAGACACACAAACCAATACAAATACACAATAAAGAGGAAAGAGGAAGAGAAACACAGGTCTTTCTTTTTCTCCATTATTATTCTTGGCACATAAAGGTACATGGGGTAAAAATCACAAACCACAGTGTAACCGGGTCAACGTCTCAATCTGACAAAAAGGCAAATTTTCCTCTTCTTTTTTTAGGCATAGTCGTGCAAGGCAAGTTCGTGTTTAAGGCACTAGCCATGTAACCTTAAGGTACAAGAAATGACATGGCATCAGCCCTAGTTAAACAAATAAATATTCATTTCCAAAAAAAAAAGAAAAAAAAAAAAAATGGGTAATGATCAGGCCAACTTTTTCAATGTACATTGCATAATATATCATTGGTTGGCTCTTAGTCTGGCTTATAAAATCTACATATAAAAATCTTACACACTATGGCAACTTAAGAGAAAAAAAAATATTCCCCCTTCAAAAAAGACATAAATGGGTGTGCTAATATGGCATGAAGTCATGACGCAGAATTTTTTTTTCTTCTTCTTCTTCTATTCCATAGCTGTCTAATAATGTGCCAGTACTTAAGGCGTTGTAAATTAATGGGGGTTATGGCATGCATTCACCTGCATAATCAGCTATGCAAAAATTAAGAATAACTTTCATGAATACCTTTTAAATGCAACACAGTTTAACCAAAATGCTTTTAAGAGATATTGATAAGTTTTCTTTAGCACCATTTATTACTTTTTTTTTTGTCTACATGCTTCAAAGGTTACCCATTGCAGCCTTCATCTGTCTGTCTGGCGTCAGGAACGTTTCATCTTTTAAGAATGAAATTACCTCAGCGGACAGTGAAAGACCATTTGTACAATGAACCTCACTCTCTCTCTCTCTTTCAACACGGGAAAACGAAGGAAGTTCTTTGGTCAGACAAGGTGACGAAGGTCAGTCGGTCGGTCGGTCAGTGTTTCCACATAGCTAGGTTGGTCCCTGTGCCAAGGCCCTTGACAGCAAGACGAGACCCACTTTGGATCCAGAGCCAGATTTCAAGGCACGGAAGCTGGCATTCAAGTCTGCACAATTCTTTATAAGACACTTGGTTTCCCTATATGGCCGATCGCAAAGGGGTCTGTCACTTGCGGATGCTACTTAAAGTAATGGAAAGTATTTAAATGCAGTGGAAAACATCATGGTGCCAAGCTGGGGATGGTAAAAGATACACATTCACTCCAAAAGAGAACAAAACTTTCTATAGTAATGCATAGGCACATGCTCAAGATATTACAACTGAATTTGTAATTTACATTATGAGGTGAACAATAGATACTGTAAGACAGTGTTGTCAAAAATATAATTCCTACAGAAGCAGGAAGTGGGTTGAAACTCAAAGCACACTCATCACCCATTCAAGCTCGTCAATATGTAACACCAATGCTGAATTTGGACAATTCTACTTCCGAAAGAATTAGGTCTGACATGAAAATGAACCTAAGGAGCTGTACTTCTATTGCACAAATACACAATCTACCTGTGCTGCCCTCTATAAGGAATAATATACAATGCAGTACTGCAAATGACAGCAGGGGGAGCGAGCCTTCTTTCACCCTGTCCAACAACACCACGAGTGTCATCACATCCAAACACAAGTGCAGATAATAATGTCCTTTACACATTTATCACAGGGGGAAGGGGGGAAGGGGGGGAAGGGGGGAAGGAAGGTTTGGACTTAGCAAAATCATTCATGACTAGTAAATAAATATGAAAAATGAAAAGTGTAGTACATTAAGCTTAAGTAAATCTAAGTGGTGGTGATATATCATCGTGATCATCATCTTTTTAAATACAGAATAAAAACTGATCTTGACAAATAATATAGTCACTATCCTAGCATCTAAATGAAATTCCATAGAGGTATCTGCCGGCAGCAACGCCACACACACACACAAACGAGGAGCACGTGTTTTCCCAAAAGAAGTTTTTTACGTCTTCCTGACTTTGGCATTCGCTGTCTCTCTCTTTCCTCCTTTCCTTTTCCTCTCTCGGCTGTCCATGCTATGACTACAGGACTATGGAATTCATCTGTGGTTAAGTACATCCTTCCTCTCAGTGGCCAGCAATCTGAAGGAAAAAGATATGTAGTCAAAATTATGTGAAAATAACATTAGTATTCTGAAAACTGATAACTATATAAACAATATGAAAAATAATGCTAATCAGTGTCTATATATTACCAATGACTAATATGTTGCAACAATGGCTTTATAGTGATAATAACTATATGTTTCTAATGTGTAGTTTACCTGATGAATTTAAGATACAAAAGCATCAGGACTGGAAAATTTACAGAAATATATATATCTTTTAATCTTTCAGTTGCAAACCTCCATCTTGTTTCAGATCATTCAAATGAAAGAACTCATTAATAAGTACATATCACATGAAACCTAAAATGAAACCTAAGATTGAAACTGTCTCCATATACCCAATAAAACTGTAACCCCAAAATCAAAAACCTATTTCAGACATTTAACAAAACCGGACCTTCCTATTCCTATCAAAATACCCTTTTCCAGAAACCAAATAAACCCTGAGATTGAAGGAAGGAAGATGACCTCTGACCTCACTTCCCCAGCGGAGACCAAAGGAAAACTTACCACAGCAAGCTTGCCTTCCTTGTTCTTGTCTATAGTGGTGATATTGTTTCCTTTTCCCAGGAGAATTGTGCCTTGCTTGCCATTCTTCATGGTGTGTCCGATGCTGGAAATTAAGTTGGAGTTTAAAGAATTGAATTAACGAATGAAGAGAAAAAAAGGAAAATTAATTCAATCATTTAATCTAATTATGAGACTCCAACTTCAATTAGATCATGAAAGTAATTGACAAAGTCTACACTATATCAACTACACAAACAAAAGAATTAGCAATTCAAAATACAGAAATTCGATTAAATCACCTATGATAAGTTGAAATGAGAAAATACAACTAGACTTCCCAGGACATCAGAACTACTGAATGAAATCTCAAGCCTTACCAATCAGTCTCAGCGACCTTCAGCACTTCTGCGTTGTCACTGATGGAAATAATCTTGGTCACAGCCTCAATGACATTCGGAACGTTGAGGATGAGGTCACCCTGTGGAAATAGGTTAAATAATTAGCACAAGTGAAGGCGTACGATCACAGCGTCTACCACACACAAGGTATGGATCTCAAAAAAAAAATTATGAAATCTAAAATTGACATGAATTGTTGTTTTCCTGCTTTCTTACTCTCACAACTTTCACATAGATATATACATGTTCTCCCATGAATCATGAAATGCAACTGGACATTATGAATACAAAAATAAAAGCATACTGTTCTACTCAGGACAAATAACAGATAAAAAAAAAAAAGAGATGAAGAGAAAATACCAAAAGAGTGATGTGTCTTTTTAACAAAATGACTGAGGATACTTTTAACCAACAGAAATTTGTGTCTTTATTTTGTGCAACCCTAATGCTGATCACATACTGGAACATGCAAGAAAGAAAGGAAGACAAAGAAGAAGACGATGATGAATAAGGCAAAGAAGCAACAAGGATGAAGATGGAGATGACAGAGAAGAAGAACAAGAAGAAGAAGAAAGAGTTAAGTTACATCTATTCATTCACCAATACCAAAATGGACATCTCCATCACCCAAGGACTTATCACCGAAAATTCACAAACCATTCACTGGATAACACAAAAATGAAATGAAGTCTTTAAGTACAATTTCCTGGGGACACCATAAGAACAACAACAAAACAAACATTACCTATATTACATAACATTATCTATAACACAAAGGATTTTCTCTTTTTTTTCATTAATTTTTTTTCCTTTCCTCTGAATATTAATTTCTGGTTCAAAATAAATAACTTATTTGTCTATTACCTTTTCAGTAATGGTCTGAGCTTTGGTATACACATTAGTTTGATGAATTTGTAATCTGTTGTGTACTAAGTGATTTGTAAGTGACTAGAGTTAATACATTTTACTACGAGTTAAAGAAAAAATAAAAAGGACATTCATTTCTTACAAGAAAAAAAATCATCAGTCTCTCAACTACTCATTAGCTCAAGATCATTTCCTTTCTTCTAAATGCACACTCGGAAAACAAACAAGAGAACGAAATCTGTCTCTTTCTACACAGGGAGGTGTTAACTGGAAATACTCACTCCTGCCGTGCATTCATGCATAAAGTCAAGCACATGTATCATTACCTTCTTATCATAAATCTCTTACCTTTGGATTAGAATCACCATCACTCTACAGCATGCAATAAAATTACAAAGGCCTTTAGTATACAAAATATGTCATGTCTTTCTCTTGTAAATTTTTGTCCCATCTCTTTTACAAATGTCAAAGTATGGCTTTCTTTATTAACTGATGTGATGCTTGTTTATCCTTAAAGTGATGGAATAAGTATTTACAATTTTCTGTTTCTACTCTGAACATCACAGTAAAGAGAAAAAAAAAGTTTAAACTTCTAACAGCAATTAGCTTTTCGTAATGGATATGTTGTGTATGTACAGCATAGTTTACAAAAGAAAAAATGTTGAGAACCAAAGTCTTTACATTTCACAATGCTCTATCTATATACATACAAATACACCTCTCTTTCATTTTATTTATGCTCACCTTGTCTCTCTTGGCATTTTCCACTGGGATCTGGACCAGCAGGAGGTTGTCAGTGTTGGGAGACACGTGGAGCCCCTGGACCTCCTTCAAAGAGAACCTGTGCTTCTGTTTCAGCTTGTTCTCCTTGGCCTCCAGTAGGTATAGCGCCCCCGAGGTCAGGATCAGAAGACGGTCACGGGGCTTGTAGCCGTGGCGGTCATACTTGGTGCATGGGATACAGTACTGCCATAAAGAGAAAGAGGGATGTTAAAGTTCCTGATGTTAGCTTATGCCGTATACACTATTTATAAGGTGAGTGATGACCAATTATCTGTTGTAGAGGATAGTCTTAACATATAGACTATGAAGAATATGTACCAGATTATACAATGTCATTTCAGGTATAGAAGGAAAAATCCAGTCAGTATTAAACCGCAAAAGGAAATGTCTCCCTTACCTTTGTTTTCTCTCCTGGGGTCTTGATGATGTCTTCGAAGGCTGTTTTTCTCAGACTCTCATCTACAGGAGTTAGCCTTGAGGTCATGAACCACTGTGGAAGACTGTCCATGTAGCTAGCTTTCTGACCTGCAGTTGGTAAAGGAAGAAAATTATTTAATCAAAACATTAACCCATTCCCGACGGGGGAATTCTAGCCTTGAATGTCCAAATGCCGGGGCGTTCGAATTATTAGGCCTAAATCAATTGAATGGCCGGCACAATACTGTGCCGCCCGGCAACTGGGCTTTTGAATGCGCGGTACACATGCTGTACCACCCGTCCTGTGTGGGTTAAGGGTTATTTACAAGTTTGTGGAAAAAATAATGAAAATATAATATATCTTATTGATCTATATATCACCTTTTAATGAAAGAAACTTGTTAGTGATGTACAAAAAAACAAAATTAAAAGAGGCAGTTTAACAGTCATAAGTGCTCTTACCCTTGAACAGCTGTTCAGCGAGGACCTTCTCTTCAAACATGGACCTCTTCTCTGGGGTCAGAGCCTTCACGTATCTTCTGGCCATGTAAGTACGGTACATACCCTGAAAGAAAAAAAAATCCATTAAAAATCCATAGGAAAAAACGATCAAGGAGGTTACTGACTTCATTGTTTATTGCTTTTAACCAACAGAAGGTATGAATGATGATAAATAATTTCACAATATGAATTAACATCTCACTCCTCTTTTTTCATCAGCTACCACAATAAACACTCTTCATATCTTCTGAACCTTTCAAATCTATCTTATTTCATCAGCTCTCTCAACTGCAACCAGTTCAGAAAAAGCCGTCTTGCACCAGAAGACCACAACTACGCACATGCAAG
Source organism: Penaeus japonicus (assembly GCA_017312705.2). Classification (NCBI taxonomy): domain Eukaryota; kingdom Metazoa; phylum Arthropoda; class Malacostraca; order Decapoda; family Penaeidae; genus Penaeus; species Penaeus japonicus. Next base: position 315,328 of record BOPN01000164.1, read on the forward strand.
ATGTTGGAGGTCTCGTTGCAGGGTGCAGGGGAAGGGGGCCACTTGGTGTCCAGGACATTCTTTGGGAGGTTCTTGGACAACCTCAGCAGGAACTCGCACTTCACTAGCTGCTGGAACCTCTCGTTGATGGGGTTCACGGGTTCGTTCCTTGTGATGAAGCCCTTGATAAAGCTGGAGAGAGGAAGACAAAGGGGTTCATTGAGGATGACTACTGAATCTGGATGAATGCATTGGTGTAGCATGTATTACTGATCAAATGAGAGTTTGTATATAAAATAAATAAGTTGTCTATGGTAGCTGTAATATATATATTTTTTTGTAATGGTTTTTATATCTAAAATCTTACTCACACTGAAAAAAATCTGCATATCACACTGGTAAATTTCACACTACCAATAAAATTCATTAATCAAAACACTCTACTTCCTTCCAACTAACAAGCTAATTAAAAAAAAAAAATTAAGTTATCAAAATCTGTATTCCATTTCTTGCATTATGAGGTTATCCATTCTCTTTCCTACTTTATGCAACCAATGACCAATCTGTCCGCAAATAAATACACATGAAAACCCACCCACACCCACCCACCCACCCACCCACACCCACCCACACCCACACCCACAAACCCACACCCACACCAATACCACCCACAAACACACCAACCCCAAAGTACTTACGCTCGCACAATCCCCACTGCCCACTTCCTCCTGGCAAGCACCCTCTGTGCCTTAATCCTCCTCCAGTGCTTGGCTATCCTGGTCACGGCATCGCGCATCTTCTGGTATCTGCGCTGGTACATGAAGGCCTTCCACTTGGCCTGGATCATGGTGGCCAGCTCGGCCTTGCGCATCTGGAAGCGGTCCTCTGTGAAGAACAGGGTCTTTGGCAGTCTGATGAAGAGCTTGGTTCTGCAGGAAAAAGATAACGAGTTTCGGTGTGAGTCATTTGTTGCATTAATATGAGAGTTCGTTTTGTTACTGAGTTTGTTGTTTATGGATCTGCCAAATGGCTGGTTACAATAATCTGTATGTCTTGTTCTCAGATTTTTTTTTTTTTTTTTTTGCCAGAGTGAGTCCATTCCAAAGAACAGTTTTCTTTGGCTAAATTATTCCTCGTATACTATAAAAGATCCATCTATCTGGATATGAAAAGTCTTTATGGACAATAATAATAATAATAATAATAAAACTTCCTTAAAAAGATGATACTAACAATAACAAGAACATAAACTTAATCTAAAAACAGCAAAAAGTAATGAATTCCCAAAACTACTTACTCTCCCATGCGATAGTCATCTGGGTGGTATCCTAGATGGTCCACAATGGCCTTGACTCCATCCTTGGCATTGCCAGGGTACTTGGGCCAGGTTGCCGGGCACAGGGACTTGTAGCGCCCCAGGAAGATCTCATAGAGACGGCGGTATGCAAAGCCGGCTCTTCGGACCCTCAGGTTCTCCATCAGTCCAAGGTACTTGACCTGGTGGCTCACACGCTCAATGTTGAAGTTGCCTGCAAATAGGAAGATGGTTTTCTCTGAGTGGGAGGAAGGGGCAGAGGTAAGGTGAGGGGGATGTGAAGTAAGGGGGTGAGACTTGGGGGAAAATCTCTTATTATGCTGGTCACCAAGAAATACGAGAAAAGAGAAGTAAAGAGTCGAAATTTATTCCATTGCCTCCAACCAAAAAGAAGACTTCTACCATGAATTTTTTTTTAAATATATATCATTAAAAAAAAAAAAAAAAACAAGTAAAAACAAGAAACTCACAAGAACGCTTTTCGTCATTAGGCTTGATGCAGCGGATGTATGAAGGCTCTTTGATCATGAGGATGTCCATGAGGTTGGCCAGACTCTGCTTGAACTGTGTGGCAGCGGTTTCGGGTCTCTTCTTGTTCAAGACCTCCTCCTGCCATGAGGGGAAAAAGGAACGATAAAAGAGGTGAAATATGACATGAAATAAGAATGAGAAAATGAGGAAAACAGGTTTATTCCATCGAAATTATGAATCACAGTCTAACACCATCATAATGAACAATGCTAATCATATCCTACATTATTTTGTCAAGACTTCAACACTCCAAACTTAAAAGACTGAAACACATACTGACATTCAACCAAATATAAAACACACAAAAAGGAGCAAAAACAACAACAAAAACCAAGAAACTAAGACTGG
>BOPN01000164.1:320000-325000 GCA_017312705.2 Penaeus japonicus
TGGTTAGTGATCTTAGACCAAAGTTAGGGTGGTTGTATTTTCCTAATCAAGATGGATACTTGTTCTCAAAGGAAGGTTCGAAAATAAAGTTGACAAGATAAAAGAAAAGAAAACTACCCGTAGGTTTGTACATACAATTCCCAACTACTCCTCAATATAACATAAGCACAAATTCCAACCAAGATTGAACCACAAAAAGAAGAAGAAAGTCTCACCCATTTCGGTCAAAGATCTCAAACCCGTAGATATCTAGGATGCCGAGCAGAGTCTTCCTGCCGATCTCCTTGGCCGCCAGGGAGGTGTTGAGGCGTCCCACAAGCCAGTTAAAGACCCTCTCGTACACTGACTTGGCTAGGGCATCGCGGGCATATCCGGCCTGTTGGGAAAGTCATCGTGTCAATGGGAATGATGGTTTAAACTCTAGTCACAGCCAAGGGAAGAAAAGTTTGTTTAAAATATTATTTATTATTTAATTATACTAATAGCACATCAGCCTCATCACTTTGTCTTATGCATCTTGACATGTTAAATATAAAACCTATTCACAAAATTCTGAAAAATAATAAAAACAAACACCAAAACCATCTGCAAATGACCACTCATGTTCCCGACTCCCCAATACACACACACAATAATCCCCTTCATAATCGCGGAAATCCGCACAAAATCCAAAATACGAAAATATATCAAGAGAAGAAATCTAAAATCGTCTCACCTGGTCTGGATTAAGGGGTGACGTAACAATGTCTCCCCGAGCCTCAATGGTCCGGTGTGTCAAAGCTTTCATCAGCTTCGATGGCTCGCAACCAATCAGCTGTCGAGACAAATCCGTACATTAGTTCCAAGATCGACATTAGTTGAAATCTAAATATAATGGATATTTAAAATGATGGATCTGAGATACAGTCAATACAATGAATTATTTATTGCCTGCATTCTCAACAGGTACTGAGACAAATAAATGTTCTAAGTCTATAGCTTAATACAAATGATGATACAAAGGGCAAGTTCTTAGATTTGCAGACTGATTATGCAAGACACACTCCCTGAAAAGATGGAGAATGAAAATCAGAAGAAGTGAGAGAGGCAAGATTGTGATGGTCATCATCAGAGGAGTGATGATAGATAGAAGGAGGAGGAGGAGGAGGAGGAGGAGGAGGAGGAGGAGGAGGATGGAGGAGGAGGAGAAGGATGAGGAGGAGGAGGAGGAGGAGGAGGAGGAGGAGGAGGAGGAGGAGGAGGAGGAGGAGGAGGAGGAGGAGGAGGAGGAGGAGGAGGAGGGGGAGGAGGAGGAGGAGGAGGAGGAGGAGGAGGAGGAGGAGGAGGAGGAGGATGGAGGAGGAGGAAGGATGAGGAAGATGGAGAAGGAGGAAGATGGAGGATGGAATAGGAGGAGGGAGGAGGAGGAGGGAGGGGAGGGACGAGGAGGAGAGCAGAGCAAAGGAGGAGGTAGAGGAGGAGGAGTTTGATGGAGGAGGAGGAGGAGGAGGAGGAGGAGGGAGGAGGAGGGAGGAGGAGGAGGAGGAGGAGGAGGAGGAGGAGGAGGAGGAGGAGGAGGAAGGAGGAGGGGAAGATGGAGAAGGAAGATGATGGAGGATGAAGAAGGAGGAGGATGGAGGAGGAGGAGGATGGAGGAGGAGGAGGAGGATGGAGGAGGAGGAGGAGGAGGATGGAGGAGGAGGAGGAGGAGGAGGAGGAGGAGGAGGAGGGAGGAGGAGGAGGAGGAGGAGGAGGAGGAGGAGGAGGAGGAGGAGGAGAGAACAAGAACAAGAAGAAGGAGGAGGTAGAGGAGGAGGAGTTTGATGGAGGAGGAGGAGGAGGAGGAGGAAGAGAGAGAGAAAGAGAGAGAGGAGGAGGAGGAGGAGGAGGAGGAGGAGGAGGAGGAGGAGGAGGTGGAGGAGAAGGAGGAGGAGTATGGAGGATAGAGGATAGAGGATGGAGGAGGAGGAGGAAGTGGTGGTGGTGAAGGTGGAGGAAGAGGAAGCAAAGTAAGAAGAGGAAGAAGAAAAAGAAAAAGAAGAAGAAAAGGAAGAAGAAGAAGAAAAAGAAGAAGAAAAGGAAGAAGAAGAAGAAGAAGAAGAAGAAGAAGAAGAAGAAGAAGAAGAAGAAGAAGAAGAAGAAGAAGAAGAAGAAGAAGAAGAAGAAGAAGAAGAAGAAGAAGAAGAAGAAGAAGAAGAAGAAGAAGAAGAAGGCCAGAGAAAAGGCTCATGGATGTGGCGATGTAGGACATGTGGTCAGTCAGTGAGAGGCGACCAAGGAAGGTGCCGAGGACAGGGTAAGGTGGAGGTGGATGATCCACTTTAAAAAAAGAAAAAAAAAAAAAAAACCTTACGAAAAAAAAACTGAAACACAATGATAATGATGATATCCGTACTCAAATGTTTATAGCATCAGAGAATGAAAAAATGTATTAAAAAAAAAAAAAAACAATTACATTGCCTTGGTATGCAAGTCTCCCGAATTATCTTTTCAAAAAAAAAAAAAATACACGAAGGTATCAATAACAAAAGCTATAAAAAAAATATCACGACTTCATAAGAAAATGAAGAAACTCTTATCATCATGTTCTAGATTCCCCATTCAATAGCCACGTGATAACACTCTCCCTTATCTCATTATCATGTCCTCTTTTTTCTACTTTTGTTTGTTTTCGGTGTCTCAGATCTTTCGTCTCCCAAGGGATATCTGAGTATTAAGACTTTTTTCTAGTATTGTGTCCGTCACAATACTCGCCTGCAGGTCACAATACGGCAGGCTTAAATGCGTGTTTGTATTGCTACATCAACATTCATTTATTTTATCTCTTCTTTTTTTTCCTTGACTTTAAGGTTATGCTTATTATTAGTATAAGTAATCATACATTTTGGTACTTTTTTGTTGCATGTTCTTGTATTCATTCAACACTGAATGAATTTGAGTCTCAAGATAATTTGACTATAAATTCGTATGCAAATCTATATAATTTCTTGCTTAAATAATTGTCAGTGTACTAACTTATTTTCTTTACATTACTAAAATTCTTTCGATGTTGTTCTTAAAAAGACGAAATGCTCAAACTGTGATAATTGCACTGAATATCGCCAATGTATTCACCACTATCATCATTTTCAAGCATATCGTATCTTTATCTATCTTATCACACAACCGTTGCATAACACTCAACTCTTCTACAAGCTATGAACTTATGCACCGCCCTCATTCTGAATTAAAACTACTGAAATTGCTGCCACTATCTCTAATTAACGAAATGATTACTCCAGCTCGATTTAGGTCGGATATCAATGCATAATGAAAAAAGGAATAACAATTTTTAATAATAATAATAATAATAATCAAAACTCATGGCTCAAGACGACGGTGCAACAGAAAAAACATGCAAACCGGGCAATACTACACGCGCATCCTAACCTATGAATACCTATGAATGATCCAAAGACGCAAATTAATGATTGCCCTTTTCAATCACGTTAACTAATTACCAACATCGCTACCACGGTCGGAGCAAGAAGTGATGAAGCTCAATTTAGTAAGTATCGGAATGAGGATAAAATGGCAGCCATTAATACTATCGACTAATTAGTATCATATTCAGTCGGTGTAATCAATTAGACGTTAATCAAATGAAACACAAAATATCGAAGTCGTAGATTGCAGATAACGGCCAATCGATTCTGAAATGCCAAGGCGTAATAATTCTTCCTGTCCAAATCCAGATGAGATTATGCTACCCCCCTCCCACGCACTTGCGCCCCCACGGACCCGCCATCGTTAATCAAAGATCATTAAGTACGATTTCTTCAGCTTTATCCTGCATATCTCGAAACCGTTAAGATTAGGACTTCCATCCCGCCCCCATCGTCGGCTCACGCACGCCCTCTGCATCGTCCCCCGCCCATTATGTCCGTCTCCCCCATCGTCTCTCCCTCCCCCCGCTTATATCGTCTCCCCCTTTCCCGCCCCATCGTCTCCCCCCGCCCCATCATCCCATCGTCTCCCCCCCTTTCCCGCACCATCATCCCCCTCGTCTCTCTCTCCCCCTCCCCCGCCCCATCATCCCCCTCGCCCCCTCGACCCCCCTCCCCCGCCCCATCATCTCCCCTCCCCACACATCATCCCCCAACCCCATACCTTGCTGCACTTCCTGACGTGGTCCTCGTCGGAGACTCTGGCGTTGCGGTTGTCGTCCTCGCTGAAGGTGACGTTGCCCAGATGCAGGATGGACGCGATCACGCCCCAGATGGCCTCCTGCTCCTCCGTCGAGAAGTTGAGGATGTCGAGGGCGTAGTCGACCGCCTCGAAGGAGCCGCGGTCGTTGATGGCGCCCACGTGGCTGCTGTCGCCCTGGAGGGGGAGGGGGAGGGGATGCGAGTGTCAGTAGAAAGGAAACTGCTTAATTGATCACATAATCCTGTACGTACGCAGAAGCGCGCACATACACGTATCCACACACACACACACGTATCCAAACACACACACACACACACTCAGGGAGGTAAAATTTGTATTTCTATATTAAATGCGTTACTACATTCTACCATCTTTCACACACACACACACACACACACACACACACACACACACACACACACACACACACACACACACACTCACTCACACACTCACACCCACACCCACACCCACACCCACCTCCCACCCTCCCTTTCCACCCACTCCCACACCCACACCCACCTCCCACACACACCCACCCCCTCCCTCTCTTTCCCTCCCCCACCCCATCCCACTTCCCACCCATCCCTCCCCATCCCACCCCCACCACCCTCCCCTTCCCCCTTCCCACACACCTGCTTGAGGTAGAAGTAGCCGTTGGGGTCCCGCGTGAGGTCGAGCTTGGCCATGAGGTCCTCGGGCGCGCCGGCCAACAGCTGGTAGAACACGTGGAAGTTCCTCTCGCCCAACTCCTGGTGCACCACGCGCGACTTCTCCAGCAGGTAGTTCAGGATGTGGCCTCCTACGGGGTCGCCCTGGGGGGGGACAGGGGA
>BOPN01000164.1:330000-337500 GCA_017312705.2 Penaeus japonicus
TGTCTCTGTCTCTGTCTCTGTCTCTGTCTCTGTCTCTGTCTCTGTCTCTGTCTCTGTCTCTGTCTCTGTCTCTGTCTCTGTCTCTGTCTCTGTCTCTGTCTCTGTCTCTGTCTCTGTCTCTGTCTCTGTCTCTGTCTCTGTCTCTGTCTCTGTCTCTGTCTCTGTCTCTGTCTCTGTCTCTGTCTCTGTCTCTGTCTCTGTCTCTGTCTCTGTCTCTGTCTCTGTCTCTGTCTCTGTCTCTGTCTCTGTCTCTGTCTCTGTCTCTGTCTCTGTCTCTGTCTCTGTCTCTGTCTCTGTCTCTGTCTCTGTCTCTGTCTCTGTCTCTGTCTCTGTCTCTGTCTCTGTCTCTGTCTCTGTCTCTGTCTCTGTCTCTGTCTCTGTCTCTGTCTCTGTCTCTGTCTCTGTCTCTGTCTCTGTCTCTGTCTCTGTCTCTGTCTCTGTCTCTGTCTCTGTCTCTGTCTCTGTCTCTGTCTCTGTCTCTGTCTCTGTCTCTGTCTCTGTCTCTGTCTCTGTCTCTGTCTCTGTCTCTGTCTCTGTCTCTGTCTCTGTCTCTGTCTCTGTCTCTGTCTCTGTCTCTGTCTCTGTCTCTGTCTCTGTCTCTGTCTCTGTCTCTGTCTCTGTCTCTGTCTCTGTCTCTGTCTCTGTCTCTGTCTCTGTCTCTGTCTCTGTCTCTGTCTCTGTCTCTGTCTCTGTCTCTGTCTCTGTCTCTGTCTCTGTCTCTGTCTCTGTCTCTGTCTCTGTCTCTGTCTCTGTCTCTGTCTCTGTCTCTGTCTCTGTTGGAGGTGAGTATAGGGAGGGAGGGGAGGGGGAGGAGGGTGGAGGTGAGTATAGGGAGGGAGGAAGGGGGAGGGGTGGAGGTGAATATAGGGACGGAGGAGGGGGGAGGGAGGGGTGTGGAGGTGAGTATAGGGAGGGAGGGTAGGGGGTGGAGGTGAGTATAGGGAGGGAGGGAGGGAGGGGGGTGGAGGTGAGTATAGGGAGGGAGTAAGGGGAGGGAGGGGGGAGGGGTGGAGCGGAGTATAGGGAGGGAGGAGGGGGAGGGGGTTGGAGGTGAGTATAGGGAGGGAGGGAGGTGGTGGAGGTGAGTATAGGGAAGGGGAGGGGGGTGGAGATAAGTATAGGGAGGGAGGATGTTCTGTGTGTGTGTGTGTGTGTGTGTGTGTGTGTGTGTGTGTGTGTGTGTGTGTGTGTGTGTGTGTGTGTGTGTGTGTGTGTGTGTGTGAGAGAGAGAGAGTGAGAGTGAGAGTGAAAGTGTGTGTGTGAGAGTGAGAGTGAGAATCAGAATGAAAATGAGTGAGTCAGAGAATGAGAGTGAGTTAGAGAAAGAGAGTGAGGCCCCATGTTAGCGTGGCGCCCGGGGGAAGAGTACCAACAATAACAGTGGCACTACCTGTGACGTCATGACACTTGAGCAAGAGCAGACACCTGAACGCATTGTCTTGCAAGGACAGAAACCGGCCTCACTCTCACTCACTCACACATGCACCCCGGGCCCTGAGAACAAACGCGCAGAACACAACACATACATAAGGACACGCACGCAACACAACACATCCACACGGAAATACATAAAACGCAATACATCCACACGGCTGAACACATCCACATACTGTACATACATACGTACACGAAAGCGAAGACTCAAACGCACACACCTTGGATATTTACATTCCCACGCGAGCAAAAAAAACAAAAAACGTACACACGTACACATCCACGAACGACACGCAAACATATATCCTACCCCTCCCCTTCCCCCTCCCCCTCCCCTCCCCCAACCCGCCCCACAAATCCAACCCTGTGTCCCTCTACCCCTCCCCCTCCCACACACTCAATATACACACACTGGGTGGGTTCTCAGCCTGCCTGCCCCCGGGGGAAGCGTTCCCAAGGGGGAGAGAATAGCTTGTCTTCGAGGTGGGTGGGTGGGGAGGAGAAAAAGGGGAGGGAGGGAGGGAGAGGAAAGGAGTAGAAGGCGAAGGGGCAGAAGGGGGGAGGATGGGGAAGGAACGGGAAGGGGTAGAAGGGGGGAGGATGGGGAAGGAACGGGAAGGGGTAGAAGGGGGGAGGATGGGGAAGGAAGGGGAGGGGGGAGAATGGGGAAGGAAAGGGAGGGGAGAGAAGGGGGAGGCATGGGGAAGGGGGGGAGAAATAGGGAAGGAAGAGATGGGAGAGGAAGGGGTGGAAGTGGGAAGAAGGGGATGGAAGGGGGTAGTTGAAGGGGAAGAGGAGAGGATGGGGGAAGGAGGCAGGAGGAGGAAGGGGATGAGTGGCGAGATGATAAAGAGATCAAGGCAGGAGAACCGACAGAGAATAAACAGACAACGGATGCAGAGGAGAGAGGAGAGAAAGCAGAGAGCATGGCAGAGAGTGAGGAGAGGGGAGAGAGAGGGAGGGAGAAATAAGAGAGGGAGGGAGGGAGAAAGAAGGGGAGAGAGGGGGAGGGGGAGGGGGAGAGATAGAGAGAGATAGATAGAAAGAGAGAGAGAGAGAGAGAGAGAGAGAGAGAGAGAGAGAGAGAGAGAGAGAGAGAGAGAGAGAGAGAGAGAGAGAGAGAGAGAGATAGAGAGTGTAAGAAAGACAGAGACGTTGTAGAGGGAAGAGGAAGGAGGGGGGGGGGGGTAAAGAAACAAAGAAACAAAAACAAGGGCGAAGGAGGAAGGCAAGAGAGGAGAAAGAATGAGTTACACGAGGGGGGGAGCCTTAAAATAGAACACGAGAGGAGGGAGAAAAGACTCTACATGGTAACAGCGAAAGAACACACACACACACACACACACACACACACACACACACACACACACACACACACACACACACACACACACACACACACACACACACACACACACACACACACACACACACACACACACACACACACACACACACACACACACACACACACACACACACACACACACACACACACACACACACACACACACACACACACACACACACACACACACACACACACACACACACACACACACAACACACACAAACAAATACGCCCTTACACTCACACATACACACAAAAAATATCTACCGAACAAACAACCTATAACTGCATAAACTTGAACGATAAAAAACAAAACAAAAGACTGGCCAAAGCGTAACTCTGACATCATCACATCGCACATGGCCACAGGAATGCCACTTCAGCCAGAGGTAAACAGGCGTTGTATCACCGCGATGGAGCCTCATCCTGCTCTCCTCCCCCCCCCCTCCCTTTCTTTTTCTCTTTCTGTCTATTTCTCTCTCTTTCTCTGGCGCTCTCTCTGGCGCTCTCTCTTTCTTTCTTCCTCTCTCTGGCGCTCTCTCGCTCTCTCTAGCTCTCTATCTCTCTCTCTCTCGTTTTATTTTAAAAAATGGAGAGAGGGAGAGGGAGAGAGGCGAGCAGCGGAGGAGGGAGAGGAGAGAGGAGGAAGGGGGTAGGGAGTGAGAGAGAGAGAGAGAGAGAGAGAGAGAGAGAGAGAGAGAGAGAGAGAGAGAGAGAGAGAGAGAGAGAGAGAGAGAGAGAGAGTGAGAAAGAGAGAGAGAGAGAGAGAGAGAGAGAGAGAGAGAGAGAGAGAGAGAGAGAGAGAGAGAGAGAGAGAGAGAGAGAGAGAGAGAGAGAGAGAGAGAGAGAGAGAGAGAGAGAGAGAGAGAGAGAGAGAGAGAGAGAGAGAGAGAGAGAGAGAGAGAGAGAGAGAGAGAGAGAGAGAGAGGGACAGAGAGAGAGAGGGACAAAGAGAGAGAGAGGGACAAAGAGAGAGAGAGAGACAGAGAGAGAGAGAGAGAGAGAGAGAGAGAGAGAGAGAGAGAGAGAGAGAGAGAGAGAGAGAGAGAGAGAGAGAGAGAGAGAGAGAGAAAGAGAGAGAAAGAGAAAGAGAAAGAGAAAGAGAAAGAGAAAGAGAAAGAGAAAGAGAAATAAAAGGAGAAAGAGAAATAGAAATAGCAAGAAAGTGAAAGAGCGAGAGCACCTGACCACCACTGCAGCCACACTCCTCGAACCGGAAATGCCCCGTGAGCGAGGAAGAGCTCAGCAGTCTCGTCTCTTTCTCTTTCTCTTCCTGCGATGAGAAAGAGAGAGAGAGAGAGAGAGAGAGAGAGAGAGAGAGAGAGAGAGAGAGAGAGAGAGAGCGCTCCTAAGTGCGTTGGTCCAGAGAGAGAGAGAGAGAGAAGAGGGCGGGGGGGGGGGGGGCTGCGTTTTGTGGGCGGGGGAGTCTCACGGCACTATTTCTAATTTGGATGAGAAAGGGGGAAGACGAGAGAGGGTCTCTTTACTCCCTTCTCCCTTCCCTCTATCTTTATATATCCCTACATATTTCTCCTTTCTCACTCTGTCCTTTTCTCTCCCTCTCTCCATTTCTCTCCCTCTCTCCATTTCTCTCCCACTCTCCCACTCTCTTTTTCTCTCCCTCTCTCTTTTTCTCTCCTTCTCTCTTTTTCTCTCCCTCTCTCTTTTTCTCTCCCTCTCTCTTTTTCTCTCCCTCTCTCTTTTTCTCTCCCCCTCTCTTTTTCTCTCCCTCTCTCTTTTTCTCTCCTTCTCTCTTTTTCTCTCCCTCTCTCTTTTTCTCTCCCTCTCTCTTTTTCTCTCCTTCTCTCTTTTTCTCTCCTCTCTTTTTCTCCCCCGCTTTCATTGTTTCTCCCTTCTCATTTTCTCTCCTTTCTTTCTTTCTCTCCCTTCTCTTTCTTTCTCCTTTTCTCTCCCTTTCTCTCTTTCTCTCCCTCTCTCCTTTTCTTTCCCTTTCTCTCTTTCTCTCCCTCTCTCTCTTTCTCTCCCTCTCTCCTTTTCTCTCCTTCTCATCCCTCTGTCTTCTCTCCATCTCCCATTCTCCCGACTTTTAACTTTTCCTATTTTGCAATCAGGTTTTCTTCTCCTCTTACTACTAATTTACTAATATTGCTTCTATGATGATGATAGTGAGAGTGAAAATAAAGAATAAGTAAATAAACAAAAACTACTAATACTAATACTACTACCAATAATAATAATAATAATAACAATAATAATAATAATAATAATAATAATAATAATAATGATAACAACAACTACAGTAATGATATTATAAACATTATAAAATAAATACTACTACTAATAATAATAGATGATGGTAATGGCAACAACAACATTTATATCAATATCAATAACATATCATGAATAATTAAGTTAAAACAATAACAACAAAAAACATCGTGATCATAACAGTGATCACAATACATCTTAATGAAAATAATAATAGTAATGATAGTAAAAATAAAATCATAATCATAATGATAAGATCAAAATCAATATAAAAAAACATCAATAATAAAAAAATAAACGCACATACGAACAAAAACAAAAAAGAAAAATTTCCAAACGAAAGAAACAAAATTCCTCCCAGGAGAGGGGGGGGTAGGGGGTAAGGGGGGGGACTAACCTGAGATGAGGATACAGTGATCTGTCACCTCGGAGGTCATGGTCCTGTAGGCGTTCTCTGTGATGGCGAATCTGCAAGAGGGAGATAAAAAAATGTGATAAAGGGGGAGAAATAAGGATAATGGGAGAGAAAAGGTGATAAAGGGGGAGAAATGAGGATAATGGGAGAGAAAAGGTGATAAAGGGGGAGAAATGAGGATGATGGGAGAGAAAAGGTGATAAAGGGGGAGAAATGAGGATGATGGGAGAGAAAAGGTGATAAAGGGGAGGAAATAAGGATAATTGGAAAAAAAATAAATAAAGGGGGAGAAAGGGTGATAAAGAGGGGGAAATGAGGATAATGGGAGAGAAAAGGTGATAAAGGGGGAGAAATGAGGATAATTGGAAAGAAAAAAAATAAAGGGGAGAAAGGGTGATAAAGAGGGGGAAATGAGGATAATGGGAGAGAAAACATGATAAAGGGAGAGAAATGAGGATAATGGGAGAGAAAACATGATAAAGGGAGAGAAATGAGGATAATGGGAGAGAAAACATGATAAAGGGAGAGAAATGAGGATAATGGGAGAGAAAACATGATAAAGGGAGAGAAATGAGGATAATTGGAAAGAAAAAAAATAAAGGGGAGAAAGGGTGATAAAGAGGGGGAAATGAGGATAATGGGAGAGAAAACATGATAAAGGGAGAGAAATGAGGATAATGGGAGAGAAAAAGGTGATAAAGGGGGAGAAATGAGGATAATTGGAAAGAAAAAAATAAGGGGGAGAAAGGTGATAAAGAGGGAGAAATGAGGATACTGGGAGAGAAAAGGTGATAAAGGGGGAGAAATGAGGATAATGGGAGAGAAAAGGTGATAAAGGGGGAGAAATAAGGATAATTGGAAAGAAAAAAATAAGGGGGAAAAAGGTGATAAAGGGGGAGAAATGAGGATAATGGGAGAGAAATAATGGAATTGGGAGAGGAATGATAATAATGGAAAACAAATGGTGGTAATGGGAGAGAAATTATGGTAATGGGAGAGAAATGATGATAATGGGAGAAAAATAATCACGGGCGATAAAGGAGGGAGTGGGGAGTGGTGTCGTGGATGGAGGAAGAAGGGAAGAAGGGAGGAAGGGAGGGAGGGAGGAAGGGAGGGAGGGATGGGTGGATGGATGGAAAGTGGGGAGGGAGGGAGGGAGGGAGGGACTGAGGGAGGGACGGAGGGAGGAAGGGAGGGAGGGAGGGAGGGAGGGAGGGAGAGAGAGAGAACAAGAGAGAAAAAAAGAACAAGAGAGAACCAGAAAGAGAAAGAATAAAAGAAAGAGAAAGAACAATAAGAGAAAGAGCAGGAGCATAATATAAAATACAGGAGCAGAGAATGCGCGCGCCAGCAAGCAACCAAGCAAGCAAACAAGGGAGCAAGCAAGCAAACAAGGGAGCAAGCAAGCGAGCAAGCGAACGAGTAAGCAGACAAGGGAGCAAGCAAGCAGGCAAGCAGGCAGGCAAGCAGGCAGGGGGGAATCCAAGTCAATTGGCGAGGAATCCAAGCGTCCTCGCCCGAGTGGCCGAGTAACGCGATCCCCTCGACGCCTCTCCATGCCACCTCGGCACACGCGCCTAAGGGCGGGGGATGAGGGGGGATGAGGGGGAAGGGGGGGGGAGGATGAGGGGGAAGGAGGGGGGAGGGGATTGGAAGGAGGGGGTGGATAAGGAGGGAGGGAGGGGAAAGGAGGGGGGAGGGGGAAGGAGGGAGGGAAGGGGGAGGATGAGAGGGAAGGAGGCAGGGAGGGAGGGCGAGGATGAGGGGGAAGGAGGCAGGGAGGGAGGGCGAGGATGAGGGGGAAGGAGGCAGGGAGGGAGGGCGAGGATGAGGGGGAAGGAGGGGGAGGGGATTGGAAGGAGGGGGTGGATAAGGAGGGAGGGAGGAAGGGGGGATGAGGGGGAAGGAGGGAGGGAGGGGGAGGATGAGGGGGAAGGAGGCAGGGAGGGAGGGCGAGGATGAGGGGGAAGGAGGCAGGGAGGGAGGGGGAGGGGATTGGGAAGGGAGGGGGTGGATAAGGAGGAGGAGGAAGGGGGATGAGGGGGAAGGAGGGAGGGAGGGGGAGGATGAG
>BOPN01000164.1:342500-345000 GCA_017312705.2 Penaeus japonicus
GCACCTGCCCGATGTATGTCTGTGGGGAGTGAGAGTCAGGGAGTGGGAGTGGTGGGGGAGTGGGGGAGTAGGAGTGATGGAGTGATGGGGAGTGGGAATGAAGGAGTGAATGACGGATACAAGCACCTGTCCGATGTACGTCTGCGGGGAGTGAGGGAGTAGGAGTCAGGGAGTGGGAGTGATGGGGAGTGGGAGTAAGAATGAGAGTGGGGGAGTGAGGGAGTGATGGGGAGTGAGAGTGGGGGGGTGGAAGTGGGGGAGTAGGAGTGAGAGTGATGGGGAGTGAGGGAGTGGTGGGGAGTGAGGGAGTGATGGGGAGTGGGAGTGTGGGAGGAGTGAGAATGGGGGAGTGAGGGAGGAGGAGTGGGAAGGAGTGAGGGAGTGGGAGTGATGGGGAGATTGACGTAGGAGTGAGAATGGGAATGAGAGTAGGAGTGGGAGTGAGGGAGTTGACGTAGGAGTGAGAATGGGAATGAGAGTAGGAGTGGGAGTGAGGGAGTTGACGTAGGAGTGAGAATGGGAATGAGAGTAGGAGTGGGAGTGAGGGAGTTGACGTAGGAGTGAGAATGGGAATGAGAGTAGGAGTGGGAGTGAGGGAGTTGACGTAGGAGTGAGAATGGGAATGAGAGTAGGAGTGGGAGTGAGGGAGTTGACGTAGGAGTGAGAATGGGAATGAGAGTAGGAGTGGGAGTGAGGGAGTTGACGTAGGAGTGAGAATGGGAATGAGAGTAGGAGTGGGAGTGAGGGAGTTGACGTAGGAGTGAGAATGGGAATGAGAGAGTGGGACAATGAGGGAGTGGGAATAGGAATGGTAGAACGAGAATACATTTATATCCATACAATATTACACTCCAAAAACATCTAACAATCACACAAATAAAAAAGAAGCAATTCAAATTACTCCTCAGAAAATCCAGTCATCCTCTTTGCAATAGCATAACAAAATAGCAACCCCATCCCCAGAAGAAAAACCTTCTCATTCATTCAAAAACAACAAATAGTTTTTACGTAGATGACAAAAAAATACAATATCACACAAATGATAAAAAAATAACAAATTATTATTCATGAGATAAACTCGAAAACAAATAAGCAAAAAAAAAAAGTTCTTACACACATATTAATACAAACAAAATCAAATCTTATAGATGACAAAGGTAAATAATAAAAACTCACAAACAACAAATAAACACAATTCTCACATAGATGAGGAAAAATATTCTATAATATATTCTATACTATAGGCAGTTACAACAACAATACAAAACACACACAAATCAATAAAAACATATAAAACTATGAAAAAACGAGAAAAAACAATCTCACATAAATGACATTCTGGCGGTACCTCTCCACACACACAAACAAAGAAAACAATACAAAACAGACACAAAATATCTCTTACTGAGGTTGTCGATGAAGACACCAAAACAAACACACACACACATACATACACCAAACATAAAAAAATGCAAAACATACACACACAAATCAACATTCTTAAAAAAACAAAAAAACAAAAAAACAAACACATAAATGACATTCTCGTAGTATCTCTTCTTAAGGTTGTCGATAAAGACACAAACATAAAAACAACAATACAAAGCACCCACACACACAAACATTCTTAAAAAAAAACACACGAAAAAACGAAAAAAAGGAAACTCACATAAATGACATTCTCGAGGTACCTCTTCTTGAGGTTGTCGATGAAGACACCCAAACAAACAAACAAACAAACACAAATCAACATCCTAAAAAAACGAAAAAACGAAAAAAAGGAAACTCACATAAATGACATTCTCGTGGTACCTCTTCTTGAGGTTGTCGATGAAGACGGCCTCGTTCTGGTAGTCCTCCAGAAGGATGGCGTCGGGCACGCCGTACCGCTCGCGGTCCTCCAGCACGCTCTCCATCCTCACCAGTCCCTGATGCCCGCTAGGGGGAGGGGGAGAAAGAGGGTGATAAATGGGGAATAAGAGACAGGGTGATAAATGGGGAATAGGGTAAAAAGGGTGGAAAGGGGGAAAGGGGGAATAGGATTCATCCTCACCAGTCCCTGATGCCCGCTGGGGGGGGGGGGGAGAAAGGAGGGTGATAAATGGGGAATAGGAAACAGGGTGGAACGGAGGGGATAGGAAACAGGGTGGAAATGAGGTTGATAAATGGGGAATAGGCTCCATCCTCAACAGTCCCTGATGCCCGCTGGGGGGGGGGGGGAGAGGGTGATAAATGGGGAAAAGGGTGAAAAGGGGGAGAGAGGAGGGTGATAAATGGGGAATAGGGTGGAAAGGGAGAGGAAAGGAGGGAGGGAGGGAGGGAGGGAGGGAGGGAGGGAGGGAGGGAGGGAAGGAGGGAGGGAGGGAGGGAGAGGGAGATAAAGGGTGATAGAGGGAGAAAGAGAGAGGGGGATAGAGGGAGAAAGAGTGAGGGTGATAGAGGGAGAAAGGGTGAGGGTGATAGAGGGAGAAAGAGAGAGGGGGATAGAGGGAGAAACAGA
>BOPN01000164.1:350000-360000 GCA_017312705.2 Penaeus japonicus
GCGCACATTCACATTCACACTCACTCACTCACTCATATTCACACTCTCACACTCACACTCACAAACTCACACACTCATACATAAAAACACTCACACACTCACACACACACACAAACACACTAACGCCCCCAACCCTTCCCTCCACATCCCCTCTCCCCCTCCCCTCTACCCACCTCCCTCTCCCCCTCCCCTCTACCCTCAATCCCTACCCCCCGCACCACTCCCCCTCTACCCCTACCTCCCTCCCCTCTACCCTCTACCCTCTATCACCTACCCTCCCCCTACCCTACCCCGAAGTAACAAACAACAACTGACACTTTGAGCAACGGTGCAATCATCATCCGGTAGGCCCTTGTTGCATGGAAACCACACTCCATGCACACGACGCAGAGGAGGGTGGGGGGGGGGGGGGGAGAGTGGAAGATAGAGAGGAAGGGAGGAAGGGGAGAAGGGAGTAGGGGGAGGAGAAGGGAGTAGGGGGAGGAGAAGGGAGTAGGGGGAGGAGAAGGGAGTAGGGGGAGGAGAAGGGGAAGGGGAAGGGGAAGGGGAAGGGGAAGGGGAAGGGGAAGGTGAAGGGGAAGGGGAAGGGGAAGGGGAAGGGGAAGGGGAAGGAGAATGGGAAGGGGAAGGGGAAGAAGGAGAATGGGAAGGGGAAGGGGAAGGAGAAGGGGAAGGAGAAGGGGAAGGAGAATGGGAAGGAGGGGGAAGGAGGAGGAAGGAGGAAGGAAAAGGAGAAGAAGAAGGAGAAGGGAGAAGGAGAAGAAGGAGAAGGAGAAAGAAAAGGAGGAGAGGCAGAGGGCAGGGAGGGGGGAGTAGAGACACCCCTACCCCGGGCATGACGGAGGAGAAGGAGAAGGGAGGAGGAGGAGGAGAAGGACAAGGAGAAGGAGGAGGAGGGGCAGAGAGCAGGGAGGGGGAGGGGGATGGAGGAGGGGGGGAGTAGAGACACCCCTACCCCGGGCATGACATGACGGACGGCGCGGCGGTGACGTAACAGCGGCTCTTACAACACCCGAAGACGGCGCCAAGTTGCGGAGATGACGGGGGGAGGGGTGCGTGTGAGGGGGGGAGGGGGGGTGGGGGGGAAGGAGGAGGAGGAGGAGGGAGGGTGGGGGGAAGGAGGAAGGAGGAAGGGGGAAGGGGGAAGGAGGAGGAGGAGGAGGAGGGGGAGGAGGAGGAGGAGGAGGAGGAGGAGGAGGAGGAGGAGGAGGAGGAGGAGGAGGAGGAGGAAGAGGAGGAGGAGAAGGAGGAGGGAGGAGGAGGAGGGGAAAGGGGAAGGAGAGTATAGGAAAAGGAGAGAATAGGGAAAGAGGGAGAGAAAGGGATAGAGGGAGGGCGATGGGGAAGGGGAGAGAGGGAAGGGAAGCGTGAAAAAGAAATGAGGGAAGGGAGGGCGAGGGAGAAGTGAGGAAGGGGATAGAGAATATGGGAAAAATTGGGTAAAATTGAGAATTGAGAGCTGAGAATTGAGGAGGAGGGGAGGAGGGGAAGGAGGGGAGGGGGAGGGGGAGGAATAAGTGGAGGGGGGACGGGAGGAGGAGGAGGAGGAGGAGGAGGGGGGAAGGGGGAAGGAGGAAGAGAGGGGAGGAGGAGGAGGAGGAGGAGGAGGAGGAGGAGGAGGAGGAGGAGGAGGAGGAGGAGGGAGGGGAGGGGGGAGGGGGAGGAGGAGGAGGAAGAGGAGGGGAGAGGAGGGGGGAGGAGGAAGAGGAGGGGAGAGGAGGAGAGAGAAGGGGGGAGGAGGAGGAGGAGGAAGAGAGGGGGGGAGGAGGCGGCGGAATGGAGATAAGCCATGACATAATTCTTATTTTCACGAAAGGCCATCTTTCCTTTTGACTTTTCTCTGGTCAGTTATTGAAGTTTAACAGTTATCTTCTCTTTCGTTTATCCTCTTCCTCTTTCTCTTCCTCTTCCTCTTCATGCTCTCCCTTTCTTCTTCTCCTTCATCTTCACCTTCTTCTTTCCTCTTCCTCTTCATGCTCTTCTTTTCTTCTTCCCCTTCATCTTCATCTTCCTCATCTTCATCCTCCTCATCTTCATCTTCATCCTCCTCCCGTTCTTCTTCCTCTCCCTTTCCCACAGACTACTCCTCACTCTCCCGCCCTCCCCTTCATCCATTTCCAGACTACCCCACCCTTACCCCCCTCCCTTCTCTCCCCTTTATCAGTCTTCCTCTTTGCCTCTGTTCTCCCCTCATCCCCTCCACTCCTTCCTTCTATCTTTCCTTCCCCCTCTTCCCCTTTGCACTTCCCCCCTTTACCCTTTCTTCCCTTTTCCTCCTCCTTCCCCTTCCTCTGTCTTCCTTCTTTCTTTCTCCTCCTGTCACCTCCTCTCCCTTCATCTCCCCCTCCCCCTATTCTCCTTCCTCATCTTCCCTCCCCTTATTCTCCTTCCCCATCTCCCCTCCCCCTCTTCCCCCTTCATCTCCCCCTCCCCCTTTCCCCCCTTCATCTCTCCCTCCCCCTTTTCCCCCTTCTTCTCCCCCTCCCCCTATTCTCCTTCCTCAGCTCCCCCAACCCTCCCCTCCCCCCTCCCTCATCTCCCCTCACTCTTCTCCCCCTCCCCTTCCCTCATCTCCTTCATCTGCCCCTCCCTCCTTTCCCCCTCCTTTCCTTCCCCCTTCCCCCTCCCTCTTCCCCCCGCGTCTCTTACCCCCCCCCCAATAGCGTCCAGATGCAGCGTCTGACTCTGTGAAGGCCAGACCTCCTCGTGCGGCCGCTCCTCTCCTGGTGTGCTTGTTTTAACGGATTTTTATGTTTTTCGTTGCTGTTCTTGTCTTAAAGGCTTGTTCTGTTGTTCTTGTTTTAAAGGCTTGTTCTGTTGTTGTTGTTTTCTTAAAGGCTTGTTCTGTTGTTGTTGTTCTTGTTTTAAAGGCTTGTTCTGTTGTTATTGTTCTTTGTCTAATTGCTTGTTCCGTGTTTTTGTTGTTCTTATTTTAAGCGCTTGTTCTGTTTGTTTGTTTTTACTATTGTTGTTTTGTTCTTTGTTTAATTGCTTGTTCCGTTTTTTTGTTGTTGTAATTCTCGCTTTAACTGCTTGTTGTTGTTGTTGTTGTTTTTAACTCCTTGTTCCTTTTTTCTTGTTGCTGTTCTTGTTTTGCCGGATTCTTTTATATGTCGTTTTGTTTCTGCTTTTGTTGTTGTTGTGCTTGATGCTTTCAGTGCTTGTTCTATTTTTTGTTGTTGTTTAACTGTTTTTGTTCTTCCTGTAATTGCTCGTTCTCTGATTATTGTTTTTTATTTTTCTGTTCTTCAGTTATTTTGCTGTTCTATGATGTTTTTGCTGTTCTTTTCTTTCAATGTTTGTTTTATCTCTTGTTTACAACATTTATCTTGTTTCTTTTTATTTGTTCCTATTATAAATTTCTTCCCATTTGTTTTATTTTCTATCTTCTGTATCATTTCCTTTGTTTTTGTTCCTGTTATTTATTAATTATGTTTATTATTTGTTTTTTTACCACATTTTTTTGTCATTAGTATCTCTTTACTTTTCTTACCTTTCATATTATCTATTTACTTAATTATTATCTTCATCCTTGCTATATGCATTTTCCTTTCTTTTTTCTTTACTTTTTTTCTCTGTCAATATCATCTCTTTCCTTCTTTCTTCCCCCTAATCTTTCGCCCCTCTCTTCGTCACTCCCATTTTTCTTTCCTTCTTTCTCTCTTCCTTGCTCTCTCTCTTCTTACCCTCACCCTCACCCTCACCCTCTCCCTCTCCCTCTCCCTCACCCTCTCCCTATCATCATCGTCGTCTCCGCTTCTTCCCAATCTCACTTATCCTCCTCGACCTTTCGGCCTTTCTTTCTCTCTCTCTCTCTCTCTCTCTCTCTCTCTCTCTCTCTCTCTCTCTCTCTCTCTCTCTCTCTCACACTTCACTCCGCTCGTTGCAATTCTCAACTGACGATGCAATCATAGCGCTCCGTGTCATTGCTACAACTACTCCTCCGCCTCTTTTGTTTTTTCGTTCTTTCTCTTCTCCCTTTTGAATTTTGAATTTTGTTTTTTGTTTTCTCTTTTTATTATATTATGTTTATATATTTTTCTTTTGTCTTCTTGTTTTTTTTTTCTCTATCATTTTTTTCTATCTTCTTTTAATTCTTTCTTACTCTTTCTCTCTCTCTTTCGTTTTTCATTCTTACTCTCCGTTCTCTGTCTTTTTCTTCTTCTTTCCCCTCTATTCCCTTTCTATTTACCTTTTCTACAATCATACATTTTCCTGCAATCTCCCAGCAACATCAATAACAATGGCACCAGTAGTAATATATCATCAATATTGATAATAATTATGGATGTGAATAGCAATAATAACAACAGCTACAATACTACTACTATAACTACTACAATTACTACTTCTAAACTACTACTACTACTACTACTGAGACTGCATTTGATGACTGATGACAATTACATCAATAACGAAATCAAATGAAATTATGGTGATGATGGTGGTGGTGGTGGTGATGTGATATTAATTATAATAATAAAAATAAGTTATAATAATAATAATTATTATTGTAATAACAACAACAATGATAATGACAATAATAATAACAATTGCAAAAGATAATGGTCACAGTGACAAGCACAGTCATTGCAAAACACATTAACAATCATAACTGCAATAACAAAACAAACACAACAATAATAATAACGATGAAAATATCAAAACAACAAAATCATACCAGTAATGATACAAAAATAACACAAACAGAAAACAAAAACAAAAAAAACAATAGCAACGAAGACTAAAATTGAGAAAATAACAATTAAAATGATATACTAACCCTCATAATCATCATTATAAGCAACTGCGTAAAAAAAATAATAATCATAATAATAGTGGCAAAGGCTATCAATTATTAATAATAATAATAAAATAATAAAACCCGGCGTTTCCTACAAAGAAAACGAGATATATAGAACGACCATTATAATATTACTTGTTTACTTACTTACTACTTGTTTTACTAACAACGACGATAATGATATCAATGTTAAAAAAAAAACAAAAATATATATATATATATATATATATATATATATATATATATATATATATATATATGTATGTATATATATATATGTATGTATGTATAACCTAATAAAAAAATACCAATGTTACAAAAAGAAAAACGACAAAATTAATACCGGTTTTACTAACAACGACAAAAATTATCCCAATATTACCAAAAAATAAAATAAAAAATAAAAATAATCGTCCTTAAAAAAAAAATAATAATAATAATAATAATAATAATAATGACTGAAAAAAATATTTAAAAATTATCCCAATATTACCAACAAATAAAAATAAAATAAAAAACAAATAAATAAATAAAATTTCCATCCATTAAAAAAAGACAAAAATAACAATAACAACGACAGAAAAAAAACTTAAACAGCTCAAGACACGACAAAACCCTTTTCAAAAAATAAACATAAAAAACTCTTTCTCTCAAAGACATCCTACGCCAATAAGCACAAATAACACGAATAAATAAAAATACCACCCACCTCATCCTGGCGAAGTTCCTCGAAAAGGAGGAAGAGGAGGAGGAAGAAGAAGAAGAAGAGGGAAAAGAATAGGAAGCAGAATAGGAGGAGGAGGAAGAAGAAAAAGAAGAAGACCTATGTTTAGCAAGTCCACAGTGGAGAGAGACAAATGTTCCCTCCACACAGCACAAGTCTCACTTAAACACTGCCCGTCACTCAGCCACTCGCTCACTCTCTCTCCCTCTCGCTCTTTCGCTCACTCTCTCTCACTCTATCTCTCTCTCTCTCTCAAGACAGTTTCGTCAGGAGGGGGTGAGGGGGTAGAGGGGGGATGGGGTGAGGGGGTAGAGGGGGGATGGGATGTGGGAGGGAGGTGGAGGGAGATGTATGGGAGAAGGAAGGGGGTGGACAGGGGGTGGTGGTGGAGGAGGGGGTAGTGGATGAGGGGGAGGGGGAGGGGGAGGAAGAGAGGGTGAAGGTAAGGGAGAGGGTGACGGAGAGAGAGAGGGGTGGAGGCAGCTGAAGGGGATAATGAGGAGGGAGGAATGAGATGTAGGGAGATGAAGGGGGTTGGTAGTTGTGGGGAGGGGGGGGTACGGAGAAGGAGAGGGAGAAAGGAGGGAGGGAAAGGGAGAAATATACAGATTGGTAAAAGGAGAAAGGAAAAAAAAGAAGGGGAGGGAGGGACGGAGGGAGAGAGAGGAGGGATGGAGGGGGAAGGGGAGGGGAAGAAGGAGGAGAAGAAAAAGGGAGGGTGGGAGGGAGAGAGAGAAGGGAAGAAGGGAGGGGGAAGAAGGAGGTGGAGAAAAAATGGGGGGGTTGGAGGGAGAGAAGAGAGAGGGAGGTGTAGGGGCGCCGATAACACCCTGCTATCACATGATATCACAAGGAGTCTGCCCTGCTGGCGCTCTTAATCGAGGCATATCGAACGACGGTTGCCAAACACGGACTGAGGAGGGCTGGGTGGGCCTATCTTATCGGGGGGGGGGGGGATAGGAGGGGAGGAGGAGGAGGAGGAGGAGGAGGAGGAGGAGGAGGAGGAGGAGGAGGAGGAGGAGGAGGAGGAGGAGGAGGAGGAGGAGGAGGAGGAGGAGAAGGAGGAGGAGGAGGAGGAGGAGGAGAAGGAGGAGGAGAAGGAGGAGGAGAAGGAGGAGGAGGGGGGGAGGAAGAGGAGGAGGAAGAGGAGAAAAAGGAGGGGGGGGGATAGGACGAGGAGAAGGGGAAAGAATATGTAGAGAAGGAAGAGGTGGAGGAGGAGGAGGAGGAGGAGGAGGAGGAGGAGGAGAAGGAGGAGGAGGACGACGATGAGGAGGAGAAAGTGGAGGAGGAGGGAGGAGGAGGAGGAGAAAAAGAAAGGGGAAGAATAGGACGAGGAGAAGGGGAAAGAATATGTAGAGGAGGAGGAGGTGGAGGGAGAGGAGGGGAGGAGAAATATAGGTATCTATATTCATATACATATACATATACATTATATATACATATATATTATATCTACCTATCTATCTATCTATCTATCTATCTATCTACCTATCTATCTATATATATATATATATATATATATATATATATATATATATATATATATATATATATATATATATATACACACACACAGACACACACACAAATATACATTATAAATATATACATCATATATGTAACAAAAGCTATAACAACTGCGAGAGAGAGAGAGAGAAAAAAAAACAAGAATGAAGAGAACTTGCAGAAAGTCAACACGGGTCTTGTGCAAGTTTGACAACGAAAGAGAACGAGAGAGGGCGAGAGAAAGAAAGAGAGGGATGAGAGAACGAAAGAGAACGAGAGAGAGAGTGGGTGTGACTCAAAAACACTTACGGATGACCATCCATCACTCTGCCTCTTCAGCACCTCTAAACACTTACCAGTATTGTATGTTTAAACTCTTTCCCCATCTCGTTTAATTTGTTATACCTTCTTGCCTTCATCGGCGAAAAAGAGAAAACGGTGGAGAAAGGAAGATGAAGAAAAAAGGCGTAAACGGGGAAGGGAGGAGAGGGAGAGGGAGAGGGAGAGGGAGAGGGAGAGGGGGAGAGGGAGGGGGAGAGAGAGAAAAAAAACAGAAAACAAAGCAAACAAAAAACGAAAAAAAATAATAATAAAGAAAAATTGAAAGAAAAAAAGAGTTAGAAGAAAAACCGCAAGAAAAAATAAAACTAAAAATAAAACTAAGAATAAGAATAAAAAAAAAGGAGAAGAAAACAAAATAAAGGACAGACGAACGAAAGCAAGATAAGAAACAAAAAGTACGGAGAAAATAGCTCAACAAAGACAATGGAAACGGAACATTGGAGGAAGTGAGAAATGACAAAGTATGAAACACAGGAGAAACGAGAGACGGCGGGGTCAAAGGTCAAGGCGTTTGTGACCTTTTCGCTCGGAAAACCTCTTCGGAGCGGAACGAGCGCGGGCGAAATTTTGACTCATATTTTCACTATCAAAATCATACTTTATTATTATTATCATCACCATCATCATCATCATTACCATTATCATCATCATTACCATTACCATTATCATCATCATTACCATTATCATCATCATCATCACCATTACCATCATCATCCTCACCATTACCATCATCACCACCATCATCTATCACAATCATTAAATCATTATCATCACCATCATCTATCACTATCATTAACCCTTTTCACTCATCTCATTTTCACTATACAGATCACCCTTCCACCGATACTCTTATCTCTATTCACTCTATTCTCATGATTCACCATCATCATCCTCATCACTTACTCCATAGCATGATTCACCATCACCATGACTCACTCCTTAGCACGACTCATCATCACCATGACTCACTCCATAGCACGACTCATCATCACCATGACTCACTCCATAGCACGACTCATCATCACCATGACTCACTCCATAGCACGACTCACTCTCACCATCACCCTATCCTCTCTCTCTCTCTCACTATTAGTCATCACAACAAAATTAATTCTTAGCAAATTCCCAAGCTATTACGATAGATTACATTATCACAACCATGACATAGGCACGAGGGTGGCCTTCTTTATCTTCGTCGTCAAAATTCCAGCTGATTGACTCTTATCGTTTTCAGGTTGGATTATCATTTCTCTATTTATCTGTCTGTCTCTGTGTCTCTCTGTGTCTCTCTGTGTCTCTCTGTGTCTGTCTCTGTCTCTGTCTCTGTCTCTGTGTCTGTCTCTGTCTCTGTCTCTGTCTCTGTCTCTGTCTCTGTCTCTGTCTCTGTCTCTGTCTCTGTCTCTGTCTCTGTCTCTGTCTCTGTCTCTGTCTCTGTCTCTGTCTCTGTCTCTGTCTCTGTCTCTGTCTCTGTCTCTGTCTCTGTCTCTGTCTCTGTCTCTGTCTCTGTCTCTGTCTCTGTCTCTGTCTCTGTCTCTGTCTCTGTCTCTGTCTCTGTCTCTGTCTCTGTCTCTGTCTCTGTCTCTGTCTCTGTCTCTGTCTCTGTCTCTGTCTCTGTCTCTGTCTCTGTCTCTGTCTCTGTCTCTGTCTCTGTCTCTGTCTCTGTCTCTGTCTCTGTCTCTGTCTCTGTCTCTGTCTCTGTCTCTGTCTCTGTCTCTGTCTCTGTCTCTGTCTCTGTCTCTGTCTCTGTCTCTGTCTCTGTCTCTGTCTCTGTCTCTGTCTCTGTCTCTGTCTCTGTCTCTGTCTCTGTCTCCCCCCACCTCTTTTCCCCTTAATTCTCTTTCCTTTCCGCTCCTCTGATTCGGTAGGGGGAGGGGTGGAGGGGGAGGTGTGTGTGTGTGTGTGTGTGTGTGTGTGTGTGTGTGTGTGTGTGTGTGTGTGCGTGTGCGTGTGCGTGTGCGTGTGCGTGTGCGTGTGCGTGTGCGTGTGCGTGTGTGTGTGTGTGTGCGTCTGTCCCCTTCCCCCTCTCCCTCCCCCTCCCTCTCCCTCCTCCTCCCTCTCCCCCAGACTCCTTCCATACTAACCCAATCCCTCCCAAAGTGATTGAGTGATTCCACCGATCACTTTCATCGCTGGTTCCATTGTGGTGAACCGTGACCGAACCGTGTCTGCCGTTTGGTCCCTCGCCGTCATGCTTATGTTCACTATTCACTGTTCTCTACTCTTGTTTTCCGTTTTTCATTGTTCTATGTATTTTTTCACTGCTCTCTTTGTTTCTATATTTCATTTATCTCTGTTTATACTTGTCACTGCTCTCTCTCTCTCTTTCTTCTGTCTTTCACTGTTCTCTATGTTCTCCTTCCACCGCTCTCTCTCTCTCTCTCTCTCTCTCTCTCTCTCTCTCTCTCTCTCTCTCTCTCTCTTTTGTTTCTATTTCTCACTGCTCACTGTTTCTCTTTTTTCATGGTTCTATGTTTCCTACCCCATTCACTGCTCTCCTCTTCGTTATCTCCTAGTCCTTCTCTCTATCATCATTCGTTATCATTCGTGTCACTACCATTAGCATCATCATTACATGTAATTTCACTTGTTAATCTTTTTTCTCCATCAAATGAGATAGCATC
>BOPN01000164.1:365000-367500 GCA_017312705.2 Penaeus japonicus
TCTCTCTCTCTCTCTCTCTCTCTCTCTCTCTCTCTCTCTCTCTCTCTCTCTCTCTCTCTCTTTCTCTATCCTTCTCTCTATCCTTCTCTCTCTCCTTCTCTCTCTCATTCTCTCTCTCATTCTCTCTCTCATTCTCTCTCTCCTTCTCTCTCTCCTTCTCCTTATCCTTCTCCTTATCCTTCTCCTTCTCTCTCACCCTTAACCGACGTAACCTTCCATTCTCTTCCCTCACCTTTCGCCCACCCGACACACGCCCAGGGTGATGCAATACAAAAGGGCGTAGATGGAGATAGAGGTGGAGGTGGAGGTGGAGGTGGTGGAGGTGGAGACAGATAGGCATAAGGAAGGAGATAAGGGGGTATAGGGAAAAAGGAAAAGGGGGGGGGGGTATGGGAAAGAGAGGAGGAAGTGAGCGAGAAAGTGAGAAAAAGTGAGTGAGAAAGGGAGAAAAAAGTGAGTGAGTGAGTGAGTGAGAGAGAAAGTGAGAGAGTGAGAGCGTTAGAGAGAGAGAGAGAGAGAGAGAGAGAGAGAGAGAGAGAGAGAGAGAGAGAGAGAGAGAGAGAGAGAGAGAGAGAGAGAGAGAGAGAGAGAGAGAGAGAGAGAGAAAGAGAAAGAGAGAGAAAGAGAGAGATAGAGAGAGTGAGAGTGATAGAGAGAGTGAGAGAGATAGAGAGAGTGAGTGAGAGAGTGAGAGAGTGAGAGAGTAAGTGAGAGAGAGAAAGAGTGAGAGTGAGAGCGCGGGTGTGCATGTGATGCGTATGTGCATGCATGCGACCCTATTACACCAATGTAGGCGGCACACGAATCCAAACAATGCCATCAAAACATAAATATTTCAAAACACCCGCGCAAGGTCTCTCAACGGACCTTTGCATCAGCCGGTTACCTCAAGGTTAAATCATGCATACAAAGCACAAGGCAAGAAAGAGAGGAAGAAGGTGAACATAGATAGATAGATAGATAAAGAAAGGGGAAAGGAGGAGATAAAAGACAAATTCATACAAAATAAACACAACGCAATTCAAATCCACTCACCTCACCTAACCTTAATTTCACCCAATCATCGCAAACAGAAACCCAAATACGATTCCAATCTACGCCCACGACTACATTAGACTAGAGACGACCCTTCGCACGACTCACCACAATCAGATAAAGTAGCTGAAGCAGATTAATTGCGGTCGTTCGCGGGTTTAGACGAGTATCCCATACCTGCAACAAATAAAAAACGGGATTAGATTTTAGAAATAGAAAACGGGATTAGATTTTAGGCTCCATCACGTACGGTCCTTTTATGAATGTTGATTGTGTGTCTCGTTAACGGGCGGTGGTGGTGATGAGAGGTGTTCGTCTGTTTGTTTTTATTCTGTTTTGAATGTATGTGGTTTTATGTGTCACGTGTGTGTGTGTGTGTGTGTGTGTGTGTGTGTGTGTGTGTGTGTGTGTGTGTGTGTGTGTGTGTGTGTGTGTGTGTGTGTGTGTGTGTGTGTGTGTGTGTGTGCGTGTGCGTGTGCGTGTGCGTGTGCGTGTGCGTGTGCGTGTGCGTGTGAGTGAAAGTGAGAGTGAGAGTGAGAGTGAGAGTGAGAGTGTGCGTGTGCGTGTAGAAGTTCTATGTGTGCACGCCTGTATCTATGAAGGTGTGCGTAAGTGTATATGTGTCCGTTATTAAACGAGATCTTGCATGGGGGGCCTTCAACAGACAAGCAAGCAAGCAAGAAAGCAGACACCGTGTTGATAAGATAGCATCAATAAAACATAGCCTTTGTTCTCTCGACCACCTCTGTCCTCGTGGTGGTGGTGATGGTGATGGTGATGGTGATGATGATGGTGGTGATGATGATGGTGGTGGTGGTGATGATGGTGGTGGTGATGATGGTGGTGGTGATGATGGTGGTGGTGGTGATGATGATGGTGGTGGTGGTGATGGTGGTGGTGATGATGATGATGGTGGTGGTGGTGGTGGTGGTGGTGGTGGTGATGATGATGGTGGTGATGATGGTAGTGGTGATGGTGATGACGGTGATGGTGAGGTGGTGGTGGTGACACATGATATATGTAATTGTATATAATATGATATGATATATATGATGATAACATACTGTACATATGATCTGACATGACATGATATATACATACATGCAAATAGATTTATAAAACAGTCAAACAACCATCGTGCACGCAACACTGCAAACACAAACACAATAAAACCCTTTCATAAACGAAGTGTTATCGTCAAGTGATCAGTTAATTACGAAATACACATGGAATTTGAGTATTTGTGTGCGTATGAGTGTATGTGCGTGTGAGCGTTTGTGCGTATGAGTGTATGTGCGTATGAGTGTATGTACGTGTGAGTGTTTGTGCGTATGAGTGTATGTGCGTATGAGTGTATGTGCGTGTGAGTGTATGTGCGTGTGAGCGTACGTGTATGTAGGTGTATACGAGTAGATGTATGTATGGGCGTGTGACTGTATTCGTAGACTTGTTTGTGTATAAGCAT
>BOPN01000164.1:372500-380000 GCA_017312705.2 Penaeus japonicus
CTGTCGGTCTCTCCATCTCCATCTCTATCTCTAACTCCATCTCTATCTCTATCTCCATTTCCACTTCTATCTCCCTCTCCCTATCTATTAACCTTTCCCTCTCCCTCTCCCTATCTATTTCCCTCTCCCTCTCCTTCTCCCTCTCTATCTCTATTTCCCTCTCCCTCTCTATCTCCCTCTCTATCTCTAGCACTATCCCCCTCTCTCCATTTTTCATCTGCATCTCCCTTTCAGCCTAATGAAATCACGTCCTATGGAGGGTTAGGGATAGAGGCGAGGGGGGGAAGGGATAAGACGGAGGGGGGTGAGGAGAGGGGAGAAGTCAACAGAAGTAGAAACTGAAGATCGGGAGAGAGAGAGAGAGAGAGAGAGAGAGAGAGAGAGAGAGAGAGAGAGAGAGAGAGAGAGAGAGAGAATGAGAGAATGAGAGAGTGAGAGAGTGAGAGAGTGAGAGAGTGAGAGAGTGAGATAGTGAGAGTGAGTGAGTGAGTGTGTGTGTGTGTGTGTGTGTGTGTGTGTGTGTGTGTGTGTGTGTGTGTGTGTGTGTGTGTGTGTGTGTGTGTGTGTGTGTGTGTGTGTGAGAGAGAGAGAGAGAGAGAGAGAGAGAGAGAGAGAGAGAGAGAGAGAGAGAGAGAGAGAGAGAGAGAGAGAGAGAGAGAGAGAGAGAATGAGAGAGAGAATGAGAGAGAGAATCTTCGAGATATTCACTAAATCATAGACCTCTATTCATGTCACGAAACCCCTAACTAACATAATCCTAACCTCCTTCTCAAATAACAAAATCTAAAACAAAAAAGAAGTCGCCATCATATTCCCTCCTTCCATAACTACAAATTCCCCAAAATAACCAATCCTTTGCCTCTCAACATTCACCTGATATTCCTTATAATCTCTCATTTCTCTCCACAGCAATTCGCGTAGGCACGTAATCCCAGCTGGTACAGTTTCGAACAAACGAAGCGCCCCCCCCCCCACGAACGAAGCATCGAAGTCTTCTTAATGAACCGGACCACAAAAAGTCTCGGTCTCGTTACCCACCGGTTCGGGACAAAAACAAAATTCGAAACATGTATTACGCGAGTTTTTTCGTCCGTGACTTATCTGCGAATCTCTCTTTTTTTTATTCGTCACGTCTGTCTAAATAGCTTTGTCTTTATGATGCTTAGCACGTATCACATCGTTCTCTTCCGCCCTTTTCCTGAGGGGGTGGCGTGGGCGTGTGGGTGGAGTCAGTCAGCATGGAGGTGGGCGTGGGAAGGAGGGAGGAAGGGAAGGAGGGAGGGGGGAAGGAGGGAGAGGGAGAGGGGAGAGGGAGAGGGAGAGGGAGAGGGAGAGGGAGAGGGAGAGGGAGAGGGAGAGGGAGAGGGAGAGGGAGGGAGGGAGGGAGAGAGAGAAAAAAGAATAAGAGAAAGAGAAAGAGAAAGAAAGACAAAGAGAAAGAGAGAAAGAAAAAAGTAAGCATCTATCTCAAAGGAGCTACATCTCAAGCAGGATGTGGAGGCTGAGATAAGAAGAGATGAGGTGGAGGCGGAGGAGGAAAATCAGTTATTCACTGTTCCTCTTATTTTTCTTACTTTTCTCTCACACTTACGTAACGATGTAGAATAAACCCGCGTGCATGAGAGGGTGAGGGAACAAGTGGTAAGTTTGTGTGCGTCTGTGTACGGTGAGTGAATGAGCGAGTGAGTGAGTGAGCAGAGGAACGAGTGAGTGCGTGTGAGATATAATGAAGAGCCTCCAGCGAGTGCGAGTGCGAGTACGAGATGTTGACGTCTGGCGCTGCGAGTGACTGCGTGTTTGGTCAGTCGCCTTCGTCATGTTGTTTCTGTCTGTGTGGCGCTCGTGAGGCGGCGCCGAGCTGGGCACTGCTTCTGCTGTTTCTGCTGTCCTCTTGGCCTTCCCCTCTCCCAAACCTTCCCACCTACCCTCCCTCACTTAGTCTCTCTTTCTCGCCCATCTTTCTTTTGTTCCTATCTCCTTTTCTCTATCTCCCTTCGTACTTCTCTTCCACCTCCCCTTTTCCTCGTCTCTCTGCATCCGTCTATATCTCCAATACTTTCTCTCTCTCTCTCTCCCTCTCTCCCTCTCTCCCCCTCTCCCTCCCCCTCTCCCTCTCCCTCTCCCTCTCTCTCTCTCTCTCCCTCTCCCTCTCCCTCTCCCTCTCCCTCTCCCTCTCCCTCTCCCTCTCCCTCTCCCTCTCCCTCTCAACCACACACACGTACACGGACGTGACAGTGAAGAAGTCACTGCCTCACAATATGACATCACACAGTGTGACATCATGCATAAGGAAAACACACCCGATGAGCCTTGTATCCTCTTCCAATCCCTTCCCCCTCCCTCTTTCTATCCTTCTCTATTTCTATTTCTCTTTCTCCTCCTCCTCTCCCCCCCCCCCCACCCCTTTCTTAACCCTTCGTCGTGACCCGTGTTTAGCCGCCAGTGACCTGATTATGCTCCTTCACGGGCCTCATCCCCCAAACGTTATGCACGAGCAGGGGCCTTCAGTCTGACGAACGTTGAGGCGTGATGGCTGTTCCTGGTCGTGGTATGTGTGTGTGTGTGTGTTCATAATTCTGGTTGTTGTTGTTGTTGGTGGTGGTGGTTGTTGTTGTTGTTGCTGTGGTGGTGGAGGTGGAGGGAAGTGGATGAGAGGGAGAGGGAGAGGGAGGGGGAAGTGACGATGGCGATGGCGATAAAAAATACGACAATAACAAAGAAAAATAAAATAACAAAACAATAAGAAAAAAAACTCTAGTAACAACACTCGCAAACAGGGCGTGTGTGTGTGTGTGGGGGGGGGTTAACGGGCCAGGGGGTAAGCCCGGACCAGCAACAGGTTTGACAGGTGCTCTGGTAGACGGGAGAAAATCATATACAGTATATATATATACCTGATAATTACAAGGTGAAACAGGTGCATAATGACAACAGGTGCATGAAGCAGGTTTCCTGGTGTAGCCGCACTAATCAGATAACCAATCTAGCAATTAATCACCTAATTAATAAATTGGACATTTCCTTAAATTGCCTATTTCCTTGTGCCATTTCTTCACACATAAGATAGATGAGAAACCCAAATCAAATGCAAGATAAAGATAGATGAATTATACATTCAAAGTGTAGTGCAGGTGTACTCATAAAGGTGACATATGACTCAACGCTCTTAATCAACATGCACATGCACACACACACACACACACACACACACACACACACACACACACACACACACACACACACACACACACACACACACACACACACACACACACACACACACACACACACACACACACACACACACACACACACACACACACACACACGAGACTTTTCTTAAATCATTCATTCGCTGTATCGAAAGTCTGAATGCGGTGACGTCATACGCAAATGGTTGTATAGTTCACTGTCGTTGGGACATGCAGGAGAGAGAGCGAGAGAGAGAGAATTAGGAAGAGAGTTAGGAAAGAGGGCTAAAAAGGGAGGGAGAGGGTGAAAGAGGGAGGGAGAGGGAAGGAGGGAGGAAGAGAGAGGTAGAGAGAGAGAGAGAGAGAGAGAGAGAGAGAGAGAGAGAGAGAGAGAGAGAGAGAGAGAGAGAGAGAGAGAGAGAGAGAGAGAGAGAGAGAGAGAGAGAGAGAGAATAGAGAGAGAGAGAGAATAGAGAGAGAGCGAGAATGAGGAGTAGAAGACAGAGAGAGAGGAAAGGAAAGAAAGAAAGAGAGAGGGAGAAGAAGAAATGAAGAAAATGGAGGCAGAGGCAGCAGGGAGAGGGGGGGGGAGGGGGAAGAGATATGAGGGGGCAGAGGGATAGCACTATAGGGAAAGAGTGTGAGTCAACACACTCTAGCAAGTTCTACAGCGCCCAGTATGACTCATGCGTGTAAACACATGCATGCTTACATACATCCTTGTATACTATATACTGTTTACATTGTATATACATCCATGCGTACATAAAATCTTACTTACTGTAATATATACATATACATAAAATCTTACATACATACATACATACATAAATGCTTATATACTGTTAATACATCCATCCATCCATCCATACATACATACATACACACACACATACACACATATATACACACACTCACATACACACACACACAAATATACAAACATATATATACACTACACACACACACACACATAATACACGCACATAATACACGCACGCACTTCGTCCCACATATTTACGTCATGCCCAAGCCTTATCCTTATGCAACACAATAACAATAACAACACCGATGACATAAACAAAAAACGGATGTAAATAAACAATCACGGACTCTCAAATGAAAATATTATAAACAAATTAAAAAACAAATGAAGTAATAATAATAATTTACACGTAAATACAAAAATGGTTAAACAAATAAACAAATATATAATTAAAAACGACATTCCGAAGAAAAAATATAAATAAAGACAAAGTTAGTCACACGGATAGGCCTAATAAGAAATAAGAAATAAGAAGTACAAGTAACATGAAATATGAAATAATAATAATAATAATAATAATAATAATAATAAGAAGAAGAAGAAGAAGAAGGATAATAATGAAAATAATGAAAAATGATACTAATAAAAACGATACGAAAATAATTATATACAATATTGATCAAAACGATATACGAAGATCGTGATATATAATATGAATAAAAACAAACAGAAAATATGAAAATGATGATAAATAAGGAAAGAGATTATGGCTAAGAAGAGTCGTCCCGCTTTTCTCCGAATCATTATTAAAAGACTTAAATTGCTTCAAGACGAAATATGTGGGTACTTATTTGTGCTTCTCTTGGTGTGTGTGCGTGTGTGCGTGTGTGCGTGCGTGTGTGTGTGTGTGTGTGTGTGTGTGTGTGTGTGTGTGTGTGTGTGTGTGTGTGTGTGTGTGTGTGTGTGTGTGTGTGTGTGTGTGTGTGTGTGTGTGTGTGTGTGTGTGTGCGCGTTTGTGTGCGTGTGCGTGTGTATGTGTGTGTGCGCGTGATTCTTACTCCTCAAACAGCTGATCAGAGAATGTTTCCGTCCAGCACGTGAAACGTCATATTCCCCTATCCTCTATTCCTCAGCACCTCCAGTCCCCCTTCCCGGACTATCCATTTAAACCTCCACCTCCCGCTGCTTTCTCACCCTCCCCCCCACCATCCTCCCTTCTCCTATCCCCTCACCCCCATCCCCTCCTATCACCACCGTCCATCTCATCTCATCTCCTTATCCCCTCGCCCCCCTCCCCATTCCTACCCCCCACCCCCTCTCACTCGCCTATCCCTATCGCTAGATCTCATTCTTCTAACCCCACCATACCCTCTTCCCCTCTTTTCCCATCCCCTCTTCCCTTCTTCTCCCATCCCCTCTCCCCCTCCTTCCTTCCCTCTTCCCTCCACTCCACTCCACATCCTCCGATTCCCTCTACTTCCACTTCCACTACACTCCACTTCCACTTCCCTCCCTCCGATTCCCGCCACTTCCACTCCCCCTCCTCTACCCTCTCCCCCACCTCTACCCTTCCCTCCATCACACCTACTTCACCCCACCTCCCTCCTTCCAACTCCAACACCTCCCTTCTTGCTACCTCCCTCCCTCCCTTCCTCCTTCCTACTGCCCTTCCAACTCTTTCCCACTCCCACACCTCCTACTCCACCCTCCTTCCCACTCACTCCCACACCTCCCTCCTCCCTCCCATCCCACCTCCTACTCCTCCCTCCCTCCCTCCCCTTCCTCTCCTCCCCCCACCCCTATCATTCTCCGCCGTTGCCCACTCCAGACCTCTTCCCCTTCTGTGTCATCTCGGCCTCTACATTCCTCTACAGTTAACCCTCTTGATCTTTTTTCTTTGCTGTTTATTCATTCGATTATTCATTCTGTTTGTTGTTTATTCGGTCACTTATTCATTCCGTTTGTTTATTCATTCATTTATTCCTTCCGTTTGTTTATTCATTCACTTATTCATTCCGTTTATTGTTTATTCATTCACTTATTCATTCCGTTTGTTTATTCATTCACTTATTCATTCCGTTTGTTTATTCATTCACTTATTCATTCCGTTTGTTTATTCATTCACTTATTCATTCCGTTTGTTTATTCATTCACTTATTCATTCCGTTTGTTTATTCATTCACTTATTCATTCCGTTTGTTTATTCATTCACTTATTCATTCCGTTTGTTTATTCATTCCGTTTATTGTTTATTCATTCACTCATTCATTCCGTTTGTTTATTCATTCACTTATTTATTCCGTTTGTTTATTCATTCACATATTCATTCCGTTTATTGTTTATTCATTCACTTATTCATTCCGTTTGTTTATTCATTCACTTATTCATTCCGTTTGTTTATTGATTCACTTATTCATTCAGTTTATTGTTTATTGATTTCGTGTTCTGTTTATTCATTTATCTAAATTAAATGCCGTTTATCTGGTCATTCATCGATTTTGTTTGTTTTGTTTGTATGGAGAAGAAATTTTGTTGGTATGTTGTCTTTTCTTCCCTTTATTTACCCACCCACCCACCCACCCACCCACCCACCCACCTACCCACCCACCCTCCCTCCCTCCCTCCCTCCCCATACCCGTTCCCATCTTTCCTTCCTTTCTTCTTTCCCTCCCTCCTTCCTTCTTTCTTTCCCTCCCTCCTTCCTTCTTTCTTTCCCTCTCTCCCTCCCCTCCCCCCCTCCCTCCCTCCCTCCCTCCCTCCCTCCCTCCCTCCCTCTCTCCCTCCCCCTCCCGCTCTTTCCACTCTCCCTCCTCTCCCTCCCCTCCTTCCCTCTCTCCCTCCTCTTCTCTCCTTCTTCCCTCCTTTTCTCTCTCTCTCTCCCTCCTTCCCTCTCTCTCTTCCTCCTTCCCTCTCTCTTTCCCTCCTTCCCTCTCTCCCCTCCTTCTCTCCTTCCCTCCTTCCCTCTTTCCCCTCCTTCCCTCTCTTCCTCCTTCCATCTCTCCTCCCTCCTTCCCTCTCTCTCCCCCTCCTCCCTCCCCTCCCTCTCTCTCTCTCCCCCTCCCCCTCCTCCTCCTCTCCCTCCCTCCCTCCCTCTCTCCCTCCCTCCCCCTCCTTCTCTCCCTCCCTCTCCCTCCTTCTCTCCCTCCCTCCCTCCCCCTCCCTCCCTCCCTCC
The DNA here is from genome assembly GCA_017312705.2 of Penaeus japonicus. Lineage (NCBI taxonomy): Eukaryota > Metazoa > Arthropoda > Malacostraca > Decapoda > Penaeidae > Penaeus > Penaeus japonicus. The sequence goes on from BOPN01000164.1 coordinate 379,630, forward strand.
CCCCCTCCTCCTCCTCCTCCTCCCCTCCTCCCTCCTCCTCCTCCTCCCCTCCTCCTCCTCCCCTCCTCCCTCCTCCTCCTCCTCCCTCCCTCCCTCCCTCTCTCCCCCTCCCCCTCCCCCCCTCCCTCCCCCCCCTCCTCCCCTCCCTCCCCTCCTACTCTCCCTCCCCTCCTACTCTCCCTCCCCTCCTACTCTCCCTCCCCTCCTACTCTCCCTCCCCTCCTACTCTCCCTCCCTCCCTCCTTCCCTCTCCCTCCCTCCTTCCCTCTCCCTCCCCTCCTTCCCTCCCTCCCTCCCCCCCTCCCCATGACCACGTGATCGGCGCAAAGGAATTCATGCCCGTATCAGCCTGCCACATCGCCTGTCCCTCG
>BOPN01000164.1:385000-387500 GCA_017312705.2 Penaeus japonicus
GTCTAACTCTCTCACTGTCTGTCTCTGTCTTTATGGATTTTTAAGGATGTTTCTCTGTCTCTTCCTTGTGCCTCTCCCTCTACCTCTCCCCCTCCCTTGTCCTTTTCCCTCTCTCCCTCTCCCTCTCCCTCCCCCTCTCTCTCTCCCTCTCCCCCTCCCTTTTCCCACTCCCCTTCTCCCCCCCCCTCTCTCTCTCTCTCTCTCTCTCTCTCTCTCTCTCTTTCTCCCTATTTCTCTCTCTTCTCTCTCTCCTCTCCATTTACCCTCTCTCCCTCCCAACCTCCCTCCCTCTCTCTCTCTCTCACTATGAATTATTTACATGCAACATCACACGTATCAATATGCTTATGTGGAAGCAACATGGGCACATATGTATATATGTAGTGCACTGGCGACTGACTAGTACATTTGTCACGGGTGTCAGGGAAATGCATATATACAAAATACATGAACTTATACAAGTGTGTGTGTGTGTGTGTGTGTGTGTGTGTGTGTGTGTGTGTGTGTGTGTGTGTGTGTGTGTGTGTGTGTGTGTGTGTGTGTGTGAGAGAGAGAGAGAGAGAGAGAGAGAGAGGGAGAGAGAGAGGGAGAGGGAGAGGCAGAAAGAGAGAGAGAGAGAGAGAGAAGGAGGAGAGGGAGACAGTGCGCGTGCTGTATTATCTGGGCGTGCGCGTATGCGTGTCTGCCAATGTGTTTTCATGCGTAGGCTACCTGAACATAAGCTCACTCTAGCTCTCGCCCTACCTCTCCCTCCCTTTCTCCTTCTCTTTTTCCTTTTCTCTCTCTCCTTCCTCCCTCTGGAACTCCCTCTCCCTCTCCCTCTCCCTCCCCCTCTCCCTCCCCCTCCCCCTCCCCGTCTCCCTCCTCGTCCCCCTCACCCCCTCTTTAACATGACCTAACAAAACTCGAGAAAAAAGGCTGACCTAAAAAGAAGAACAAAAAAAGAAAAGACAAAAACGCCAATGAATTCAGCTTTTTTGTTCGCTTTGATTTTTTGTTTCTTATACTTCACCTTCACATTTTACTTTGATTATTCAGCAGTGATGGTGACTACAGGTTAACTAAGAGCCATAACATAAAAAATAAAGCAATAAATGGGTTAATACTTGCAAGAACAGTAATGCTTTTCATAATCTGGAGATAATTGTAATCGTGATAATGATAACAAGAGTGTGATGGTACCAAATGCTATCAGTACTAATGATGATGTCAAATGTTAACAGTGCTAAATAATGGAGCCAAATGCTATTGCTAATAATAGTACCAAATGCTAACACTGCAAATTCTAATGCTAATACTACTAATTCTGGTGCCAAATGCTAACACTGCTAATGATAACATGATCACACATAACAGTGAAGGTGCCAAAAATAACAACAACGTCACATAACATAATATGGCCTATCAAACTTCACAACATATCTCATATACATACATACATACATACATACATACACATACATACATACATACATATATATCTATCTTCATTTGTTTGCTTTTTGTTCTCTCTCTCCCTCTAGTCTCCTAGCCCCTCATTCTCGGAAATACGTCGCACAAGGAATCCAGGACAGAATTCGCGTTTAGGTAGAAGCATCGAGAGAGAAAGAGGATGGGGTAGGGGGTGGAGAGGGGGAGGAGGGGGAGGTTGGAGGGGGGAGAGATATCATAATTATTATTATTATCATCATCGTCCTCATCATCATCATCATCATCAGGGAGGGAGGTAAAGGGGGGAAGGGGAATAGAGGGAAGGAGAGAAGGAAATAGAAGGGAAATAGGGAGAAAGGGAGGGAGAGAGGGTGATGATAAGGAGGGAGGGAGGGAGAAGGAAGGATTAAAGGAAAAAGAGGGAAAGGGTAAAAGAGAGGGGAGAGCGAGCGAGAGGGAGAGAAGGGGGAAGAGGGAATGAGGGATGGAGAGAGGGAGAGGGAGAGACGAAGGGATGGTGGGAGGGCGGGAAAGAGAAAGGGAAGAAGGGGGATAGGAGAGAGAGAGAGAGAGAGAGAGAGAGAGAGAGAGAGAGAGAGAGAGAGAGAGAGAGAGAGAGAGAGAGAGAGAGAGAGAGAGAGAGAGAGAGAGAGAGAGAGAGAGAGAGAGGAATAAGTGATAAGGAAGGACAGATAAAGATGGAGAGAAGGATAGAAGAAGCTCCGGAGGGAACCGAGCATAACAGAGTTTCAATTCAGAATGACAACAACAATGAAACCAATAACAACAACAACAAAAACAACAAAGACACACAATCCCACACACGGGCAATAGCGGAAACGAGAGTGCGATAACAAGCAAGATAAAAATGCACAGAATGAAAGAAAAAAAGATCTACTCCCTCCCCCTCTCCCTCTCCCTTCCCCTTCCCCCCCTCCCCACATCCACTAAAAGCATGTAATCCCTATACAACACGCGCCAGCTCCCCCCCCTTCCCCCTCTCCTGTCCGCTTGCCCCCTGCCCTTTTCCCTACCCCTACCCCTCCATACATCTCCCTACCCCCCCTAC
>BOPN01000164.1:405000-417500 GCA_017312705.2 Penaeus japonicus
CAGGATCTTGCAATGAACCCTTATCAGTTCACGTTCCGACTAGAACTCGGATCCATCAGTCCTCGCTTCCCAGACCCCTCGAAACAAGGGGTCGTTGGGCGGGGAAAAACAAACAAGCAAAGAGAGGGAGTTTAACGCCATGTATTGTAAACTTGCATTTTCTAAGAGCGAGTTGCGGTCAACATGGATTGCGCGTGCAATAACACATGCATAGACTGGGTATTTCTTCTCGGTTATATTCGCACTGTGAAATATCTTGTGCAAAAGAAAAACACTTATAATCATATATTTCTCAAACTGCGAAGGCTCAAATGCAGATGTATTTTCTGCATTTCATGTTCGTAATATCAGTGTCATAAAAAAATATATATATATCAACTGAACCCAATTAAGAAATAATTTGAATAAGATATTAATCACATCCAGGCCTACCAACACTACCGAGCTCAGTGATGGTCTTGGATGCGTATTCGGCTCAAAATCTCATCTTTATTCGATCATTATCAATTTTATTGTCTTGAGTTTTATGTCTTTAGGTAAATCACATACCTTTTTATTCCCTATTTTCTCTTCCCGAAACACAAATCTCGATGGTTACCTGTGAAAAGAAGAAAAAATGAGTTAACGGTTTCTTGGGAATTTCGAAATCCGATAAAGTGACATTTCATAAAAATTAGTAAAACTAGCAGGATCCACCGATTTGATTTTTTTTTCTGAAATCCTGTCTACTTTCATGCTCTTTCGTGTCTACATTTGCACTCACCGCCCACTACCTACTATTTACAACAAACCACCCACACTCTCCCCTCTCTACCCCCCTATCCATCCCCCTTTCCTCATCCACCCACCTACCTCCCTCATCCACCCACCCCCCACTCAATTCACTTCCTCCCCCCACCTCCCTTTCTCTACCCCCCATCCCCCAACCTCCTCCCCTACCTACCCATCCACCCACCCTCCCTCCCCTACCCATCCACCCATCTTCCTCTCCTCCACCATCCACCAACCTCACCTCCTCCCGCCCACTCCATCCACCCACCTTCCCTCTCACCCACCCATCCACCAACCTCCTCCCCCTTCCTTCCCTCCCTTCCCTCCCCCAAAGTGAGGAAGGGCTTAGTATTCATGATGTCAAGTGTGATGGACTGAGCCGATGGGGAGTCTCGGGTTTCAGGGAGGAGCTGGACAGGAGGCAGCTGAGGGGGGGGGTAAGGGGGAGTAGGTAGTAAAGGGGTAGGAGAGGGAAGGAGGTGAGGGGGAGGAGGGGGAGGTAAGGGGGGAAGAGGTGGTGGTAAGGGGGGAAGAGGAGGAGGAGGAGGTAAGGAGGCGGTGGTGATATGGGGGAGGAGGTAAGGAGGGGAAGGAGGAGGAGGAGGAGGAGGAGGAGGAGGAGGAGGAGGAGGAGGAGGAGGAGGAGGAGGAAGAGGAGGAGGAGGGGGAGGAGGAGGAGGTGGTTTTAAGGGGGGAGGAGGTAAGGAGGGGGTGGTGGTATGGGGGGAGGAGGTAACGAGGGGGAGGAGGTAAGGATGGGGAGGAGGTAAGGATGGGGAAGAGGAGGAGGTGGTAAGGAGGTAAGGAGGAGGAGGTAAGGAGGGGGAGGAGGAAGGGGAGGTAAGGAGGAGGTGGTGGTAAGGAGGTGAGGAGGAGAGGGAGGTAAGAGGGGAGGAGGTAAGGAGGAGGAAGAGGTGGTGGTGATAAGGGGAAGGGGAGGAGGAGGAGGTGGTATGGGGGGAGGAAGGAGGAGGAGGTGGTATTGGGGGAGGAAGGAGGAGGAGGTGGTATTGAGGGAGGAAGGAGGAGGAGGTGGTATGGGGGGAGGAAGGAGGAGGAGGAATGGGAGGGAAGGAGGGGTGCTAAGTAGCGGACTGATGAAAGATGACTGGTGGGGGAGGAGGGGGGTAAGATGGGAAGTGAGGTGGGGAGCAAGGAGGAGAAAGGGGAAAGGAGGAATTGGTGGAGGAAAGGATAAGGTCAAAAGAAGGGATAGAGTGAAAGGGTAATAATAATAATAATAATAATAATGATAATAAAAAAATAATAATAATGATAATAAAAATAAAATAAAAATAATAATAGTGATAATGATAATAATAATAATAATAACGTTACAATAATAATAGTAATAATAATGATCTATACCATTATTATCATTATGATTATTATTATAAAGAGTGTATTGAGTAAAATGATCACTTTGCAACATGAACTCGACATGTTTTTGCATTGACCGTCGTCAATGTGTTCCTTAGACTGAGAGAAGGCTGGAAGGGGTGGGGAGGGAAGGCCGGGAAGGGGTGGGGGAGGGAAGGCCATGGAAGCGTGTGGGAGGGAAGGCTGGAAGGGGGTGGGGAGGGAAGGCTGGAAGGGTGGGGGAGGGAAGGCTGGGGTGGGGTGGGGAGGGAAGGCTGAAGGGTGGGGGAGGGAAGGCTGGAAGTGGGGTGGGGGGGGGGAAGGCTGGAAGGGGTGGGGGGAGGGAAAAGGCTGGAAGGGGTGGGGGGAGGGAAGGCTGGGAAGGGTGGGGAGGGAAGGCTGAAGGGGGTGGGGAGGGAAGGCTGGGAAGGGGGTGGGGAGGAAGGTTGGGAAGGGGGTGGGGGAGGGAAGGCTGGAAGGGTGGGGAGGGAAGGCTGGAAGGGGTGGGGGAGGGAAGGCTGGAAGGGGGTGGGGAGGGAAGGCTGGAAGGGGGTGGGGAGGGAAGGCTGGAAGGGTGGGGAGGGAAGGGGCGGAAGGGGGTGTGGGAGGGAAGGCTGGAAGGGTGGGGAGGAAGGCTGGAAGGGGGTGGGGAGGGGAAGGCTGAAGGGGTGGGGAGGGAAGGCTGGAAGGGGTGGGGAGGGAAGGCTGGAAGGGGTGGGGAGGGAAGGCTGGAAGGGGTGGGGAGGGAAGGCTGGAAGGGGTGGGGAGGGAAGGCTGGAAGGGGTGGGGAGGGAAGGCTGGAAGGGGTGGGGAGGGAAGGCTGGAAGGGGTGGGGAGGGAAGGCTGAAGGGTGGGGGAGGGAAGGCTGGAAGGGGGTGGGGGAGGGAAGGCTGGAAGGGGTGGGGAGGGAAGGCTGGAAGGGGTGGGGAGGGAAGGCTGGAAGGTGGGTGGGGGAGGGAAGGCTGGAAGGGGGTGGGAAGGAAGGCTGGAAGGGGTGGGGAGGGAAGGCTGGAAGGGGTGGGGAGGGAAGGCTGGAAGGGGTGGGGAGGGAAGGCTGGAAGGGGGTGGGAGGGAAGGCTGGAAGGGGTGGGGAGGGAAGGCTGGAAGGGGTGGGGAGGGAAGGCTGGAAGGGGTGGGGGGAGGAAGGCTGGAAGGGGGTGGGAGGGGAAGGGCTGGGAAGGGTGGGGAGGGAAGGCTGGAAGGGGTGGGGAGGGAAGGCTGGGGCGGGGTGGGGGAGGGAAGGCTGGAAGGGGTGGGAGGAAGGCTGGAAGGGGTGGGGAGGGAAGGCTGGAAGGGGTGGGGAGGGAAGGCTGGAAGGGGTGGGGAGGGAAGGCTGGAAGGGGTGGGGAGGGAAGGCTGGAAGGGGTGGGGAGGGAAGGCTGGAAGGGGTGGGGAGGGAAGGCTGGAAGGGGTGGGGAGGGAAGGCTGGAAGGGGTGGGGAGGGAAGGCTGGAAGGGGTGGGGAGGGAAGGCTGGAAGGGGTGGGGAGGGAAGGCTGGAAGGGTGGGGAGGGAAGGCTGGAAGGGGTGGGGAGTGGAAGGCTTGGAAGGGGTGGAGTGGAAGGCTGGAAGGGGTGGGGAGGGAAGGCTGGAAGGGGTGGGGAGGGAAGGCTGGAAGGGGTGGGGAGGGAAGGCTGGAAGGGGTGGGGGAGGGAAGGCGGGGGGGAAGGGGTGGGAGGGAAGGCTGGAAGGGGGTGGGGGAGGGAAGGCTGGAAGGGGTGGGGAGGGAAGGCTGGAAGGGGTGGGGAGGGAAGGCTGGAAGGGGGTGGGGAGGAAGGCTGGAAGGGGGTGGGGAGGGAAGGCTGAAGGGGCGTGGGAGGGAAGGCTGGAAGGGGTGGGGAGGGAAGGCTGGAAGGGGTGGGGAGGGAAGGCTGGATCGGGGTGGGGAGGGAAGGCTGGAAGGGGTGGGGAGGGAAGGCTGGAAGGGGTGGGGAGGGAAGGCTGGAAGGGGGGGAGGGAAGAAAAAAAGGAAAGATGACTAAGAACTGCGGAAAATAAAGAAACAAACAAACGAATATAATATAGATATCAAGATGACAAAAAACAGAGAACAAAAACAAGAAAAAAACAAAACACAACCACAAACAAGAAGAAAAAAAAACAACCACAATCGAGAAATCAAACAAACAAGAAAACAAACAAAACAACCACAAACAAGAAGAAAAAACACACATCCACAAACGAGAAACCAACCAAAACAAACACAAACAAGAACAACAAAAACACACACAACCACAAACAAGAAACCAACCCAAAGGCGAGAACGAGAAACCAACCAAACAAGAAAACACCCGAAGGCGAGAACCAAGAAGCCCAGAAAGCCTTCCAAGCGAGAAGCGATGACGTCACACAGTCCCCATCACGCTGGCGCCTCAAAGTAGCAAAAATCTGTAACGAAATCTGATGTCCTTAACATCTTTCCCCCGAATGTCAACTGGCCTCGGCAGGGCGATATATTATGTGCTTTTTAATTCTGGTTTTCTTTCTTTCTTTCATTCTTTCTTTTTCTTTTTATCTTTCTCTTTTTCTTTTCTAAGAAGATGAACGCGCATGGATGGCCACATATGCATATATCACTTTCGTATTTCTTTATGTACAGTTGAATATATATTTATAGAAACTCACACATGCACGCAAACACTAACAGTTGTACAAATAAAGACACGTGCACATTTTACACATTTTAAAGTACTCGCTCTCACTCACACTGCCGCACACTCCCTCACACACTCATTCAATCACTCACTCACTCACTCACTCACTCACACACACACACTCACACTCACACTCACACTCACACTCACACTCACTCTCACTCTCACACTCACTCTCACACTCACTCTCACACTCACTCTCACTCTCACTCTCACTCTCACTCTCACTCTCACTCTCACTCTCACTCACACACCCTCACACACACACACACACACACACACACACACACACACACACACACACACACACACACACACACACACTCACACGTTCACTCTCACACTCACACACTCACTCACACACTCACTCACTCTCACACGTTGCACAGAAACCTGCCTAAATTGCATCCCGGCGTAGAACTCGCTCCACACGCAGGAGAAACTCGAGGAATTTCGAGTGTTTAGAAGGACGGTGATATAATCAGCGCGTTATAGCGTTCAGAAGGAGCCCTTATTTGGTTGCATAGTTTGGATCTATTATTAGCTTGGTTGCTTCTATCTTTTCCTCTCTTTCTTGCTTTCTTTGGTGGTTGTCATTTCGTTGCTACGGGTTGGTTAGTTGTTTTTGTTTTCTGTGTATCTCTCTTCCTCTTTCTCTGTTCTTTTCTCATACTTTCTTTCTTTCTCTCTCTCTCTCTCTCTCTCTCTCTCTCTCTCTCTCTCTCTCTCTCTCTTCCTCTCCCTCCCTGTAACCCGCTTGCTGCAGCCAGTTGTAACCCACCCGATGCCCTGGTTGTGATCCGGTGTATAAACAGACAGACGTTCACATGCCATGGTCTTTATTGTGGACTCGAGGGACCTTCCCCCTTCTCATTCCACTATCCCCCCTGTACCCTCCTTGCCCCTCCAGTCTACCCCACCCATTTCCCTGCCTGCAGCACTCTTTCCCTCCCTGCCCTCCCTCATCTCCCTACCCTCCCTCATTTCCCTCCTTTCCCACCCTCCCCTCCCCTCTGCCCTCCCCCTCTCCCTCCTCCCTCAACCTCCCTTCTCTCCCAACCTTCCTCTCCCTTCCCCTCCCTACTCCCCCCACTCCCCCCCACCCACCCACCACCTCTCCCCTCTGCCCTCCCCCTCTCCCTACTCCCCTCCACCCACCACCTCTCCTTACTCCCCACCCACCCACCCACCACCTATCCCTACCCCCCCACCCACCACCTCTCCCTTCCCCTCCCTACTCCCCCCACCCACCACCGCTCCTTTCCCCTCCCTACTCCCCCCACCCACCACCTCTCCCTACTCCCCCCCACCCACCCACCACCCACCTCTCCCTACTCCCCCCCACCCACCACCGCTCCCTTCCCCTCCCTACTCCCCCCACCCACCACCTCTCCCTACTCCCCCCCCCCACCCACCCACCACCCACCTCTCCCTACTCCCCCACCCCATCACCCACCCACCACCTCTCCCTACTCCCCCCCACCCACCTACCCCCACCCCCAACACACGCGGAAAGACCGTTAACAACCTCTGACACAACCGGGCTGTCAATCCTCAACCGCCAGCGCCGTGTTTACTTCCCTCGCGAGGAAAATGGCGGCTGTGCTTTGCTTGCATTGACGCCTGCTTTAAGGAAATCCGTTTGGTTATTTCAATGTTTGATTGTTTGTTTCGATGAAAAAAAGGGAGAGATAGGGGGGAGGAAGGGGGGAGGGAGGGAGGGAGAGAGAGGGGGAGGGGGAGGGGGAGAGGGAGGGAGAGAGGGGGAGCTCTCTCTCTCTCTCTCTCTCTCTCTCTCTCTCTCTCTCTCTCTCTCTCTCTCTCTCTCTCTCTCTCTCTCTCTCTCTCTCTCTCTCTCTCTCTCTCTCTCGCTATCACTCTCGCTATCACTCTCGCTATCTCTCTCTCTCTCTCTCTCTCTCTACTTTCTCTCTCTCCTTCCTCTCCTTCCTCCTCTCCTTCCCCCTCTCCCTCCCTATCCCCCCTCCCCTTTCCCAAGTAACAGTGTCCACCTACCCCTCCCCCTCCTCCCCCCTCCTCCTCCTCCTCCTCCTCCTCCTCCTCCTCCTCCTCCTCCTCCTCCTCCTCCTCCTCCTCCTCCTCCTCCTCCTCCTCCTCCTCCTCCTCCTCCTCCTCCTCCTCCTCCTCCTCCTCCTCCTCCTCCTCTCCCCCTCCCCCAAGGGCGTTGACAAGTTGACAAGGCGTCATCTGCATTCATTCCCGGGTGACCAGACCAGACTAGAGACACACCACGACGTGACATAACAGTCTCGGAGATTTATGGGGGAGGGGGGGGGAGGTCGAGCGCCGCCGAGTTTCACCGGGGGGTTCTGATGTTATGAGGCGAGGGAGAGGCAAAAAGGATGGGGAGGGGGAGGGGGAGGGGGGAGAGGGTGGGGGAGGTGAGGAGGGGGAGGGGGAGGGGGGGGAGGGGTAGAGGGAAGGGTGAGGAGGGATGTGGGGTGGGAGGTGAGTGGGGAGGGAGGTGAGGAGGGTGGGGGAGGGGAAGGGAGAGGGAAGAGGGAGGGAGAGGGAAGAGGGGGAGAGGAAGGGAGAAATGAAGGAAGATGAAGAGAAAGAGAAGGAAGAAAAGTGAAAGAAAGAAAGAGGGAGAGAGAGGAATGAGAAGGAGAGAGATAAAACAGGGAAAAGGGAAAATGAAAGTGAAAGGGTAAGGAAAAGAAAAGTGTGGATAAGAAAACCTCCCTCCCCTCCCCCTCCCCTTCCTCCCCTCCCCCCTCCCCACCCCAACCCGTCCGTTCGAGCGGCTGCCGTCAGTCTGGGCCGCCCTCTGCGTCAGCCCGTCGCCCACGAGACGCAGCAGCCTATTCCATGCGGCGGGCGGGCGGGCGGGCGGGCTGGCGACGAAGGGCGGCGACGCACCAGGATGCTGTCGGTCGGGTCATCCGCATAGCAACGCTGCGGATGAGGCCAGGCGCTTATCTCCCTCGCGAGGATGCTAATTGCTCTCGCTCTCTCTCTTTCTAGCTCTCTTTCTCCTTCTCTCTTTCTCTCGGTCTTTGGCATTTCCTCCCTCTTTTATTCGTCTCTTTCGTTTATCCTCTCTCGTTCTCGTTCTCGCTCTTGCTCTCTTACTCCTTCTCTTTCTCTCGTTCTTTAGTATTTCCTCCCTCTTTTATTCGTCTCTTTCGTTTATCCTATCTTCTTTTTCTTTGTTTTTTATTTCTCACTTTTTCTTCTCACACTCATTTTTCTTTTTTTTCAATTTTGCTCTTCGCCTTTTATTTTTATTCACTCTCTCTTTCTCGTTTCTTCCTTTTCTCTCCTTCCTCCCTATTTCCCTTTATCTCGCTTTCCTCTCCTTTCTCCCTTTTCTCTTTATTTTCCATTCCTCTTCCTGTCTCCCCCTTTCCTTCATCTCTTCCATTTCCCCTCTACTTTCTCGCCTCTGAACTCTTCCTTTATTTTCTCCCTTTTACCTCCCTTTCCCCTTTTTCCTTCTCCAGTTCTCTCCCCTCTCCCTCTCCCTTTCTCCCCGCGTTTATTTTCCTTCTCCCTCTTTAACTTGTCCACTCTCTCTTTTCTCTCTTCTCCCCTCTTCACTCCCGTTTCTCAACTCTTTTCTTTCCTCTTCTCTTCCTTTTTTTCTTCTCCATTTCTCTCCCTCACTTTCTCCCTATTCATTTTCCCTCTCCTGTTCCCTTCTTTCCCCTCCCTTTTCTCTCTTTTTCTTTCCCTATTCTCTCCCCTCTCCCCTATTGACTTTCCCTCTCCTTTCCTTTCCCCCTTCCTTCTTTTCTTTTCTTCTCTGTCTCTCCCTCTCCATCTCCCTCTCGCTCCCTCTCTCCTTTAGGCTCAACGGCCCCGGATTCGCTACACTTTAGCGAACATTTCCGCCAACCGGTCGCTGAAATCACGTTTAAGACGAAAAAAATATATTAAAAAGAAATGGTGATGTTTGATGGTGATCGTGACAGTGATTATGGTGCTAGAGGTGGTGGTACTGGTGATGGTGGTGGTACTGGTGATGGTGGTGGTACTGGTGATAGTGGTGATGGTGGTGATGGTGACAAAAATAAAGGGAGAAGGGGAAGAAGGACGAGGAGAGGAAAGGGAGTAGAAAGGAAATGGAAATCCTGAAATAGAGAAAGGAACGAACTTATAAAAGGAAAGAAGGAAGTAAACGAAGGAAGAAAAACAGAAAGGAGAAGGAAAGGAAGGAAAAGATGGAAGAAAAAAAGGGAAAATAAGGGAAGACAAGTAGAAAAGAACGAAGTAAACGAAGGAAGAAAAACAGGAAGGGAAAGGAAAGGAAGGAAAAGATAGAAGAAAAAAAGGAAAGGAAGGGAAGACAAGTAGAAAAGAAGGAAGTAAACGAAGGAAGAAAGGGGAAGGAGAGGAAGGAAAAGACGGAAGAAAAAAAGGAAAGGAAGAGAAGACAAGTAGACAAGACCTGCACGGAGGAGGAGGATGAAATTCGGAAGATCAAAACCAGACAGACGCCCTCTGTAACGACTCCCCCCACACCCCTCCTTCAGTGCCTCCCCCACTCCCCCTGCCCCCATCCTTCTTCTTCCCCCCTACCCCTCCTCCCCAATCCCCTCTTCGCCTATCCTCCACCTCTCCCCCCATTGCCCCTTCCCTTCACCCCTTCTTCCCCATCCTTCGTCAAACCCCCCTCCTCCTCCCCCTTCTACCCCCTACCCGTCCCACCTTCCCCATCCCCCTTCCACCCCTTCCTCCACCCACCTTCCACCCCCTCCACCTCCCACCTTCCCCCTCCCCCTTCCACCCCCTCCTCCTATTCCTCCCCCCTTCCCCTTTCCCCTTTCCCCTTTCCCCTTTCCCCCCTCTTCCCCCCCTTCCCTATTCCCCTTCCACCCCCTCCTCCTCCTCCTCCCTTCCCCATCCCCCTTTTCCCCTCCTCCTCCCCCTTCCCCATCCCCCTTCCACCCCCTCCTCCTCCCCTACCCCTCCCCGTTCCCCATCCTCCTCCTCCTCCTCCTTTCCCCATCCCCTTCCAACTCTTCCACCCCCTCCTCCTCCCCCTTCCCCAATCCCCCCTTTTCCCCTCCTCCTCCTCCCCCTCTCCCTACCCCTGAGGCAGGGAATCTTTACCTCGTGGGTCGTAGGGCCCATCCCTGACGATTCTACCAGAGATCTGTGACTAAGGGGGGGAGGGGGGGGAGAGGGAAGGTAACGAGGAGGAGGAGGATGGAGAAGGAAAGCATGAAGGAGGATGTGTGCGTGTGTGTGGGGGGGAGGGGGTACTAGACTAAGGGAGGGGGGAAGGAGGGGGGAGGGAAGGTAACGAGGAGGAGGAAGAAGATGATGGAGAAGGAAAGCATGAGGGAGGATGTGTGCGTGTGTGTGTGGGGGGGGGGGTACTAGGTGGGATGAGGAAGGGAAAGGGGATGGGAGATGAAGACGGTGGAGACTGGGGGGAGGAGGGGGAGGGGGAGGGGGAGGGGGAGGGGGAGGAGGAGGAGGAGGAGGAGGAGGAGGAGGAGGAGGAGGAGGAGGAGGTGATGATGATGAAGGTGGAGAGGGGGAGGGGAAGGAATGGAGGGAGGGAGAGGCAAAGATAAAATAGGAAGACGGAAAGGAGAATAGAGGAATTGGGGAACCTGATGAAAATAAGGAAAATAAAATGGAGAGAAGGGAGAGCAACAAAGGAACGAAAGAAAGGGAACCACACTAAAAAAAAAAAACGAAAGAAAGCAAGAAGGAAAGAAATATGATAAAAATAGGAAACGAGGCAAAAGTCACGATGCCTCGGTGTTGTAACTGACGTTGCCAAAGTTTATTTACATTAGACCTGCAACATGTCTCCTAAAATGTCAGAGCGATCAGTGACGATTGCTTACCATGACAAGAATATAAATAAATAAATGAAATAAAATTCTAAGTTTATACGTATAAAGAGAGAGAGAGAGAGAGAGAGAGAGAGAGAGAGAGAGAGAGAGAGAGAGAGAGAGAGAGAGAGAGAGAGAGAGAGAGAGAGAGAGAGAGATTCATATAAGATTTATAGACCTATAGAAAAGCAAAATTCAAAGTTCAATACAACACAGGTAAACGTAAAAATCTATAGCGAATAAATCAAACAAAAAAATATACATATTAATAAAAAGAAAAACAGCCACTGTCTCAGAGCCGTTTTCTTGAACAAAAAAAAAAGATAAAAGATCGGTCAAATCACAGTTACGAATTCGCTTCTCAGTTCTTGGTCAATTCGCCTAATCACCAAAACTCGAGTAATGAGATACGCGTCATTAAGATCAAGAAAAGAAAGAAAATAAAGGGGAAAAAATACAAATACATCTTCCAAGTCATGAAGAGTGATGAGATATCTTTTTCTTTTTCTATTTAATGTTCTTGCGAAATCTTGGCGTCTATTACATTCTAATCGTAAGGCCCAAAATTGCATCGGATTTCACACTGAAGTCAGCCTTATGGCGCGCAGGTTCTTCGACATATGACTTGTTCAAACACAATTTGAAAATATCTGACCGTTATTTTCCGTTATTTTTTTCTCTCGAGTGCAGCACATCGTTATCAAATAAGAAGGAAAAATATTAATATAAAAAGAAACATTATCTCTGCTTGTTGACTTTTCAATATTTCTCCATTTCTCTCTCTTTCCTTCTTTATTGCACGTTTTACTTTCCCTTTCTCAATTTCCTCTGCTCTCTCCCTCCTTACTTTTACACAATCTCTCCCTTGCTCCTGTCTTCTTCTTCCTCAATTTCTCTCTCTCTCTCTCTCTCTCTCTCTCTCTCTCTCTCTCTCTCTCTCTCTCTCTCCCTCATTCCACAATCCTTCCTTTTCTTTTTCTTTCTTTCTTCCTCCCTCTCCCTCACTTCTTCGACCTCATCCTTCCTTCATTCATTCCTCCCTCTCCCTCAATCTCTCTCCCCCCCCTTCCCAACCCTTCTCCCCCAATCCTTAGTATCTCCAACTCATCCTTTCTCCCTTTTTCCTTCTTCCTTCCTCTCCCTCATTCCTCCTCCTCACACCTCCCACCTCAAATCTATAGAATAGACTCACTCACTCACTCACTCACTTACTCACCTTGCAACAATGATTAAAACCACCCATAGACTGCCATGAGTCATGATGATGGTGGGGCCTATGGCGAGTCTGCCATGAGTCATGATGATGGTGAGGCCTATGGTGAGTCTGCCATGATTCAAGATGATGGTGAGGCCTATGGTGAGTCTGGTATGAGTCAAGATGATGGTGAGGCCTATGGCGAGTCTGCCATGAGTCATGATGATGGTGAGGCCTATGGTGAGTCTGCCATGATTCAAGATGATGGTGAGGCCTATGGTGAGTCTGCCATGAGTCAAGATGATGGTGAGGCCTATGGTGAGTCTGCCATGAGTCATGATGATGGTGAGGCCTATGGTGAGTCTGCCATGAGTCAAGATGATGGTGAGGCCTATGGTGAGTCTGGCATGAGTCAAGATGATGGTGAAGAATATGGTGAGTTGGGGTGGTGACGAGGGATGGAATGGGAAAGGGTGATAGTGTGGCCTATGGTGAGCCTGGATCGGTGACGAGATGACAGACAGGTGTATGGTGACTTGATCAAGACGAGGGTGAGGAGTATAGTGACTCAGGAGAGGGTGAGGAATATAATGATCCAAGATGGTGAGATGAGACATGAGGAACAATATACCTGGCGAGTGGGTGTGGCGTCAAGATGATGAGTCACGGGTCTGACTCACTATGTGCGTGCGAGTGTGAGTTTGTGT
>BOPN01000164.1:450000-455000 GCA_017312705.2 Penaeus japonicus
ACATTAATAGAGATGAGGATTCTCATAGTAATGATGACAATAATGATAAAAATAAGGATGATGATAATGATAGAAAGGATAATGATAATAATATAAATAACAATAAGGATGAAATAATAGTACTAATGATGATGATAATGATAATGATGACAATAGCAAAAATTATATAATGATAATGATATCACTGTTAATTATAATGGTAATGGGGATGATAATGAAAATGATAAATATGATAATAGTAATAGTAATGATACTGAAAATTGGGACGAGGATGATGATAGGGATAATATTCAGAAGAATATCAATACTATC
This sequence comes from Penaeus japonicus, assembly GCA_017312705.2. NCBI lineage: Eukaryota > Metazoa > Arthropoda > Malacostraca > Decapoda > Penaeidae > Penaeus > Penaeus japonicus. Next base: position 450,313 of record BOPN01000164.1, read on the forward strand.
ATTATCAATATTTTTATTATCATCATTTTATCATTACTTACAACAATGATAATAATGAAGAAAATAGATGTGAGAACCGTAATAATGACAAAAAAAGATTGTGATAGAAAGAGGAAGAGGGAGACTGATTTTGCAGATACAGCTAGTGGGAAAATGATTTTGCAGATTACACTGATGATGAAAACACGCGACCGGATTGGCTGCAATGATGTCGCGGCGCCCAAGCGAAGTCCCCCCTTCGGGCCGTCTTCTGTGTCGCCGCCGCACAATCACACTCGGGTCGGAGTGCGAGCGACCTTGCCAATTATCAGCATTGTTGTGATAGAAAGGAAGCAGACGAGAGGAGCCTTACTGGAGTGGGAAATTGTTGTTATATGGAAGTGGACATGATCATTGACGACATAGGCATGGAGACGCCCGACGGAGAGCTGGAGGAGGCCATGGGGAACGGGGAGAGCCTGGAGGAGCAGGAGAGCGAGCCGACCTCCATCATCGTGACCAACCTCCAATCCCACATCTTTGAGGAGCCTCACCAGAAGGTAGAGACACTTCCCTATCCCTCAAGGCATGACCTGGCCAGACCAGAAAGTAGAGGTCTTCGCCCGCTCTCTAGGTCATGGCTGCCCTGACTAGAAGGGAGATCTCTTTCCTCTTTCCAGCCATGACCTGCCCTGACCTGAGTCGCTGGTATAGGCAGGTTATCTCAGGGTTCTTCAGTGGCCAGGGAAGGTTGCCAATGTCGGAAGGTTGTGTGGTTGCATTCCCACAAGGGGTTTTTGGATCTGGTCCTCAGAATATAGAAAATCTTAGTATTTTATCCATTGTTTCCTGGGTTGAGTTCCGACTGGAAATCAGTTCCCTTTTAACATTTCAATTATACTGTTGTAGGTATATATTCAGAATAGTGCCATGTCACTATTTACCACAAATCTGGCCTCTACTATTCAGAAATAGTGAATATGACCCACGATTCAACCCCAATAACCTGCAATCTTGGTCCGGATTGAAGGGGAGGGCATGAAGGAGACCAGGGAAATTGTAGGGTAAAATGATAATAAATATAGGCAATTACAAATAAATATGTAACTCAAACATTGTTATGCCACCTGCATGACACAGTACCCTGTGATCCCTACTGGGGTGGCCTACAGTACGGCATATTGTGCACAGTGATCCACATTTGCCTAAAAGGTGCCAGTTCCATGGTGACCCAATGATCTACCCAACCCTACCTATTCATCAGTCTACCCCGGACACCCCACCCCCCTTTTCAGAGTATCTTGTGCTACAGACCTTGACCTACCTAATGTAACTGTACATGGCAGGATAGAGCATAACCTTAGCTAGGCAGCAAGATGCCCTGGTGTTACATAGCTCCGTGAGAGCCTCATGGGTAAGTAGCACAAAGTCCTCTGATTAGGGAGGCAAAGCCATCGCTAGATTAGGGCATCCATCAACCCTGGATAGAGTAGGTAGGTCAAGTGAAGTAGCATAAAGTGCTCCAACAAGCTCCGCAGTTTCCCTAGTCTCCTTCGTGCCTTCCTCTGCAATCGGGACCAAGATTGCAGAGTATAGGGGTATAGGCAGCTTATGAATTTGAATATGTCAGCGTCAGTCCAGGTAGTAAGCAATTGTTTCAGCTTTACCTGAAAAATTTTATGAAATGAATCCTTTAGTCATTTTTTTGAAAACTGTTATAAGTATAATACTGACATGCAATTTTTCTGTCAATAATTTCTGAGAAAGTTTCATGTGAATTGACAGAATGAAGGTAATTGGCTTCCTGTTCTGGTAGCCAAATAACTTTGATAATAACACTAGCAATAATACATATGATAAATAATCCTGATAATGATAATAGTTGATAACATGTCAACTCACCACTTAAAAATAAAGAGTATGTGATGTCATCTTTTCAGCTTGTGTGTGTGTGTGTGTGTGTGTGTGTGTGTGTGTGTGTGTGTGTGTGTGTGTGTGTGTGTGTGTGTGTGTGTGTGTGTGTGTGTGTGTGTGTGTGTGTGTGTGTGTGTGTGTGTGTGTGTGTGTGTGTGTGTGTGTGTGTGTGTGTGTGTGTGTGTGTGTGTGTGTGTGTGTGTGTGTGTGTGTGTGTGTGTGTGTGTGTGTGTGTGTGTGTCAGTGTGACGTCCCCAAGGCGATATTGCTTAGGCCCAGCATAGGGGATTGCCAGTTCTCGCCGGGCCTGTTGGCAAAGGGTTAATAAAGATCATTATTTAAATGGTTATTATGTGTACAGAATTACTGTATGTATGTAAAATCCTGATTTAGGGTTTACAGAGTATTACAATTAGAACTTGCCCATCATAGTGACATATATATTATGTAAAACAAATATTCTCAATCCACAGACTATATTTGAGTTGCTCTTTGAAGACATAGATGAGACAGCAACTTTCCAGTATTTCAAAAGCTTCCGAAGAGTACGCGTAAACTTTGCAACTCCCACACAAGCAGCTGCTGCACGCATCAAACTTCATATGACAGAGTTCCAGGGTGAAGTTATAAAATGCTACTTTACTCAGGTCAGTGTGCTGGTCGAGGTAAAACACATTTAATATTTGTTATTATTTATGAATGGGTACTACATTATTAAGAATATATGTCTAGAAAGAGATATACAAATGATTCTTGGTTGTAGATATATTATGAAGGATTGAACTATAAAGATAACTAAGATTATCAGTATAGATATTGAATGGAAATGTTGTCATATATATTTGTGCCTGTCATCAACAGATATGGTTTCCAAAAAAATTCAGGGAAATTATTGTGCAGGTACATTTAATTATTCTAAATTAGTTTCAGAATCTGTGATTCAATAATGAAAAATCTTGTTTCTGTTTGGATAGCCAATTGTCCTTGGGAGCAGTCGAGATGGGCCACACCTACAACCTCCAAAACGAGAGAAGCAATTCTTAATATCTCCACCGGCATCTCCACCTGTAGGCTGGGAACCGGTTGAAGAGGCTGAACCTGTTATCAATTATGACCTTATTGCTGCAGTAGCCAGTCTGGCTCCAGGTACAGCAAATGATTTGTTTGTGAAGATGTGTACATGCATTGTAGATTTAACACACTTTGTTCTGATATCTCGGGTTTCTGGAACAAAACTTTTTTTTTTTTAAGAATATCTAAACAATGCATTTATTAGAGAAATGTGTTTATCATTTAGTCTATTATTAGTATTTTTTATGATACTTTTATTTCCTCAAAATGATGGGAAAACCCAGGGACTGTGAAATTCCCATTCAAAGTAACAACTAAACAACTAACACTTTTTTCTCTACACATCTCTAATTTTTTCTTTCTATAGATTCAACTAATACGATTAGAATCCCTTTTATAGCTGAGTGTTCAAGATAATTAACAATAGATCTATGATATGATGAAGGGATCTGTAAGGACGCTTTGATTTTGATTTTCCTCCACAGCATTTCTCTGTTTGACTGACAACTTCTTTTCAGGAGAGAGTCATGAGCTTCATCCACCAATGGAAGACAAGCCTGGAATAATAGTCCACATTTGTGAAGAAGCAGATAACCAAGAGGGTCCAAAGCCCCAAATTATACAGACGCGTCGGCCACAGTCATCCACTTAATGCACTGTGAATCGATAGTATTGTCTATTTTCTTTTTTTTTTCTTTTTCACAGAGCAAGCCTTTGTAGGGATCTTTGGATGAGATCATGAATATGTGTGTGTGTTTGTGTACATATATGTAAGTCAGTATATGTTGGTATACATTGCATACATACACAGAATATCAGTGTATGCATGCAGGCACACGTACATCAATCGGATCATAAGAGCCTTGTTTTATGAAAGACTTTATTGGAAAGGGGTAGCATATAGCTAGGTCTTTTTAGCCTCATGCCTACTGTGATCCCTAAATATATTATCTGTTGTCTATGTATATATGGTTGTTCTTGTGTACGTACACACATACACACACACATGCGCACACACACACACACACACACACACACACACACACACACACACACACACACACACACACACACACACACACACACACACACACACACACACACATACACTAAAGGTATATGTATAAACAGGAGTACATAAATACATACATAGTACATACATGTATCCACAGAAGAGTCTGTGTGAACACAGACAAATTCTTGTGAAACCAGCCATAGACTTGATGTGACCCTAATCACTAGTAGGAATATATAAACTTGATGTGTTTGGTATTTTCCTGCCCAGCCTGTGGAGTGAGTTGTCATACAGCAGCCTATCACTGGCTTTCATGTGATGATTTTTATAGCAAGTGAATCCATGTGTAGTAGTGTAGCTGTGGTGATTAAGGTTTCTTTGAATTCTTCTTCATGTTTCATATTACGTTAGGCATGATTAATGATATGACTAGGTGTGACTTTCAGGGAACAGTTTTCAATATCAGCACCTGAATTGCTCAGTTAGATAACCTGGTTTTACCCCTTCAACTTGGGCCGGTCATAAGTAATTGTTGTTAGATAGACTTGTGAACAGGGCTGGATTAAGGCCTAGACCAGGTAGGCATCCTAGTCACAGAAATTATATAGATACATTATTGCTTTCAGTGTACGTTAGGTTAAAGTAAATACAGTCCCAAAGGTTGTAAACTTTACAAATTTCATTGGGAAGCTTTCTTCCTATTTTCAGA
>BOPN01000164.1:460000-467500 GCA_017312705.2 Penaeus japonicus
TTCTTTTGAGTGGATATTATGGGCTGGAATATATGGTATTTGTTTATGATGGAAGTATCTCAACACATGTGTATTTTAATCAGGTTATGACTACCAGTACACCATAAACACTGTTAGGAAATGACTGCAGTCTTAGCATAAAACCATACGTTTTGAAGTTCCATTTATACTGGGGGGTTTTACATATATATATGATGAAGATTTGAGGCAAGGAATATTTTTGAGGTGGTATGGGATACATAGTTTGATGGTTGGCTCTGAAGGAAATGTTAATATTAGAGGCCTTGATTTTTACCACAAAAATTTACATATTAGATATAAATCATATAACTTTTTACCATTTATGAGTATTGTGCATATGGCCATCAGGGCTGAAATTTGAACATGGGTAATAGTTGATATACAATTATTTTTCCACTGGTCTCAAAGAGTGTTTGTCATTGTATTTATGATGTGATGTGTTAATGAGATATCAGAGTGACAAGGCTAAATCTTATTGCCTAAAAATGTTCGTCACATAAAGATCCTCCTTTTTCTCAATCTGCATATTGTGTTTACTCAGTGCTTCTGCAGTTTGTAATGTACAAATGATATGATGATTGGAAAGAAAATTTAAAACTAGAAAATTCCTGTTTAATACTTACATCTTGACTTTTTCAATTCATTAGTTCAAATTACAAATTTTCTATGTTTCCTGTTTGACCAAGAGTCAAGTATATACAAAATCCATAGTATTTGTGAAGCAGTTTTATTTGGTGAGACTTTACAGCTTAAACTGTGTTGAAAACCCTCTCCAGCTTTTTTCCCTCTCCCTTTATACATCATACATACATACTGTTGTTTCTGACAGAAGCATTGATATGAATTACTTTTGATATATATGCTGATAATATAGCAGATAATATTTTTGAGTTATTCCATGTGTTTTGCCAGTGGTGGTACTATTTACCGACCTTGATTTTGACTTGTAGAAGCTCTTATTTTATGACCTGTAATCTTTTCTCTAAGTAAACGATTGGGTGTTACCTAAGTCTTCTCAAGAGGTCAAAAATGTACTTACATGTGCAAGGCAGAGCTCTTTTTATACATTTTCTTTATATTTACCTCTTTGTTTCATTTTTCTAAAGAGACTATCATATATTAAATGGACTGTATAATTGGTATTTTATATTAATTTCAAATACAATGTACTCAATTGATTTCTTTACTTAGGGTGTGTAAATAGTATATAGATTTCTTGTATAGTCACAAGGAGAGTGACTTTGATAACATCAGAGGAATATGGTTTGAGGTAAACTTGAAGTGAATACAAAAGTATTTTACTTTATTCAAACCTTATCATATACAGGTAGACATATTTGGGTTAGTTGTATGTAGCTTGTGTCAATTTCAGCTTCTTAGAAAAATGTACATGGCTTTTTTAGAGGCATATTATTGTTGTTAGCTGTGTTCCTTTTATGTGTTTGATTTGCAGTGTTTGGCAAAAGCTAGATTGGTCAGTGTAGTTGCATCAGTCCCCTAAGCACCTCTCTGCTGCCTTCTTTATGATGGTTCTGATCTCATTCAGTTATGATAAATGAGTTAATTATGTAAGAAGAAATGCTAGTCATTTGCTGTAAAGAATTGTTTATTTTTCCAAATATACAGAGAATAATCTATTCTCAGTCAAGTTATCTAACCATCTCTGCAGATTCTTGTTACCATATTATTTCCATTTTACTTTAACTAGCTGTATAAGTTTTATCTTTTAATTCATGAAAAGATAATAAAGATTATATTGTTATAGATATTTTTATTGTCAACTTTTACTGTTGTTGTTTTCATATATTTTCATTTTATTAAATTATCTTCACTGTTTTATTGCTTTCACTTCTTAATTTAACATGTTTATAGTCTGATCAAAATGAATAATTTCAGCTTCTTATAATTATAATTATTATTTTAATGAATATCAGTATCTCAACTTTGGTGATTTATATATATAATTATATATAATTATATATATATATATATATAATTATATATATATATATATTATATATATATATATATATAATTATATATATATATATAATTATACATATATAATTATATAATTTATATTTATAATTATAATTATTATTTTAATGAATATCAGTATTTCAACTTTGGTGATGATGTTCTCAATTCTTTTTTTTATGAATTTAATTGTTAAAAGGACATAGTTATAATTTGTTGATATTCTCTCTATGTACTGTACCATACATAATTGAACCTCGTTTAACCTCAAGGTTAAGTTCCTGAGAATCACAATTTTCATTAAAACAACATTATGTAATACCTTGTTTACTGATGTCCAATTTTCTGTTATTTGCAGGACATGTAAAGAAACAGGACTGGTTACCAATCTGATGCCATAGAAGGTTTTAGTTTACAATGTTTATTTCACTTGCAAAGAAAAGCAAACCGACATCAGCTTGGGTGATGTTAAACGAGCTTCAATCATAAAAGCACCATGAATTTGCTGATTTTTGGTTTACAAGTGGAATGATTTCTAATAAATAACTTGTTACTTTGGCTCATACAAAAAATAATAATGATAGCACCAGCAATGGTTTTAACAATGTATGATTATCACTAAAATGCTTCTTTTTTCTTCTTTTTTTCCATATATAAGCATCTTTCACTTTAGTTCAAAATATGTAATTATTCTGCACAAAAAAATATTTTGATAGGACACAAATTATTTTTTAAATCAGTAAATTCTATGGAATGTTGGTCCCATTAGATCTGAGATTTTTGAAGTACAGACTTTTGGAGTGTGTGTAGGCAAAGACACTATTCTCTTTTGATTGTGCTTTACAGATTTGATGGTTTTTATTTTTTTTATTTCAGGATGTTAACTTCTTAGCCCATTGTCTTGCAAAAGTGTTTTTTCAAGAAAAAGTTTTCGTATCCTTGTCTCTGTTTGTCTTCTTTATTGTTTCTAATTTAAAGATTTGGGAATGTATGGACTTGATAGGATTTTGTACTGTTTTTCCATAATGAACTGAAGTCTGTTTATAGGCACAAAAAAATGGAAATGAGCTTTATGAGAGGTTTAAAATTTTGAATGAAGTAATGGTATGGTAATGGACTTGTTGTGATTGAGTCAGGATTACAATGTTATTTTCAGAATCTGGTACACATTTTAATTGTATTTTGTTATAAGCAGTGTTCATTATCCCTTGCCAAATGATATTTTGACACCTTAAATTTTTCACAAACTAAGCGTAGTTTTAATTTACACATTCTCAGAACTGATGAAAATGAGTACTGAGATTAATTCAGAAGTTTTTTTACTTATTTTTTTTATACTTATTTTAGAAAAAAAGAAAAGAAAACAGTTTCAAAAAGGATGCTTTACACTTGCTTGCAATTTTCTTAATCTATAATAATTTCCCCATTTGATTACACCTTAACTAAAATATGTTCAAAGAATACGGATTGCAATTTCCCTTTGACATATTCATTGCTAATATTACTCAGCCAACTACATGTCTAGTGTTGGTGTATACTAATATTGATACCATTTATTATTTTAGTATATCCCAGTTAATAGATACTTACACTTGAAATAAGAATGTAGGTAAAGTAGAATCTACAGAATCTAAATTGCATTTCATAGAACCCACAGTGAAAGAGGAGAGGGAGGGGAAGAGAAGTAATAAGTAATCAACAAGGAATTATGTGAAAGGAAGTACTTTATATTTATTTTAGAATGGGACAATAAGAAGGAGAACAAAAAAATGATGTGGAAAAAAATTAGTGGTCTTAAGTGTTTCCATTTCAGAAAAGACTGTAATGTAGTAGTGCTACCATCCTACCATACACCCTTTAGTTAGTGGTTCTTTATTAAACGCTTTCATCATGGAACTGATGATATTGATAAAATATAATACCAGAAAATACAATATTAAAGCTAACTATTTTAAACTATAATGAAAAATCTAATGGCATGTCTTAACAATTTTAGCATCATGTGTTTGTTAATTAAGGTTAAATATCACTGGTTAAGATATTTGTCCCCTCCGATGTTCAGCCATTCCCTTTCCCTTTGTCAGCCACATTCAAATCTTTACAAACTTCAAAGTAATGATTTGATATGAAAATGCTCTATGCATTCTTAAATGAGAAAATCTCTACAAAGAGGTGCTGTAATTTAAATAAGTATTTTTTTTTTTTATTCATTTACTCCCCAGTATGGTATACCTTTCAATGATTTGCCTTTTTGAGCCCCTAGGACACATTCTGCATTTCATATCTGCCCTTTTGAGCCCCTAGGACACACTCTGCATTTCATATCTGCCCTTTTGAGCCCCTAGGACACACTCTGCATTTCATATCTGCCCTTTTGAGCCCCTAGGACACACTCTGCATTTAATATCTGCTCTTTTGAGCCCCTAGGACACACTCTGCATTTCATATCTGCCCTTTTGAGCTCCTAGGACACACACTGCATTTCATATCTGCCGTTTTGAGCCCCGAGGACACACTCTGCATTTAATATCTGCTCTTTTGAGCCCCTAGGACACACTCTGCATTTCATATCTGCCCTTTTGAGCCCCTAGGACACACACTGCATTTCATATCTGCCCTTTTGAGCCCCTAGGACACACTCTGCATTTAATATCTGCTCTTTTGAGCCCCTAGGACACACTCTGCATTTCATATCTGCCCTTTTGAGCCCCTAGGACACACTCTGCATTTCATATCTGCCCTTTTGAGCCCCTAGGACACACTCTGCATTTCATATCTGCCCTTTTGGAGCTAGAACACTCTGCATTTAATATCTGCTCTTTTGAGCCCCTAGGACACACTCTGCATTTCATATCTGCCCTTTTGAGCCCCTAGGACACACTCTGCATTTCATATCTATGCTGAGCCCCTAGGACACACTCACCCATTTTCATATCTGCTCTTTTGAGCCCCTAGGACACACACTGCATTTCATATCTGCCCTTTTGAGCCCCTAGGACACACTCTGCATTTCATATCTGCTCTTTTGAGCCCCTTTAGGACACCTACCATTTCTATCTGTCCTTTTGAACCCCTAGGACACACTCTGCACTTCATATTTGCCCTTTTGAGCCCCTAGGACACTCTGCATTTCACATCTGCCCTTTTGAGCCCCTAGGACACACTCTGCATTTCATATCTGCCCTTTTGAGCCCCTAGGACACACACTGCATTTCATATCTGTCCTTTTGAACCCCTAGGACACACTCTGCACTTCATATTTGCCCTTTTGAGCCCCTAGGACACTCTGCATTTCATATCTGCCCTTTTGAGCCCCTAGGACACACTCTGCATTTTCTTATCTGCCCTTTTGAGCCCCTCGGGCACACTCTCCATTTCATATCTGCTCTTTTGAGCCCCTAGGACACACTCTGCATTTAATATCTGCTCTTTTGAGCCCCTAGGACACACTCTGCATTTCATATCTGCTCTTTTGAGCCCCTAGGACACACTCTGCATTTCATATCTGCTCTTTTGAGCCCCTAGGACACACTCTGCATTTAATATCTGCTCTTTTGAGCCCCTAGGACACACTCTGCATTTCATATCTGCTCTTTTGAGCCCCTAGGACACACTCTGCATTTCATATCTGCCCTTTTGAGCCCCTAGGACACACTCTGCATTTCATATCTGCTCTTTTGAGCCCCTAGGACACACTCTGCATTTCATATCTGCTCTTTTGAGCCCCTAGGACACACTCTGCATTTCATATCTGCCCTTTTGAGCCCCTAGGACACACTCTGCATTTCATATCTGCTCTTTTGAGCCCCTAGGACACACTCACATTTCATATCTGCTCTTTTAAGGCCTAAGGACACATTCTGCATTTCATATCTTTTGTGAGCTAGGACACACTCTGCATTTCATATCTGCTCTTTTGAGCCCCTAGGACACACTCTGCATTTCATATCTGCTCTTTTGAGCCCTAAGGACACACTCTGCATTTCGTATCTGCTCTTTTGAGCTCCTAGGACACACTCTGCATTTCATATCTGCCCTTTTGAGCCCCTAGGACACACACCACATTTCATATCTGCTCTTTTGAGCCCTAGGACCCCACACTGCATTTCATATCTGCTCTTTTGAGCTAAGGACACACTCTGCATTTCATATCTGCTCTTTTGAGCCCCTAGGACACACTCTGCATTTCGTATCTGCTCTTTTGAGCCCCTAGGACACACTCTGCATTTCATATCTGCTCTTTTGAGCCCCTAGGACACACTCTGCATTTCATATCTGCTCTTTTGAGCCCCCTGGGACTACCACTCTGCATTTCATATCTGCTCTTTTGAGCCCCTAGGACACACTCTGCATTTCGTATCTGCTCTTTTGAGCCCCTAGGACACACTCTGCATTTCATATCTGCTCTTTTGAGCCCCTAGGACACACTCTGCATTTCATATCTGCTCTTTTGAGCCCCTAGGACACACTCTGCATTTCATATCTGCTCTTTTGAGCCCCTAGGACACACTCTGCATTTCATATCTGCTCTTTTGAGCCCCTAGGACACACTCTGCATTTCGTATCTGCTCTTTTGAGCTCCTAGGACACACTCTGCATTTCATATCTGCCCTTTTGAGCCCCTAGGACACACACTGCATTTCATATCTGCTCTTTTGAGCCCCTGGGACACGCTCTGCATTTCATATCTGCCCTTTTGAGCCCCTAGGACACACTCTGCATTTTATATCTGCCCTTTTGAGCCCCTGGGACACACTCTGCATTTCATATCTGACCTTTTGAGCCCCTAGGACACACTCTGCATTTCATATCTGCCCTTTTGAGCCCCTAGGACACACTCTGCATTTCATATCTGCCCTTTTGAGCCCCTGGGACACACTCTGCATTTCATATCTGCCCTTCTGAGCCCCTAGGACACACTCTGCATTTCATATCTGACCTTTTGAGCCCCTAGGATACACTCTGCATTTCATATCTGACCTTTTGAGCCCCTAGGACACACTCTGCATTTCATATCTGCCCTTTTGAGCCCCTAGGATACACTCTGTATTTCATATCTGCCCTTTTGAACCCCTAGGACACACTCTGTATATCATATCTGTCCTTTTTAGCCCCTAGGATACACTCTGCATTTCATATCTGCTCTTTTGAGCTCCTAGGACACACTCTGCATTTCATATCTGCGCTTTTGAGCCCCTAGGACACACTCTGCATTTCATATCTGCTCTTTTGAGCCCCTAGGACACTCTGCATTTCATATCTGCTCTTTTGAGCCCCTGGGACACACTCTGCATTTCATATCTGCCCTTTTGAACCCCTAGGACACACTCTGCATTTCATATCTGTCCTTTTGAGCTCCTAGGACACACTCTGCATTTCATATCTGCCCTTTTGAGCCCCTAGGACCAACTCTGCATTTCATATCACCTCCAACAACAACCAATACCAACCCCGCTTCTTTGGACCAACCAGTATTAAGACCACCCATAGTCGATCCGTCTT
>BOPN01000164.1:475000-482500 GCA_017312705.2 Penaeus japonicus
CTGCCCGTTTTCATATATTGATGTGTAGTAACGAGGTAACAATTTTGAGAAGGATAAGAGGAGAACTGAAGGCATTTGTAGAAGAATTGCGATGGTTAAGTCTGATCTGACAGATCCTCCTCTGCAGAGCAACCGAAGGTCCGGAGTCCTACATCCTGCAAGGTTTTCGGCGATACAAAGAGTAAAAGTTAAAGCATATATTAGGTTTAGTAAGGGAAAATCTTCCTGCGCTCAGAACACTAACAGCTTCTGCTTATTTATTTTGACGTTCAGCAATCCACACACCTCTCGCTTCGTAAAATATTCAGAAACGGAAACGTCCTGCAGGAATTGAAGCAGCGAACGCAGAGCGAACCTTTCTCTACAGTACTTTTCATACGAGAAATGTGGAAAGCAAATGTAATGGTTCAGGATCCCAGTTAATTCAGTCGCAAGAGGATTGTTACAGGAGGTACGGTTGGATGGCCTTTGCTGTAGCACCTTTTGGGAAGCCGTGTTGTTCCTCGGGTCAGGTCATTCTTTTCTCTCTGCCAGATGGTATTCTTTAGTCTTCTATGTTTGGGTTGGTCCCCTTCAGGACAGGTACTATGCTCTGAGAAAACACTAGGGAAATGTGCCTTCAGAGAGCACTCCCTGCTTAAATCAAACTTTCCATCTGGAAAGTCTTCAAGTTTATTACCATTTAAATCTTCAAAGGTGAGGCATAAAAATCCATTCTTGGCATCAATCCATGTGGAAGCTTTTCAATAACCCATGTAACATTCACTTGAATTTAATTTGTTAATTACATTTACTTTTTTATACCTGAGTATTCACAAGACCTTAATTATCAAGGAGGCAATTTACGGGTCTAATTGTTATGGTCAATTTACTGTTGTCTGGACTTTTTAGGAAAAAAGTTGATTTCTCTTACAAGTATTGTCTTTGCAAGCCAATATCTTAGTGACCGTAATCATAATACTAATAGAAATTACTTGGCATTCAAGGAATGTGGTAAATCGGTGAGCTCAGGTAGACCTACTAATCGGCTCTTACTTATTTACTTACTAAGTAATTACTTCGCAATTGTCATTAGCCATGTTGATCTTGGATGTTTGACTTGTGGAGGGCACAAGGGACGGAGAATATTGTACTTTGTTTTATATTGCTACTCGCACTTATGGTATGAGTTTATATATGGTGTAATAGCCGTGATATACTAATGTTTTCTTGACTAGTAATAGAGAGAAAGTAAAGTAGTGACACAATAAGAAAATTGAAAATAAATAGCCATATACAGTGACAAAATGTGATCCTACTAAGACGACAAATAATGATAAATGATTATATGTGTGGGAATGACAAGTGGCCAACATTTGTCCTTGTTCATACATCTGGCAATGCACAGTGTTTACAAGTGGTCCCACTATGAACTCTGCTCGCCTAAAGTGATTTGGTGGTGAATACTTATTACTCATAATGGAAGGGTTATTATCTGATAATGCCATCTGTGTAAAACAAAGGATAATGATGAAAAAGTATTATACAGTTATTGTATGCATTCACCTTTGTCGTCATGGGGGTAGTTGAGGTGCCATGAACTTTTGCCATGTGTACGTTGCAAATAGTTTGTGTATATACAAATGCAACTACAATGTGTATATTCAAGTTTTTATTTTTGTATAAGTCATCCCATAGAATAGTGGGTAAAAATTCCTCTGAGGTTCAGCAAGGCCTTGCACCTTGAAGTCTCTCAGCAGGAAGTTGCACGTGCTAGCTATATTGCCAGCAACAGTGGCATTAGCCTAGTATACATTGTGAATGCGTTAAAGAAGCGGTCTTAATATTTTAGTCAGAGGGTAGTAAACCCATTTCCATATGTTGAGCAGGAAGGAATTTTGAATACTTTTTTTTAATATACCTTGTTTCTGTAGACTTGCCTTTGCAAGAATATTAAAGCAGGTTTTTTTCTGGTAACTTTAGATTCCATAATATTCAATGAGTATATTTTCTGTTTTCCTTTGATTAGAGTTTGAAAATAAATGATTACCTATGATTTTACTTTAATATTGCTTTAAAAGTAGTGGTCTTAAGGTAATTTGCCTTTGTTTATTCCAGCACCATGGATCAAGTGATGACCATCATGAAGCCTGCTCAGCAGTTCACCAAGGATTCCATGAGGCTCCTGAAGCGTTGCACCAAGCCTGACCGCAAAGAGTTCCAGAAGATCTCCATGGCCACAGCTATTGGCTTTGCTATCATGGGCTTCATTGGTTTCTTTGTGAAGCTTATCCATATTCCCATCAACAACATTATTGTGTAAGTGTTACATTAATTATATACAATACTACGTGTATTGGCAATTTAAATTTTATATCCTAGTGAATTGTTTCATTTGAAATTACTTTTTTATCACTCCTTAGAAAATACTAGTAATGTTAGCATAGGGATTAAAAATAAGAGCTTGAACTGGTGAGACCAAAAGTAGGTATTGATGTTAATTATTAAAGAAACCTGTCAAGAGTTATTTAAAGTAAAGTATCTGTAGTGATATTCAAAATATATATTGCACATTCCGGAGTTTGAAGATTTTTCGTAGGAAATATTGTCTAAAATTCATTTTTCTTTTCAACAGGGGCTCATGAAGAGTGAATGACGGCATAAAGGCTTGTAGGTTAAGACTTCATCAAGTTGAAATGTCTTCTACTTGATGTAATCTTTTTATGTTTCTACCATGTAAGGAAGATTGTCTATTAAACTTATTGTTTTCTAATTTGCCTCTTTTAATACCCCAAGTTTTAGATCTGTTAGTGCGAATATTATTTATATATATATATATATATATATATATATATATATGTATATATATATATATATATATATATATATATATATATATATATATATATATATAATATAATATAATATAATATAATATGAAGTGTAGAAGAATGCTAAATGAATCATCCAGTATATTCTGTTTTTTCAGTCACATCAAAATCTTTTATAAAAAGTGGTACCTATGCGAACGTAATGCAACCAGTAAACCATTTGCTGGATCAGTTCATACTGAATTTGTTCCTTGTATTTCAATTATAGTACTACTGTGATTTTATTTGGTGTACTGTATACATTTAAAAGATTTGGATGGTGCACCTTCATTGAATAGTACATAGTGGATGACCAATTTTATTTTCATTATTACTTTTGAAGACTTAAAATCCTCATCCTTATTTTCTTGCTTCATCAAGACTGTATCATTGGAACACTCCTATCCTAATCTACCAAGAGTTGATGGAGATGAAAAAAAATGTTCAGTTTTGGCCAGACCTACAGGTCAGTTTTTGAGAAGCACCTTTCAGATAAAATGAGATGGATAAGAAATGCAGGCAGTTCCTCGAAGAGCAGCTTTAAAAAAATAAATTTCTTTGCTTTTATTCATCTGGCACTTCTTTTTAAGTTACTAAATTCATTTTAAAAGGCTCCTTTGAGGAAATGCAAGTAATTGAGGTTAATTTTTTTTACTGTTCAATATGACTTGGAGGATGGGAACTATTAACCCATTGGTCGCAGTATTAAAAAAAGGTCTGTGCAGTAGGATAGCTGAATTACATGTCTGGCATGGTGCCATCCGCGTCTATCACCGACTCTGCCTTTGCACCAAATCATGCCATCTGCTGCTAATGGGTTAAGCAAACAAATTTTGTTGTGCAGCTAACAGAAATGTATGGTGATGGTTCAGCGGTGGCTAGCTGTCAGTTATAGTTGAAAGGTGCTACTACATGGCTATTATTTTAAATCTTGTAATATCCACAATTTTCTTTGAACTTATGAAATGTATAATCTGATTAATAATTATTTTTTTTTACTTGGAACTATAATTTTAGGTAAATAAGTTTGTAAACTGAATATGGACAAATATTTCTAATTTATCAGCTGGGAACAGTCAAAGAACCATTAACTAAAAATAAATTTTGGGTAGGTTACTTGTAGAATTTGTAGTCAAGCAAATTGCTTGGCCAAGATAACTTTTAGCCTCAGAATTTTTTTACAGTTCGTTAGACAAAGCTGATATCTGATTTTTTTAGGAACAAAAAAAGTCATTTTTATTGAAGACCCTTTTTCCTTTAACCAAAATAGTCTTGGGCTGAAATATACTCGACTATATATTAATAGCATCAACAGATGTTTAATATTGTAAATTAATGTAGCTAAATTTTTCATATATAAATTTAGGACAACTTGATTACTCCTACTGGAGCTTTGAAAGATATTTAAAATGCAATTAATTTAAATTGGTCTCCCTAGAAACAAATGATCCTTGGGTAATTCCTTGTATTAAATTTTCTATGTAACCTTCCACAATGATGCATTGACTATTATGAAAATAAACATTGTTTAAAAATTGTTTATTAGGCATTCTGAATTTTGAAATATTTTCTTGCAAGGGTAATTACACACACAAGAAAGGCACTTAATATTTATATTACATTTTTTGTACATTTAAAATATTTATCAATGTAAAAAAAAAAAAAATGACTGAAGGATGCATAGGGCACTTTGGAATACTTGTGAGCATATAAATGTTTGTTCTTGGCTAAGAAAAAAAAATGGGAATGTCTGTTTGAATGAAGTACCTAAATGGGAAACTGTCCCATACTAAGTATTAGTATTACTAATTGAGCATTCCCTGATGTGAAATATTTCCCATTTCCACACTACACACTTGTGTAATATGATCAATTAAATTATCCTGTGGGTTGCTAAGCATTTAAACCAAGAAGTCTCCCTGAGTTATGACAGCTTAAAAAGTGTGAGTGAGGGAGAAACGTTGAATGAGAGAGTTAAAAGGCTTTGGATGAAACAATGTAACATTTCCTTTTGCCAAAAATGAATGCACAAAACAAATAAATACTTGGTTCTCTCTTGAGTGTAGTGTATCAACTTAAATGGAGAGACTTCCTGTTAACTATTGATTCATACAAGATGGTGCCATACTAAAACATTTAAAATCAAGGCCTTATTATATAGGGGAAATTTTTTTTACTGTTTTTCCCTTTTGCAGAGAATATCATCAAAAACTTATAATTCTCCTTACCAATTTATTTTTCTGATATAATTACTTACATTAATTTTGATTGTATTTTTAAAATACTCTGTCCTAAAGGTAAAATACCCTTATAACTATACAAACACCTTGCCATTTTTCAAAAAAAAAAAAAAAAAAGGAAAACCTTTCTTTACTCTAGGAAGTTATTCAAATTATCATCACGAGTAATCAAAGGTCACAACAATGTCAAAATATAAAACTGAGCAGAAATTCAAAATACTAAGAAAGCCCATGCACCTGTAAAAATAATCTTAATGAAGCAAAGATTGTATAATTGTGTCCCATCCCAAATTTTTAGAGGAACTATCTATTCATCTACAATCAGATTGGAATAGTATCCACAGTCCTTTTAAAGAAAATAAATAAGTTAGTTCTCTGGATATCCTGACTTTCACAAGCATCACGTGGTCATGTGTTTGTCATCCAGCTCCTATTGTTGACATGCACTTAAGGAGCATTGTTCAAATTTCAATTTTTTAAATATTGGTGTTAGCTAGACTACTTATTTCATAAACACTGCATATCAAATATTTATCATTATAGGGTATTAAATTCTAAAGACTTTAATTAATGTATTTATGCATGAGGTGAAGTTGGTAAATAGTTACTAAAAATTGAAGGAACTTACCAAAGAATGAAGAAATGAATACAAAAAAATAAAATAATTCTTTTAAGAAACAATGGAAATAGATGTCCAGTATAACAACTTTAAGCCATAATAGTTGAATAGTTTTTCATTAATAACTTTCTGCAGTCTAAGCTATGCAGTTGTAATTTAACCATGTCAGGATAATAGTTTCCAGCTTCATCATATACCCGCTCTGTTCCGTATACAATACCACATTTCCCAGTTGTTAATACTTCTAAGAAAATTAAGACAGTATTGTAATTTATCTAGTACAGCCTGGGTTGCATACAGAAAATAATGGGTTCAGTGATCAATATGGATATTTGAGAGCATAGCCATTGAAATCCCTCTTTACACATAGCTCTGCACAATATATGAAATAATCCTTTCATATTAAAATTCAATACTTTACCATGTAACTAAGACTCTCTTCTGCTAGCCAAACTGACTAAAGTAGCATTGCAGTTGATAAAACCATACCCAAAAATATACATTAACAAAGTATAACATAATTTCTCCATATACATCTCTTTCCATGTAGTGCATCTGCACTTATGTTTTCTGCATGTATATCAATAAGTTCATGAGTTTTATATCCCTCATAACTAACAGGTTTGCACCATTGTGTCAAAATTTGTGGATTCAAGAATCAAAATGAATTGTATAGATAAGTGTGCCTG
Source organism: Penaeus japonicus (assembly GCA_017312705.2). Classification (NCBI taxonomy): domain Eukaryota; kingdom Metazoa; phylum Arthropoda; class Malacostraca; order Decapoda; family Penaeidae; genus Penaeus; species Penaeus japonicus. Next base: position 481,398 of record BOPN01000164.1, read on the forward strand.
AGCCAATTGCACAAACTAGTGAAAGAGTGTACTGCGCTTCACATATGTAGATAAGCAGGTGTCTAGTAGTTTGTGGTGTATGAGCATGTACGCATTTTAAAATAAAGGTTTTCTTCAATATCAAAATAAATTAGCTAAAAAATATACACATCTATCTATTTAAACTAACTGACAATATTGTACAATATGGAGCTTACAAGTCACTTTAACATATTACATGATATATAACTTAAAAGCATGAACTATTAAGACCTTTGATTTTCTTCTTTGATATCAAAAGCATGGGATTATAAATGCCTTTGAATGTATTTTACTTTCTCTTGTTTTTCATTACTTTTTGCAGGCCCCTCCTTTTCAATATTTAATGGGTCTGCATCAGCAAATATATCTTAAAATTTAACTATTTACCATGCAGGTAAGCCAATGAAAGCATAGCAGAGATCTATAATATAATTACATACAAATAATTCCTTGCAATGACAGACACTGTTAGCTCAACCACACAAGAGGCTACAAGAGAACTGCTAGATCAAAAACCATCCTCTTTCTTTTAGTTGAACCTTTTTTCTTCTATACATAAAATTGTAATTTGCTGACAAACAAATGCTAATGATTATGAAAGGCTTAATAGTGTTACTTCGAAATGTTGAGGTTGCTACTGTGATAATAATAATGATAACCATAGAATATAAACCTTATAATAGTCTTTAATTATCATTATCATTATCACAACAATAATAATAAAAATGGTAATGGTGAACTCAATTTAAATGTTTACATTCAAAATCTGCAATTTAATTAATTACACAAAAAAGGATTTTTCACATCAAAAACCTCAAATTCTGCTTCAGAACTTCCTTAATTTGATGCAATATACACAAGTATTATAATACACATTTTTTCTTATGTTCATGCAGATTGAGGCAACAACATTCCATGTTACATGATTCCAAACTCAATTTACTTATTTGCAATAGTATGTATTCCCTTTCTAATAATCTGATATGTTTAAAATATAAACCATCTCAATTAATTTCTCCATCTTTTCACATTTTAAAAATAACTTAAAATATTAATTTCTGTCTTTAACTATCTGAAATTGT
>BOPN01000164.1:490000-500000 GCA_017312705.2 Penaeus japonicus
ATAATCATACTTTTTTTATCTGGATTTAATTTACAGTTTATAATCACTAGGTTCCCAGCTTCTATGACAGGGCTTTCCTATTCTGTATCTTGTGCACCATTATCATCTTCCCATTAAACATACTCTGGTAATCAATCAACTACTATACCTGAACAAGTCCTCCACAAGCATTTTTCTCCAAATCCACAAATATTCCAAATACTAACTTTGTTCTTTCTATTCAGATCCTCTAAAGTCCTGTTGCTATTTCTTATGTTTTCATTCTTTCTCATCTTTATCCAAATGCTAAAAAGTTACTTCTTCATATAAGGCCCACATCCACAAATACACAAACATGCATGCAGGAAAACTGTTTACTAAAACTCAGTAAATCAAAGAGTAAAAGATCACAACAATAAAGGAGGAAAATGGATTGGAAAAGAACCAAATACACCTGTAAGTTCAAACTCTGTCAAGTAAGTAATTTGATAAATAACACTGTCAAGTCCTGGAAATGGTCCTAGCTAATTTCTGAATTGAAAAAAAAACAGCACAGCGGTTTCCTGCCCTTTCATACAAAATGTAAAAACAAAATACAAGATTTTGTAATCCTACCTGAAAATTCATCCTCACAATGCACAGCATGTTTTAATGATCAAAATACAAATACAATACTATTGAAGCTTCCTACCTTTGGCATCTTAAAGGTGGGAGGCACTTGGAGGTGAAACTTCTCTTTGCACAGCGCTTCCAGTCTTTCAATTGCTGAAGAAAAAAGATCAAACTAAAATCAATACACTATAAAACCAGCACTTTGGTACGGTTTCAGTTTTTTAAGGCCAAAAATTCACAAATATATAGGCTGGAGGAAATAATTACTTTTTGACAGAAACACAAGAGTATTTTGAAATTTAAATTCTCATACTTACAGAGCTAATACTTTTACCTCATATACCTACATTGTATAAATATTCATAAAGTTAGACCTATCATCCAACAGGGATGTGCTCCACAGAAAATGGCTGGATAATGATATACCAGGTAGTGACTTTTTTCCAATTAGATTATTCAGAATAAGGGAGAGGGGTTCCTAATCATCATCTTGACAAAATATTTTTTTTCGAAAATGGATTCATTTGTCAACTGCACTTTTCATATTTTAAATGAACAAAGAAAAAGTTATCACTTTTCCTCAAATATCATGGCACAAATAATTGCATGTTTGGCTCTTTCCCCTTCCTTAAATCATTTCTCCTCCATCCTTACCCTCCCCCCCTTTTAAAATTCTTTTCTTTCATTTCCCATTTCATCTTCTAATACAACTTTATGCAATACTGCATGTCATTTCTTCCTCTTTTTTCACATAATGACACTAGGCCTACAATCTGGCAGGTGGATGATTCACATGGTATGAAATGTTAAAAAGCTAAAAAAAAAGTTAGTTAAAGAAGCCAGTGGGAGAGCAGGAGGAAACAGCAAGAATTGTATTCAACAAAAACATTAAACTATACAAGTTTCGACTAGAGAGCCATAGTAAAATTCAATTTAGATTTCTTGAAAGAACAAAAATAACTGCACAAATACACATGTTATTCTTTGTATTGCTTTACTTTACATGTGCATGTTTAAGAACACAATGTACAAGCCCAGACAAACACCAGTAATTAAAAAAAAAATCTAAGTAAAAAGTAAGACAGAAAAACAAAAATAAAAGTATAAATACAGTGTATATACATAACAAAGAAAGTAAAATATACCTTTCTCTCTACAGCTGCCATAAGCATTTTCCCATGCATCCATCAGTCTATTATAATACCGTGGTTTATCCATAAAACCAAAATATGGAGAAGTTTCAGCAGTAGGGAAGATCCGTGTGAATCTGCAAGAATTTTCATGTTTGATCATCATTTCAACATATTATAATTCCTATTTCTCATGTCTAGCATTGTGTACCATTTAACCTGTTGAAGCCAAGAGTCTTGTGGTTTCACTTTATAATTTATTTTTTCAACACACAAGGTCCAACAGCATTTGCACCAATAATGATAGTAACAGAAATAAACATTTTCACAAAAATATAAGGAAAGGGATAAACAGAGATGAGATAGGCCTACTAATTGACTTCTTGGTGACTAAGCACTTGTGGAACCATCTATGAGTAAAATAATTCATAAAACAAAGCCAGTGTATGGTGCATGTCCTAAATTACAAAAATGGAAACAATTCATGAACAAATTTTTAATAACAAAGTGAAGGTTACTTACTTGCCAGCTCTGTGCAGTTCATCCTCAGCTGTGATGAGATGGCGAACATCATCAGAAGTAAGCTTTTCAATAGCAGAATTCAGATACTGACTACGAGGCATACCATTGACCTGAACATGTTTCACCTGCAATATTGAAAGTGCCATATCTTGAATCAAAAACTGAAGTGGAGTAAAACCTTTCCTAGTACAGTCTCCTCTAGTTAAATTAGACTAAAAGGGGGTAAGACCTCTCCACATAATTAAGGAAGCTGTAACAACTAAGAAACACTTAACGGGCCTTTATCATTCCCTAACAGCGATTCCTTCAAAGATATTAGGACAGATGTCTGGCTGCTTTTGTGCTGCAGATGTTCCCTTCTGATTTGAATTATAGATTCACACTGTCCTTTCTTATCATCAATGCAGTTTTGTATCTTTATGTTCTCAAAGTAGAAATAAAAATGGTGCTTGAGTTTCATGTAATTTGGCAATGCCTGTACAGATAAAAAGAAAGAAAGAAAGAAAGAAAGAAGCTAGATATACACCAAAAATCACATTATTCACTAAATCTTATAGAATCAGAAATGTGCCTCAGTACACTTTACAACAATTTTTATCTACTCTAATTCAATTATCCCAACCAAAATTGTTATTTTGTTGTATTGTATTTTTTAAAGCTACAAATCAAAATCAATATTATAAGACTTAGATAATTTTCTAGCCTCCTGTGGAATATTGGCAAATGTTCTCCTGTGTCCTTACTTATGCATGCCTATACACGTCACACTCCTTAACCCTTTCCCGACGGGGCACAATGATAAGTGAAAACCCCTACGCCGGGCCATTGCAATATTGCATTGGAAATGTCACACTGGCATGACACCCCGGCATCAGGAGTTTAGCTGTGTCACACGGGTGTGACGCACCATCGTCATAGGGTTAACGACACATTACATGATATCATGTCATAGTCCTGTTGGTCTTACTGCCGGGGATGTGAAATCACATCATGGCTTTTTGAATGGCTGGCCATCGACTTATCAGACTAATAGCCCAAGGTGTTACGACTGCACTTTTCAAAATACCCCAACATTAACCCAATCCCGACTGGCCCAGCGATAAGTGGAAACCCCCTACGCCGGGCCTATGCAATATTGCATTGGGAACGTCATAAATGTATGACGCCCCAGCATCGGGCATTTAGCTGTGTCACACAGGTGTGACGCACCATCGCCATAAGGTTAAGTCCAGGTGGAGCCAAAACCCCACTGTGGTTAATGGGTTAAAGGTTAACCACTAAACTCAGCTTTTATAGCCTATCTCCTCCCTTGGCTTGGGCCCCTCTGTGAATATGTGGTTAACAGATGTTGGGGCACTGCTGTGAACTAAAAGTGGACCAAATGTAAGTAGTGCACGTTTTCATGTATGGAGAGGCTGGCACAGATAAAGGTGGGGTAATGGTGGTGGCAGGTGGATTAAACAACTTTAACTCGTTCCCAACGGGCTATTTTGGTTTAAAATGGTTGAAATGCCGGGATATTCAAACACATAAGCCTTACATGTCAGGATCCTCAGGCGCACTAGCCGCGAGCGAGCGCTGTGCACCTGCTCACCCAGTGCGCCAGCCTTGACAAAATTACTCGTCCCTGGCGTCTGACCCAAAAACCACTAGATGTGATATCTTGTCACCCGTCGTTAAGGGGTTAAGGGGAGTAATCACTCATTATTAGGACAGGACTGACTTTTACACCTAATGATTACAACTACTAAACCCTCAAAAATAGAACTAATGCTTGTTAATAAAATCAAGCAATCAAAATTAATAATTTCTACTAACCTGCTCTTCCCCAGTAAGGAGCCTGGTGTATATGCGGCGATCAAGACACAAGGAAGACACACTTTCCCCCAGATTTAAATCCTGTAACAGATTTTTCTGAAAAAAAGAAAAAAAAAAAAAGAAAATCACCAAAACACTAAAAAACATACTTTATTTTTGAGGTACTTTTAAATACATTAATGTATGGCAGATAATTAAAAATGTATCTTAGCCTATTTAATCTATTGTATGTACATATAAAGGACTTCATTCTTAACAAAAGCACTGCAAATAGCTGGTACCTGTTGCTGCTGGCTAAGTTTATCTGGGATGTGCAAGGCTGCCATATTGAGAATGTCAGCAATGAGAGGACCCTTCACCGAGTGGTCTAGAGGTGAAGCAGAGTGCAGCGATGGGGAAATGTTCACCTCCAAGAGCCACGGTCTTAAACGCTCATCAATTATAACATCAAAACCAAAGAGTTCATAGCATGAATACCTGCAATGGACATTATAGATATCTTCAGGTAAATTTGTAAAAATATTTTTAATCTCTTAACCCATTAGGATTGGATGACATGATATCAAGCCATGGGAATATTTTGCTCCTGCATGATGATGTGAGAAAAGGGAGAAAAGAAAAAAAAGAGAAAAAAGAGAAGAGAGAGAAGAGAGAGAGAGAGAGAGAGAGAGAGAGAGAGAGAGAGAGAGAGAGAGAGAGAGAGAGAGAGAGAGAGAGAGAGAGAGAGAGAGAGAAAGAGAGAGGCAAGCAATTAGATAAATAAATTGATAAACATATAGATATGTATGCATATATGCAGTTTAAGGATTGCAACCTACACAATGTAATTTCAAGGCATTAGCAGATGCCAATCAAAGGTTTTGTTTCTTATAATCAGAATAATTTAAACAAAAATCAAAACAATTAGTAAGATACAAAAAAATACTCGTAATTTTAATTGAATATCTTACCTGGATCTCACATTCTTCCTTGTGCGGACAACAATATCTCTCTCTCCACTAATGACAGTCTTAATCACCAAGTCTGCAATTCGGCTCCAGAGCTCTGAGGTTTCTACACCTTTGGCCTGATAAAAAAAATATATAGATAGATATATATACACATCTATATACAAACACAGTCTTTTAAAAACTGTATATAACAATATATATAGTACACTTCATAATGAAAGGATAATGGCACTTTGTTCAAACAACTTTTTTAAAACTTTGAGGCCTGGCTACTTTTCAACTTAACATTTCTGTGGGTGGGTTATTTCTAACAAGCATTTATTAACTTGATATTAATAGTATAAAATAATAGCTACTATTATGACATTAAAAATGATCATGATGGAGGATAATGATAATCATAATAATGAAAACATTAATAGCTTTCCAAATAGGAACTACATCTCAACTGATATACATTCTAAAATACTGAGCATCTCATACATTTAGCTATCTAATAAAACTTTAACCCATTTAACCCATTAACAACAGATGATGTGCTATCACATCATGGCTTTTTGTATGGCCAGCTTGTGGAGTGATCAAGCACATAGTAAATCTAATCCAATCTTAATATTAAAGTAAAAAGTACTAAGTAGCACAAAACCAAACAGCTCACCTTCAAGTAACCCCACAGAGACTTTAACGTCCACTTGTGTCCCTGACATTGCCCAGCATCGGTGTTGTGTGTGTATGATGATGAGGATTTGTTCACACTATAGTTGGTAAGGTGCATGTACCTATCACTCAGGTTTGCTGATGCACTGTTGTACTGAACTGTAAACATAATTCTCTTAATACATCGGTTATAAATACAAAGTTCTTGGTAGTTAAAGTTATACTATCAAAAGTTTCTCATTTCATAAAAAAAAAAAAAAAAAAAAAAATTCATCAACCACACTTACCAGATGCAAATCTAACTAGCCCATCCTGGTAGAGAAAAATACGGAGAGGATGGAAGGAAGTGACAAGAACATATATGCGCATGTCAAACTTGGTATCATTAATGAGGTAAGGGCGGCTGATGTATCGCTGAACTACAACAGGAGAGTCAGTAGGCACTTGTGACCATTTATGAACAACCTGTAAAAATGTGTAATAATATTATTTATCACTTTCTTTTCAGAACTTTTGTTTCTTTTAATTTTCTAATTCCTTGCGACTCCTGCTAAATCATTATATTTATCATTTTCTGATTTGCCCATTCACTTTTCTGCATTACTTATTAAAAGATAAAGGTAAAAAAAAAAAATAATAATAATAATCTTCTAGGGGACCACATGTCTATCATAGATCTATATTCTCAGACAAATATTAGGTCTATCAAGTCTCTTAATGGAATCCTTTCAGAAAATAATTAATATGTGGTTGAGTACATGTTCATTCCATGTAAGGTAAATCTAGGCTTAACCAATTGACAGTGCCACTATGGTTTCATTTTGATAATTTCTTTTATAAATGAATCATTCCATAAGGTCTCTTTTTTTCCTGTTTACCCAATAATTGAAATTTTCAGGAAGGAGATTTTATCTTTATTACTATTATTACTGTCATTTATTTTGCTATAATGATGATAATAATAATGAAAATAATCATAACGAGAATTTTAAAAATAAGATAAAGTGTGGTGAGGTCAGGTAAACCAACTAATCAACTTCTTGGCAAATAAGTACTTGCAGACCAGATATGTGTAAATAAATTAATAAATGAATAAATCCATAGTGGGTTCATCCAGCTATATTAGAAAAGTTAAAGAAACAAACTTTATGAAATGGTCTATTCAACTAAAATACAGCAGAAATATTTGACTGACCTGTATTCCTGTGCCTCTTGCAGAAGCTGGAGGCTTAACAATCCACTTCTTTTTAACACCTTCCTTATCAAAAGCTGCTTTTAAGGCTTTTAAATCACCTGGTAGTACAAATGTCTTTGGAATAAAACCAAACCTGAAATGTATAAAGAAATATTAATCATAGTTTTATTTTCGTTCATGCATATTCTTAAAAGTGTTTCCTAAAATAAAATAATAATTTCAAAATGTTACATAGTAATCTTACATATTCAATGAAATCATTGTTTCTGTTAAAGTTTCAAATATATGAATTTGTTTAAGAAACTAATATATAATTATAATATCTCCAACACATACTCTTCTTTTCCAAACTTTGCCTGAAGACGCACAAAGTTCTTCCACAATTTATCTTTCCTGCCTATTTGGAAAGTACCCGGGAAATGGTTAAGTTTCTGGAATTCACGCACTGCCTTGAAACATGGAGACTTCATGTGTTTTCCCCAAGTTCCAGACCACTGCATAGTTTCTGTTTTTATCAGCAAGAAAGATTAAAGATTATAATAAATAAAGAGAATAACTATATGAGATGGGATATATCAAAAATTATACCTATAACTATGGATTACTGAATACATGAATAATTCAAAAAGAAATAACTAAAACTGAGTGAAAGACAAAATAGTACCATCTTTAACAGAACTTACTCTTTGTTATCTTGAATCCTGAATTTGCAACAGTTTTTCTAACAATTAGTGGGGTAATGTTCGTGAACCTCCACTTTAACAATCGTGAGATTGCTAATGGCATTTCAACTGTCTTTTCATTATACTGGCAGAAATTAATAGAAGGTGGCACATATGAGAACAAACTGGGTGTGAAGGACGGGAGGGGAGACTCTGCTGGAGATTCAGTGTAAAGAAGAGAACCTACGGAAGACCAGACAAAAATTATGGTATTTCGTTGCTTACAAAATATCAGTGATCTTTCCATTTTTTTTTATAATTCACTCTATTTTTATGTTGACCTAAGAGAAACAAAAACAAAAAGTTAATCTACATTTAGGTAATATCCAAATCCAGAAAATATATTGAAATTTTCTTATCAAAAATACATTTGCCATCCATATTTCCTGACTCTAGAATTTTTAATTAAAAATGTATTTACCATCTTCATTAGCTGCAACTCCATGTTCATTGATGCATATGGTATTCAGAGCTTCACTGGCCACAGACCGCAAGGAACATGTAGACCCAACTGTTACAGAACTTATTACACTTTGGTCATCTATGGACAAAAAAACAAACAAACAGAGAAGTTTAATAGCAGTACATTAAATATATATTCTCTCAAATATAAAACTCCCAAAGTGATGGGTAACACAAACATGCTACTTTTAACCCACTCACGCCGGATGACGTGCTGACACGTTTCGTGGTTTTCGCGTCAGACGCCGCCGACGAGATATCTGGCCAAGGCCGGCGCTCGGGGTGAGCGCGCGGGCAGCCCAGGCTCGCGGCCCGTGCGCCCGAGAATCTCGTAGCGTTCGGATGATGCGTTCGAAAACCTCGGCATAGCGACCGTGCAAAGCCGGAATGGCCCCGGCGTGAATGGGTTAATGAGGCACATTGTGAAAGCAGACTGACAATTAATCAGTGTATCAAAAATTTAAGAAAACTAAAATGTCCAGACCTATTTTTCATAATTTCTCATTAATCTTAAAGACCCTATCACTTTGGAGAATTGGAAACATAACCAAATAGAGAAAATAATAAATGCAATTAGTAAACTACCTGTGTAACATAGTATAAAAGAACTTCAAGGTATAAATAAGAAAATAGGTAAGAGGCATATAAGTACAAAGGGCATGGATATCCATCCTGGACATCAAGATCTTTTTAGCCTTTCAACTTTCATGTCAAGGCTTTGTCTGGCATTCACATTGGGTGATTGGGTGTGTAGTGGTTGGTTGCTGCCTCAGCGTACAAAGAGCCCAGGGCACTAGGCCCACACCCAGTGAAATACCCCAGCAATATGACCAGGCCAAACTGGCCCCATCACTAATGGGTTAAGAATTATTTATTAACCTAAATAAGTGCCAAGAGGTAATAAATAGCCATTTTAAATATGAAATAGTATCCCTCTCACACTGCTAACTGTGATGCAGCACTTTTCATCTTTTATTCAAACTGTTCAATGCCAAACCTCTCAAAGTTGTAATTGATCATATGGCTATATCAACCATTGAACTCAGACCTAATATTGGCCTATCCTATAGATCCCAAGTGAATAAAATATAAAATAGTCTACTAGTGACCAACTGCAAAGAAATATCAATACGTAAGCAAGTAATAAAGAACCATTCAGAAAAGTGCTCTTATTGATCAGAATTATTCTCCTGTAGAACTTAGAAAGAATGCATACTGACTCAATCCAAAATGTCAAACTACGTGCAAAATACACTAACCTTCTCCGCAACTTTCTTCATCTTCGTTATTTGTTATTAGAATATCGTCCTCTTCTTCACCTTCTGATGAATCCAAGTAGTTGTCATCATCCTCCAGCTCCTCCTCCTGTTCACTTGGCCCATTCAGACCAGGCGGCTCCAGCACTGATGAGTTACTGGAGCCTCCACAACCTTCAGGCAACTGGGTTACATACTCTAGGGTGGCAGCACAATGAGGAGAAAGGTTTCCACTAGGTGCTTCATTGTGTAAAGGTCTATGATTTAAATACTCCCCTACTATCATACTTGGATTAGATTCCATGTTATCACTAATATGACTGAGGTTTCTACATTCTCTACTAGTTTCACTTCTAATAACCTCCACAGTGTTTAAATTCTTTACACTATCACTACTACTGTCATATGTGGTACAAGAACACGATGCTTCAGCACTTGATGCACCAATATTACTGTTTGTGATACTATTTGCATTAATATTAACAATATCTGTTCCTGCATCTAATCTGGAAGTTCTAACGTTTCTTTCACACAGCGGTGTTGCATCAACTTTACTACAACACTCTGTAGGAGGTAGAGCACTGTCTTGACAAGGAATTAAAGGCTCCATAGTTTCTGAGCCACTCTTCGTACGCTGTCGCTTATGATGGAGGGCAAGAGGCGCATTTTCATTTTCCACTATCCCAGAGGCATTCTC
>BOPN01000164.1:520000-522500 GCA_017312705.2 Penaeus japonicus
CTTAGTGATGATATTATCATTATAATTATCATCATTAGTATTATTATCATTATCATTATTGTTATTACAATAACTATGAATTGAATTATTATGATAATTACTATTATTACTATTATCATTATTATTGTAATCATTACTATTGTTTTTGTTATTATTATTGTTGTTGTTGTTGTTGTTATTATCACCATTATTATTATAATCATCTTCATCATCACTATTACAATTACCTTTATTATCATTGTCATTATTATCAGTATCATCCATATCATTATCGTATTCATTGTTTTACCATTATCATCCTCATTTTCATCCATATTATTACTGTTACATCATCATTATCTTCATTATAATTATGATAGTAATATCAACAAGATAATAATAATTATTATAATCATCATTATTATCATTCTCATCATCATCGTTATTGAAATGATGATGATGATAACAGTAATGACAATGATAGTAATATTAGTAAAAAACAATGATGATAATAATAATGAAAATAACAATAAGGATGATAATGATAGTAATAGTAACGATGATAGAGGATAATAATACAATAATGATGATAATTATATTAACGTCAATAATAGATTAATCATAATCATGTTTATAATAAATGTTAATTCTAAAGTTGATATTAACAATTACAATGATAATAAAAGTGATGATAGTGATAATGATGATGATAACAATAACAACAATGGTAATACTGATGATTATAGTAATACTAATTTCTACACAATTAAGATGAGTTGTGGGCTCAGAGCGGACCCTTTAAAAGATTGAATTTGTAGGATGGTCAATCCCAGGCCCTTAGAGTGTATCAAATGCATGTCACACTTAAGTAATTCATCCATTTTGTTGATATTAACTATGTCTGTGGAAATATGTCATTCTAAATATTCCCCAGGGTGTTTGCATTGTTACTGGGATGCCGGGGGGAATGTGGGATGAGTCTAGAAGAATCGGCGGAAGAATACCAAATCCATTACGAATCTGTCGCAGAGGAATTATCTTAAAATTTTAAGAACTGGAGTTTACTCGGCGGCAGTACTGGATAACTAAAACTGATTGCTATTAGAACGATGATGTCCTTGCTTAACATTCCGGATGATTTTAGACACGTGTGACTGCCAGTGTCTGTGTGTGTAGCACAAGTATATCTACATGCGGCACGGGGTATTTAATACAGTAGCAATACAAAAAAGAATTCAGTAATCCCTACTTCCAAAGTGCTGCTTTGCTGTCAGTAGGGTTATTCTCACAAACAGATCCTCTCTTGGATCAGTTATTCCTTCAGGCTGCTCTGTCCTCAGGTATCTTTTTCCACTGCTGGCAGTTCCTCCCCGACTTTAAGTCATCTATCATCGATTTCCTTCAAACCGGCCTCCTTCATCATCCCTCTCTCAGAATGTGTCCTGCCTTTTATAACTGCGGCCTTTATAACTTATTACACTACTCATTATGTGATGATTATCTTACAATGCACTTTCACCGCACATTCTAATCTCACTGCCTAATCCAAATGTCCTTTAAGAGAAGTCACCGTCCTTGCCTATAAATGAAAAAGGGACTTGATGTTCAATCATAGTATGGTTTATGAGCTATATTATCATTATTAGTAAGTTAGATGGCCGTATCTTGCCAGCGTGGAATGCTAATATGAATGGGCAAAGTTGATCTGTAACGGGTTTTTGTCAATTTTACCACTGTTTTTACCTACCTATTGATGCCAACAGCAAAACTTTAAAACGGTGCCCCTTCGGTCCTTCTAATGGTGTCACATCGGCTTTTCCAACAGATCCCCCTTACCCCCTCCAGTGGCACCCCTTAGCCTTTTCTAGTTTCCCTTCAGCCCTTCCAAGATTTCCCCCTCGGCCTTTCCAATGGTGCCCCGTCGGCCCTTCCAGTGGCCCTTCCAGATCCTTTCTATGGCTCCACTCGGCTCTTTCAGTGGTCCCCCCTCGGCCTGTCAGTGTACCCTTTTCCATTGGTTCCCCCTTGGTTCTTCCTTCGGCCCTTCCGGGATATCAAGTGGCCCTCATGTTGGTTGATTAGTCATAATGGTACAAAGCATAAACAATGTAAATATGCAGCTCTTCGAGTACGCCATCGGTACGTCTTTATGAATCTGGAATTCCCTAAAATTTGGTGGTTGCTGCACCTCTGGTTACCGTACCTTGTGATACTTCCCCTAACTAGGTGTCCGAAGCATGTGCTTATAGTATCTATTTCTTGATGTAACATTGTAATTCTATGATAATCACTGAATAGTTCATTCAACACACATGAATCACAAAAAGAAAACTGATTCACTGGATGTGCGTCTGTGTATATATATCTATGTATATATATACATATATATATATATATATATATATATATATATATATATATATATATATATATATGTGTGTGTGTGTGTGTGTGTGTGTGTGTGTGTGTGTGTGTGTGTGTGTGTGTGTGTGTGTGTGTGTGTGTGTGTGTGTGTGTGTGT
>BOPN01000164.1:530000-536290 GCA_017312705.2 Penaeus japonicus
ACTACATTTCATTCACAAGAAAGAGAAACAAAACAGAGACAGGGAATATGGTGATATAAGGTTGATAAAGTGGATGTGTCTGGAGGAAACTTGCTAAACAGTACTAGAAATGTTAGTTGACACTCCATATGTCTAATTCATAACAAGTAGAATGTGGAAAAATGCCTGCCAGTGTTTGACAAGCACTCCATGATCATGGAGAATAAGACTGATGCAACTAGCTGGATTCTGCCACATTTGTGTTGGATATAACTTTAAGGGTTCAAAAAAAGGATGGTAATATAGAATAGGTAGATGGAGAATATATTTCTAATAAAAAATATTTTTGTATTAGTATATAAAGTAACCAACTGTCATCCACATGTTCAGTGATATGTATTAGTGTTTGAGAGTTAATAGATCATCATAAGTATACTCCAATATAATGTGCATACAAGTCAGTTTTTATGGTCTCCTCAATATGCATTGTTTAATCAAATGAAAATTTACATACACAATGTTGGGCTATGAATAAAAATTATATTATAATAAGAATTTATGATTAATATTTCAAAGAATAACTTAAATCTACTTTTAATACTTGATAAAATAACGGGAATAGACTATTTTTATTAAGCATTTTTTCCATTCTCAAGGGTACTCATTCAGTTCATGTAGTACAGTTAAAAAAAAATAATGCAGGAACACTTTTCTACAGGCTATCAAGGATGAACCAGTCCCACGCCCTGTGAAGTATGAGTCTTTAGGTGAGGGCCCAGCCCCAGTGCCTTCAACTGGACAAAAATATATGGGATGCCATGTCTCTGGAGCAGGCGAGTAACAATTTTTTTTATTATACTGGGAAACTTTTTGGCAGAGCCATCTATGTTTTAGAAAAATTGATAAAACAAAACCACACAGGCATAGGTTCACTTCTGGCATCAGTGGGTCAGTAGATGCTATAAACAAACAAAAGAAAATTTTCATTCTTTGAAAGAAGTCTTGTAGAGTATTCCCATTGCTTTATTGATTGTATTTTTTAAAAATGTCTAATTAATGAAGCATATGATTTTTGAAAAGGAAAGAATGTAGTAAATAAGGGAATAAACAAACTTATTGACAGGTGGAGTGTGGCTAGCCTTTAAAAATGCAGCCGAGTGCAATGCCAAGTCTTTTGCTCTCTTCCTCCGTAATCAGCGTCAGTGGGTTGCCAAGCCATTAGATGATGCAACAGTGAAAAAGTGGAAAGAGGCTGCCAAGGTTTGTACACAAATGAAGTTTTCTGTGTTACGCTTGTTACAAGTAGATATCCTCTTGATACATTTAATTAAATAAACTATTTCAAAAATTTTAAAGTTACCATATTGTGAAAAATACAAATAAGTTCATTGAAATATTTTTGTTAATTCCAAATTTTTAACCTTGAATTTGTTTTATGTTAGTAAATGTCATGGAAGTATTGATAGAATCAAAGCTTTTTGTAACTTTTGGTCCATTGTACAGAATGACATAGGAATTATTAGAACATCGATGTCCAGCTTGACACATCATCTCCATCACCATCACCATCACCATTACCATCACCATCTCCATCACCATCACCATCACCATCTCCATCACCATCTCCATCATCTCCATCATCTCCATCATCTCCATCATCTCCATCATCTCCATCATCTCCATCATCTCCATCATCTCCATCATCTCCATCATCTCCATCATCTCCATCATCTCCATCTCCATCATCTCCATCTCCATCATCTCCATCTCCATCATCTCCATCATCTCCATCTCCATCATCTCCATCTCCATCATCTCCATCTCCATCATCTCCATCTCCATCATCTCCATCTCCATCATCTCCATCTCCATCTCCATATCCATCTCCATCATCTCCATATCCATCTCCATCATCTCCATCTCCATCTCCATCTCCATCTCCATCTCCATCTCCATCATCTCCATCTCCATCATCTCCATCTCCATCATCTCCATCTCCATCTCCATCACCATCTCCACCATCATTGCCATCTTCATCGCCATTGCCATTGCCATCTTCATCGCCATTGCCATTGCCATCTTCATCACCATTGCCATTGCCATCTTCATTGCCATTGCCATCAGCATCAGTTATTATTCTCATCATTATGTGCAGGCTGAATGTGTTGATCTTTGTAAGATCTGATATTAGGTTATGTTGTTGCAGGATACTCCACCACATCTCATTTTGCCTCATGGATCCTACCTCATGAACCTAGGCTCTTCCAACCCTGAGACTTTAGAGAAAAGTCGCAACATGCTCCTTGAAGAATTGCAGAGGTGTGAAAGGCTGGGGATACCACATTACAATTTCCACCCAGGTTTGTTAAAGATAGGGGTTTCTCTTTTACTACTTGTTACTTTTGTTTACTTTTTTCAAGTCTGGTTTTGTAAATAGATGTAAATTTTGTATGCATAAAGCTGTATATCAAAAGTTCCTTAACATATTTTCATTTACTTGACACACACATGCTAGACACTCACACACGCACATGCACTCATGCACACACCCCTACACTACACCCCCCTACAATGAACTTCTTTTGAAGATAACTTTTGGAGAGATTGGACCTTGAGTATTACTGAAACATTTGTTAATTGTCTTACATCTCCATATCCTTACTGTAACTAAGTGGTTTAAGTATTAACCACTTTTCACCCTACTATTTAACAATGGTATAGCCATGAGGCCTTCCTGGTTACCCCCTGCATAAAATATGATTAAATCCCTGGTAATTAGAGAACACTTTGCAGCCTTGTCTTATTCTCACAGACTGTGTAATTTCTTTGTCATTCAACAATTTATAGCTTGCAAAATCTAATTGATTGCTATGTTTATTAATTTTGCTATCTATTATTAAAACAAATTTGAAAGATCTGTGATATCTGTAATATTCACAGTTGTTAACTCTAGTTGTAATGATTTTTATATTTTATCAATCGTAAAGAGGAGACACTAGTTGGAAAACTTTAATGCTTTAGCTCTCTTTATTTTGTAGGAATGTGTAAAATTATTGTGATATTTTATCATATAAGGAAATTGCACTCTGCAGATTATGATTAACCCCTTCACTACGAGGACGCGTATACTGCGTCCTCGCATCGCTCGTGACAAACCCGAGGACGCACATACTGCGTCATGGCTGAGTTCTGTTGGAATTAAGTTTTCTTTCTTCCAGATACTGTGCGAGATCTTTCAGAATAGAGGATGTATATGATACGATAGATTACTTGACTTTCATTATAATTACATAAGAGTGGGATTGGTTTATACCAGGGAAGGTACCGATGCGCCCTGCTAGCAATCAGTTTATTATTTATTTATGGAACATTATGTAAAATATAAAACTTATTATGATAAGTTTACCATACTATTTCAACTGTTTTCTTTTGTCATCTGAGTGAGGCCTCCCACCAAGGTCACTCTTTCTATCTTCCTCCCAATCCATGTAAATAACATGTCACATGCATATGGGGGAAGAGGTTGTTAACTATGCATATTTTGATATATAACACATGATGATTAAGTTGAGGTTTTAGCTTAAAACTTGTAGAGGTTTTGGCTTAAAACTTGTCATATTCAAGAGCAACGTTTAAAATTCGGCAGCCTGGATGCTGCGTGGAGAGCGTTTTCTACTGCCCGTAGTGAAGGGGTTAAAATGCAGGATTGCATACAATTTTTATTGAAGTGTTGATGAATGTCTTTTCATTTCCTTCTAGGATCAACCACTGGCCAAATTAGTCGTGAAGAATGTTGCAAACTCATTGCGAAAAGTATCAACATAGCACATAAGCAAACTAAGGGAGTGATCTGTGTTCTTGAAAATATGAGCTGTCAGGTAATTTTTTGTGGTATTTATAATTTTTAGAATAGTGTGAGTACAATAGATGGATATTTGCAGAGAACAACTGTTTCACCCTCCTCCTCACCATATGCCACATGGATGGCCATTTCTCTGCAGCAGTTTATGTAAAGTAAAAAGGTGTTGGACAGGAGGCACACATGGGGAGAGGATGAGGGAGGATGTGAGTTGTTGGCTAGGAAAGTGTGGTAAGTAGAGTAAGGAGTGGGTGTCACTGTGGAGACCCTTTGCTTTTTTATTGATATTTAAGAGTGTAGTATCTAAATTACCATTTGATTACTAAGTAATGGTATGGTCATTCAGTTATATACCTGCTCCGTATGGCACTTACACACATTCACATGTGCACAGGCACATGAAAACCAGTCATACACAAGATATAGAGATTTATTGAATTATATCACAGATACTGCATTGTGTCTCAGATCTACAGCTCTAGGTTACTGGTTTGAAAGGCTTCAAACATGTTTTTGATTCAAGGTTTTTGTTCCCTTGTTCATTACTTAAACAGACCTAATACACATGTGGCTGCTGTTGGTAACTGTGTGTGTGTGTTTGTGTGTGTGTGTGCGTGTGCGTGTGCGTGTGCGTGTGCGTGTGCGTGTGCGTGTGCGTGTGCGTGTGCGTGTGCGTGTGCGTGTGCGTGTGCGTGTGCGTGTGCGTGTGCATTTGCGTGTACGTGCATGTGTGAGCATTTGTGTGTGTGTGTCTGTCTGTGTGTGCCCACATATGTGTGCATGTGCCTCTGTATACATTTGCACATATTGAGTGTGCATGTAATTGAATGGGTGCTGTACTAGCTACCTGTTAAATGTTAATCTACATACTGCAATGGGTCCCCACTTTAAAACTCTCTCCCCCTCCCACACTGCTTCCTGTTTCTACAACCTCCTCCTCTCTATAACCTGCCATGTGGAAATAGCTACCAAGGATAGACATGGAAGAGAGGAGTGTGGAACTTATTTTATCAGTGTATGTCTATGATAATGAAAATCATGTTGAACAAGTTATGAAAATGATAGTGAAGGAAAGATCTGGGAAACATGATTATTATGTTTTTTCCTGCTCTTTCTTTTGTAGTTATTCATACTCTCAAAAGGAGTATTTTTTCATGTCCTTATATTCATTTACATATAATCTTGTATATTATTAATTATTTGCAGTGCCCTCATACTAAGATGTAATAACTATCATATCATCTGATCAGGGCTTTACAGTTGGAGGAGATCTACATGAAATCCGTGTTATTATAGAAAATGTTGAGGACAAGTCAAGAGTTGGTGTTTGCATTGACACCTGTCATACTCATGCTGCAGGTAAGGAGAGCTTTATGTATTTTTGTCATAAACTTAACCCATTTGCAAATATTTTGCTTCTTCCGGATGAATACCTAGCATGTCATTATCTCTCTTTGCAAATACATGTTTTATATAGTTATATATGTATATACTCATTACATACATATATATACATATATATACATATATATACATATATATATATACATATATATATATATATATATATATAAATATATAAATATATGAATATATGAATATATAAATATATAAATATAAATCTGAATCTGAATCTGAATCTGAATCTATATCTGAATCTCAATCTCAATCTCAATCTCAACCTCAATCTCAATCTCAATCTATAAATCTATAAATCTATAAATCTATGAATCTATGAATCTATAAATCTATAAATCTATAAATCTATAAATCTATAAATCTATAAATCTATAAATCTATAAATCTATGAATCTATGAATCTATGAATCTATGAATCTATGAATCTATAAATCTATAAATCTATAAATCTATAAATCTATAAATCTATAAATCTATAAATCTATAAATCTATAAATCTATAAATCTATAAATCTATAAATCTAAAAATCTAAAAATCTAAAAATCTAAAAATCTAAAAATCTAAAAATCTAAAAATCTAAAACTAAATCTAAATCTAAATCTAAATCTAAATCTAAATCTGTCTGTCTGTCTGTCTGTCTGTCTGTCTGTCTGTCTGTCTGTCTGTCTGTCTGTCTGTCTGTCTATCTATCTGTGTATCTATCTATCTGTCTATCTATCTGTCTATCTATCTATCTATCTATCTACCTATCTATCTACCTATCTATCTATTTATCTATCTACACACACATATATATATACATATATATACACATATATTTACACATATATACACATATATATACACATATATATACACATATATATACACACACATATACACTCATATATATATGTATATATATATATATATATATATATATATATATATATATATATATATATATATATATATATATATATATCTATTTTTCTTTGTCTCCGTCTTTGTTTCTGTCTATCTGTCTACTATATATCTGTCTATCTAACTATA
>BOPN01000164.1:537221-539721 GCA_017312705.2 Penaeus japonicus
TATATTATATATATATATATATATATATATATATCAACTGATCAACTTTCACATTTATAATAAAAAATAAGATATTTTGAGGTATATTTCTCGCTTTTATGAAACTAAGTGGAAATGGAAGTGTCCACAACCACCTAGAAATGTATTTCTGAATAGAATGAAACCACTCATCTTCAGTGGTCATAAAGTATGCTCTCAGGTAAAGAAAAAATGTAAAAAGATATTTCCATTTCTCAGTTAAGTGTGGATGCTCATTTTCTTTTCATTCATTATCTACATTTAATTTCTCCTATTTTTTTTCAACAAAAACCACTAAATACAAAAATTGCTATAATGGACAAAATTTGTAATATTGTATTTTAATGTTGTATCACATAAGAAGCTGTACTTTATTCTATTTTCATCAATTTTGAGATGACATGCATGTTTTTTTCTGGCTCTCGCTCTGATCAATTTTTGACTATTGAAGATTCACATCTCATTTTATTCAAGAATACTGTGGTTGGGGCTAGTAAACATCATTTAGTGTAAGTTTCTTCTTGTATTCATTAAGCATTTTTGTTTAAAGAAAAATTGTATTGTTTTTTTCATATGTACTTTTTTTTGTTTTGTTTTTTCTCCATTCTGTAGATGATTTTCGTGTCTTTTTACATAAGGATCTATAGTCAACATGTGTAAAGTAACAGTAGCTGTATGAAAGAAATACGACTTTTGATATATATGCACAGAGAGTGGGAGATATATATATATCAATAGATAGGAATGTGGAAGTAGGTATGGATTTAGAGAGAAGAAAATTGTAATGTAAAAAGTGTTTTAATACATATATAGAAATAGAGTAGACACATATATATAAATATATAAATAAAGAGAGAGAGATTATGATAGAGAGAGAAATTGTTTGATTATTGAAAATTATGGTGTATGACTGTAGGCATATCTCAGGTTTCCTAGTTTAACCCACTCACGCCGGATGACGTGCTGACACGTTTCGTGGTTTTCGCGTCAGACGCCGCCGACGAGATATCTGGCCAAGGCCGGCGCTCGGGGTGAGCGAGCGGGCAGCCCAGGCTCGCAGCCCTTGCACCAGAGAATCTCGAAGTGTTCGGATGATGCGTTCGAAAACCTCAGTATAGTGACCGTGCAAAGCCGGAATGGCCCCGATGTGAATGGGTTAAGTAGGGGACTTCACATATTTTGTACAATATCACACCCATCTTTATTAATATATTCTTTTCTTTTTAAAGGAAAAGTTGGTGACCACAAAGATCGTCATGAGAACATAGGGAAAGGTACCATTGGCATTGAAGGCTTTCGCAGGATCATGAATTGCAGCTACTTTAATGACATGCCCCTTATCCTCGAGACCCCTTGGACAAGCAATGAAGGGTATGCCAAGGAGATAAAAATTCTTGAAGGTTTACTGAAGGCATGAACCGTTTTCTGTAATTAAATATTGAAATGTGACTTCAGTAAATCAAATAACCTATAATCAAGTAATAATAATAAGAAATTTGTATAAGTCCTCTTTTGATGGAAAAATACCATGCTATGGAAAAAAAGGAAAAACTTTGGTATACTTTATCCCCAATAGAATGTTTTACCAAATAAGTTTGTTGAAATTATGTACCTTAAGAAGTTATGCTTTGGTTTTAATTTTTGGTTTGTTTTAATATGAAAAGATAAAATAATTATTTTATTGTTTTTTGAATAGACTGTAATAAATTCCTAGAATTTAACTGGTTATAACCTTATCCCTGTCATCAGTTTTTGAAGGTTAACACTACACAACACAGATTTGTTTAAAGATTTACTCATATTCTTAATGGAACATGACAATAATTACAAAATGTTTACAAAAATAAACCAAAAGGCTTTCTTGTGTTACGCGACTAGACAACTGAACAAAGTCCTCTGCTCTGTGTTAATGAATCTAGATACAACATTAAATAACATTAGTGGAATGAAAACTGGTAGGACGGGTACCATTAAGGCACTTTCATAATTGTTTTTACATACCATACAATTTTACATGGTAAAATTAAAGTGAACAGGTACTAATGGTAACTGAATACATATTAAAAGAAAGTAATATAAAATGCTTTACAAAATAACAAAGTACAACTTCCTGATAAAAATAATAAAGCACAGCTTTATGGGAAAAGAAGGAACTAAGTATTTCTTTTTCAGGTAGGAATATTTACCTGCTAAAATAAAATAAAGTACAACCATTAAACAAATAATTATACATCAGGAGCCATTGACTGGTCTTACAGGAGTTTATACAATTTCAAAAAAATGGAGTAACCTTCAAATGTTGATTAACTGTTATTGTAAATAAAAGGAACATTCTCACAATGAATCAGTTTCCATGTATATAATTTCCTCACAGTCAATTGCCTGCTTTAATTTTTTAAATAGAAAGTAACATGCACATATGGTGGTAGTAAAAACACCTTTGTCATGTTGAACTATAACTTTTTAAATACTCTATGAATTG
>BOPN01000164.1:544721-559721 GCA_017312705.2 Penaeus japonicus
TTCACAATAACATATAGTAATGGTGGAGGCAAGAACATGCAGCATGATAAAAATTAAAAATTAAATTTCTCAATTTGTTTTACCATTCGTATAGGTTATTATACTTCTTAAGGTATTTACACCATTTCTCTTCTTATCAATAAAATAATCTGCTCTTTCAACTTATTTCATCAGTTAACCATAAGCTCTTGCTGAATTCTTTCTTATCATTTCTTTAAAATATTTACGATGGATGACACAACATCACGTCACATGGTGGCCGCACTTGCTGTTGGGCGCACAATATCCCGTCATGGCTTTTTGTATGGAAGGCACACTGGGTAATCATGCGTGTAGTAGGTAAATAGGCCAAGGTGTTAGGCCTACACATTTCAAAATAACCCAGGCAGAACCAAAGTTGCCCCAGCATTAGTGGGTTAATAATAATTATAATATACAACTTTGTTATCAAAGAGTTAAGTAACATCATACTTCATTACTTGATTACTACCACTGTTACTATTCTAGACAATCTGAACTTAAATCTAGTCCATCATGAACTCACTATCAGAACTCTCTTTGAGAACAATTATGATATACCTGTGAAGACAGATTCTCTGGGTTTGATTTTGAGCCCATATGCATTAAGGGCTGACCCTCATACTGGTGACTCCTTTGATTAAGGTGTGGAGGGGTATTTGGATGGTGGTAATGATTGGGGCTTGGATACTGGTGTCTGGGGGCACCTCCGCCCCTTTGGAACCTGGGTGGTAACGATCGCTGCCCGCCAGGCCCGCTGCCTCGACCCATTGGGCTTCCATAGTTATTGTAGTGATTTTGACCACCTGCAACAGAATATGAAATGCATCAAGTTATTATTGTTTGACTTTCAAACGGAATGATTTTTTTTTCTATTACCAATGGAAAATGGTACTGGCAGAAAATATATTGGTTATTTTTACCATGGTAACTATTTCCTGGGTAAGAATTGTAGGGCTGGTTGTTTTGGTGGTGGCCACGATACTGGTTGTGGTGTGGACTGCCTCCTCTACCTCTCCCACGAAGATGGAAGGGTGGCCTCTCTCTCCCTTCTCTGCCATCGTGATGCTGTGATGAGGAATGCTTTAGTTGCGTGAATTTAAACACATACATGCACATGCACATGCACATGCACACAAACACACACACACACACATATATATATATATATATATATATATATATATATATGTTATGTATCTGTATCTGTATCTGTATCTGTATCTGTATCTGTATCTGTATCTGTATCTCTGTATCTGTATCTGTATCTGTATCTGTATCTCTGTATCTCTGTATCTCTGTATCTCTGTATCTCTGTATCTCTGTATCTCTGTATCTCTCTCTCTCTCTCTCTCTCTCTCTCTCTCTCTCTCTCTCTCTCTCTCTCTCTCTATATATATATATATATGTATAAATAAATTTTTTACCTCCCTGACCGAGACTCGAACCCGGGTTGTCAGAGTGACAATCCCGACTACTAACCCAATAGACCACGTGACCCACTAAAAGAATTGTTGGTGTATGGTTTGAGTCACCTTCCTCTTCTTGCTCTACCTGCACATCCTTCATCATGAGTACTTTAGAGCAAGAGGTTGGCAACTTGCTGTGTGTCATCCCTCTTTAAAGATAATGCTTGCTAGAGACTGGATGGGTACCATTCAAGGCTCTTTCTCCTGCTAATGCTAGGAGCAAGTGGTGCCATCTAGGATTTGGATTTTAGGTGAAACATAATTTGCTTAATATTACAGCAATTATAATATTTATGGCTGCAATAGTAATCATTACTCACTTATTACGCATAGCATAATAAAATTACACAGTGATCCAAAATCCCCCAATGTCATGTATATAATGACGCCCGTTAGCAGGCCAAAGCTCCTGCGTCATGTATGTCATGACAACCGTCCACAATGGGTTGATATTATTACTGTTGTAAATAGAAAAATGTAACGTGCATTTTCTAGTAGGCCCAGGGAAGATTGCTCTAACTTTTTTATATGGTGAGTTATGAAATACCCCCACCCACTCTATCCTACGCTCTCACTTTCACTCACTGTTTTTCAGGCAGGTATGGTTATAATTGTTAATTCAACTGAAATGGTACAATAAACCTTTACTTCTGATATGTACACAACTCATAATCAATTTCTAAAATGCATCCATATATTTTTTGCTAAACTGCCATACTAGTCAAATAATCAGTAGCACGGAGAAGTATTCATGCTTGAAATGAAGTCCTTTCCTATTACAGTAACATATTAATCAAAGCTTAAAGGCCTGAATAAGTAAAATGGATAAAATAAAAATATTAAAGACAAATAAAAACTTACATATGGTGGTGGATAATTCTGGTGAGGTGGAGCTCCCATTGGTGGTGGTGGTACCATTTCCATGGGGGGTGATGGCATTACTGGGACTGGGTATGCCCATGGATTATAAGAGTAATCATACCCTCCAAACATTACTGGCATGTGATACACCTTTAGGAGACAAATAGAAGAAAAAAATAATTTATATTTAAAAAAAATAATAATTTATATTTAAAAAAAAAGAGGTAATGAATATGACCTTTTCTGTCTAATAGGGTGTGTATAAATTGCTGTAGTGGCCAATCTATCAGTTGATCTGGATCTATCATACTGAAATGAGCATGATGACCATGAGCCAAAAAAGGATACATATATAAGCAGCCATGATAACATGTCCAGTCCACTGTGTCCATAATAATGGCTATTCCTCCATATGTGACTGCTATAGTGTATACATTGATTGTAGCATGAATAGTTGAATAGTTGGGTGAAGAATACACCCTTACTACAAAGGGTTTATTCTCATAAAAACTTTGGAGAAAACATGAAGCTGAAGACAAGAATGCATATCCTGGTAGGATTAGATACCATCTGAAGTCAAATGGTTAAAGAACACATTTTCAAAAGTGGCAGGATCTTGCATAATCATCTTAAATAAACTTACTTGTAAATAAGTACTTCCTGGCTTTTTTTCATCAAGTTTATATCTACCTTATCAGTGAAATCTAATTTATAATTCTGATGAAAGGGCAATGTGAATACTTACCATGACTGGTGCCATCCCTTGGTTTACTTTCATGCTCTCTGCATCTGCCACTGAAAAATCAGATTTTTAAAAATTCTATTAGACAAGACACTCTTTAACTCAAGCCAAGGAATATAATAGTATTCTCAAGAAATTACTGTATAATGGTTACTCCCTTTCATAGAAGCAAACAACACAACATTAATCGTCTTACCCTGTCCCTGTCCATCCCATGTATCTGGTCTGCTGGGCATGGATGTAACAGGTGGTGGTGGTGTAAATTCTGGAGTACCACTACTATCTGGCACTGGGGTGTAGACCTGATTCAACAAAGCCAAAAATAATTAATCAAATACATAATATTACAAGTTCACTTTATAGAGCATAAGTGAAAGGCTCTTACTTCAAACAGAATCTATACAAATATGAAGTGTTTAATCCCTTCAACACGAGGACGCGTATACTGCGTCCTCGCAGTGCTCGCGTCAAACCAGAGGACGCGCATACTGCGTCACGGCTGAGTTCTGGTGGAATTGAGTTTTCTTTCTTCCGGATACTGTACGAGATCTTTCAGAATAGAGGTCAGATATGATACTATGTATTACTTGACTTTCATTATTATTACATATGAGTGGGATTCGCTTATACCAGGGGAGGCATTGATGGTCCCTGCTAGCAATCATGTTATTATTCATTTATGGAACATTATGTAAAAATATAAAACTTATTATGATTAGTTTACCATACTACTCCAACCGTTTTCTTTTGTCATCTGAGTGAGGCCTCTCACCAAGGTCATTCTTCCCATCTTCTTCCCAACCCATGTAAATAACTTGTCACATGCATATGGGGGAAGAGGTTAACTATGCATATTTTGATATATAACACATGATGATTATGTTGAGGTTTTGGCTTTAAACTTGTAGAGGTTTTGACTTAAAACTTGTCATATTAAGTAGTGACACTTAAAATTTGGCGTGCGCCGGCAGCTCGGATACGGCGTGAGGGGTGTTTTCTACTGTCCATAGTGAAGGGGTTAAAGCAAATAAATCTACAAAAATAAAAAAGTTTAGCAACTTTTTGTCCACCAAATGAAGATAAAAAAAATGACCAGGTTTTCCCTTCTACTGATGCCAGGACATGCACTGTCCACTATGATTTTGTTTTGTTTTATTTATTCATTTTTCCTAGATTGCTCCATAAGTACTCAGTTACCAGAGTCAATAAGTAGGCCTATCTTACCTTTAAACTCACCAAGTCCAAGGAATGCTCGAAAAAGCTCAAGTTCCAAAAGCCTGAACATTGTGCTATGGACATTTTTTGCTGGGTTGGATTACTTTTACACATTTTTTTTTGCTCATAATACAAGTTATTTCTTCAGTTGTAACTAACACGATACCAAATGCCACTTAACCCTATCCCGACGGGCCCTGCGATAAGTGGAAATCCCCTACGCCTGGCCTATGCAATATTGCATCGGAAACATCACACTGGTGCGTTGCCCTGTCATCGAGCATTTAGTCGTGTCACATGGGTGTGACGCACCGTCATCAAAGGGTTAATATCACTTTGCTAATATATCATACAATAAGTCTAGAAAATAACAAAAAACACATTTTAAGATGCCCAGTACAGGCTAAACAGCTTAAGATGTGGCCAGTCTCGGAAGAATTAAGCCTGAGTTCCACTACAAAGACTCAAGCCATGGTTCCAGAGCCTCTCCTAACACTTAGCCTCATGTTAGTTACATTGAAATTACACTCCCCTGGGCTTGGAGCATTTAGACTGGCTTCAAAAGTGTTTTTATTATGCCATAACTGCCTAATAATGTATAACAAATTCCTAAGACAATCATAGACTAAAGAGCCTAATTGGCTGTGAAGAAAGTTATCAGGACTTTGGGTTCCACTAACTTTATCAAACTCTGAATCAGACTCAAGTCACGGATTATTAACATTTTTTGGTTAGGGCTAGGTGAATTATCTGGGGAATGGAGGTACCTGACCTAAAAGGTTCTTTTCCCAGATCCTGCAATTTTTTGTAGATAATTAGGATCTTTAGTCTGTAATCAAATGAAGGCAACCGAGATGTGCTTGCCACAAGAAGTGTAATCTTAATATTGGTTTTGAAGATCAAGTTGACAATTAGTCTGTGTTTCCTTAATCTTTTAATGTTGGGAGGGCATGTAAACATACACTGGTCACTATGGTTGCTTATTCATTTACTTATTTATTTATTTATTTATATTTTACAAGTAGATGGCATGACAAGATCAGATGGAAGGACTGTGTGAAGGAGGATCTGAATGCACAGGAGTTGAAGGAGGTAGATGCAAGAAACAGAGCACTATGGGGGAGGAAAATCTGCACTGGCAACCCCAACTGAGTGGGATTAAAGCCAGAAGAAGAAAAGATGAAGATGGCATAACAAGTGCTTACTCAACAAAGAGTCCTACTAGGCTTATCTAGTTTTTATTTTTATTACTGATATTTTTGTAAACATTATAATAATAGTAATAGTAACAATGACAATGAAAATGGTACTGCTACTACTACTACTATTACTGTTTACTCATTTGTACCTGGTGGCTTCCTACCATGTCATGGTAATATTTTCTTCCTGCTGGGTGATGTCCTATAACATGATCTCCTTGAAAATAATGTAAACAAACCCCAAAAAAACTCTGATTATGTTAAAGTGGTTGGGTGAAAAGCACTCAAAGAGCCACAGTGCAGTATCGAGCCAGCAGAGATTTCACACTTAGTCACTTTGTGCACTTGTTATTGAGCCGGCATTATGCAAATATAAGCCCCAGTGTGAATGGGTTAATAACAATAACATAAGTAACAGTAGAAATGAATAAGAAAAAGAAAGTATGCTTAGTAATTGACCCTTTAGAGACAAAGCACTTATTGAATTGTCTGTGTAGAATATAAATATAAAGCCATAGTGGACAATGCCTGTTCCCAGTGTTGGTGAGTTCATAAGGACTCTCATAGTTTGACTTCATTCTTTAGTTTCCAATATTGGTCCCCTTGTTTGTATGATCCAACCACTTCTGTTTTGTTTTTGTTTTATACCAATCATTTTTTACTTTTTTATGAGAAACTATCTATATCTTCTACAGATTGATGGCGACTACATACACTCTCAGGCTGTCAGAATACTGCTTATGAGAATGAAAGAGAAAGAGAGTAGAGACAGTTACTCAATAGCTATCTAGGTACCTTCGCATAATATATAAAAATTATTTTGTTACTACATAATATTTTGTTTATAACTGTAATATGAAAAATTATCCACATCTTGGATGTGGTGATAAAATATATTACCCTTCACATCACTGGAGGATTAGCAATAAAGCTGTTATGGTGAGAGGACATTTTTTCCCATTTTGTAGGAAGGAAAGGTAAAAAAAGGATTAATACTAATAATAGGCTAATGTGTATGAATCATCATTAAAAAAATGTATGCATGCATACTCACCTGGAAAAGACCTGGACTGGGGTAAGGTGGTGGATAGCTGACCGTATACATGGCACCGTTGTGTGGTGAGGGTGAGCCAGCCAGCTGATAATATAGTGGACCAGCCAGGGAGTGATAGATGGGTGGTGAAAGCTCATGACTAAATGAATCAATCTAATAACTGCATTCCACATGCTTATGCAAAGTGTGTTGAGTTTTTTGAATAGAATTATGCATGTGTGTGTGTGTGTGTGTGTGTGTGTGTGTGCGTGTGTGGGGGTGTCATGCCTCATTATAACATACATCTACTTCATACTACCAGCACCCCTAGTACTTTTGTATAAACTTAACCTAAAAATTTGAACATACAATAGGAATTCACCTGCTTAATTGAATGCTAAAATATGAGCCGAGTTTTGTACACAGAAATCTTATTTTGCCTATCAATGTACAACAAAATATCTCCAACAAAGACAGACAGATCCTGAAAGCTTGTCTGACCTCTTTGTCTAGGCCTAATGCCACAGGCTATTCACCTGCTGAAGCCGCTGCCACCTGCTATATGCACGATCACAGAGGGTGCTGGCCATATAAAAAGTTATGATGTGATATCAAATCCCTGGCAGCAAGTGCTGCACCCACGTGAGGTGATATAAAGTCATCCATTGTTGACGTGTTAAGCTCTCACAAATGAACTGACTGAATTATCAATAATCTTTTTTTCCTTGTTATTACCTTAACCCGTTAACGATGGGTGACTAGATATCACGTCTAGTGGTTTTTGGGCCACACGCCGGGGACGCGTTATTTTGTCCAGCCCGGCATGTGGGAGGAGCCAGCGCAGCCGAGAATCCCGACGCATTAGGCTTATGCGTTCAAGAGTCCCGGAATTTTGGTCTTTTTAAGCTGGATTGATCCTGTCGGGAAAGGGTTAAAGAATACACACAGATAATATGAAATAACTGATGTGTTTTAAACAGTAAATTCATCATCATACTCATTGAAGACACAAATAGTACGATCTTCAAAAAAGGAAAGTCCAAACAATTTAGCAATTTTTCCCTAGGCATAATCACAATTCACTGACTGGAAGGGGGAAGTGGCTTAATTCTTTTAGTCATTATCCTAATCCCATTTTTCTGGTTATTCTTGATCCTTTAACCCATTCACGCCAGGGCCGTTCCGGCTTTGCACGGTAGCAATACAGGGGTTTTAGAACGCATAAGCTCAACGCCTCGAGATTCTTGGACGCACAAGCCGTGAGCCTGGGTTGCCCGCTTGCTCTACCCGAGTGCGTGGCTTCCCCTCATAGCTCGTCCCGGGCGTCTGACGCAAAAACCACAAAACGTGTCAGCACATCAACCCGTGCGAATGGGTTAAGACCAATTACATCTTCATATATATTACTTAAAAATGTCTAGCAAGTGCAGTTAATTTGCTTGATGTAATCAATTCTAGATCAAATTTTCTTCATATTTCCTTGAGCTTCAATTATTATTATTGTTGTTACAATTAAATAATAATTCTGTAAAACATAAATATATGAATGACAAATATGTGAAAAAAGGAAAGACAAAAGGGGAGTATATATGTTTGTTTCCTTCAAGAGATAACTAAACAAAAACAAAAAAACATAAAGAGGCATTAATCAATGCAATATCAACATACAAATATAACTATTCCAGGCCTCAATGGATATAGCAAAGACTGTCTGACAGGCCTCTATAGGGGGTTCGGGGGGGGAGAGACAAGCAAGGAATTTTGTAGTCTTCTAACCCGTTCCCGATGGGGCTATTTTGGCTTTAAATGGTCGAAATGGCAGAATATTCAAACGTATAAGCCTAATGCACTGGGATTCTCGGCCGCACTAGCTGTGAGCGAGTGCTGTACGCCCGCTCACCTGTCGCTCTGGCCTTGACAAAATAACTCGTCCTTGGCATCTGACCCAAAAACCTCTAGACCTGATATCTTGTCACCTGTCCTTAACAGGTTAAGGGTTGACTGCAATAAACTAATCCATATGTATTGACAAATTAAGCTATTTCACACTTTGTAATAATGTTGGCAATACTGTTGAGAACACTGAAACAATTGTCCATATTTAACTGAGTTTTCATTTATGCACAAGTGCATGCCTACAACATATATACACATGTACACATAAACACACACACACACAAGTATTATTTATAATTATACTTCTCTCTCTCTTTCTCTCCTTCCATTCCTCTTTTACTCTCTCTCCTAGATCCTTAACCTCTCGTTTCCTGTATTTCAATTTGTATTTTAAATATCATTTAAAGCATTGTGTATGGATAATAAAAAAAACTAGGGGTGCAACTAACATTTCGCACATAAGCATGAGTCAAACATCACATCAACACAATATGTATTTCTAAATTTAGGTAATATACCAAAAGAAATAGAGGAAAGATAGATAGAAAAAAAGAAAAGGAGCAACCTTCACTTGCATATTTAGGATCTATAGATAATTCTCTATAATACAAGCTGGTTGTAAAGTCCAAATCTCCTCACCAATATTGTGGTGGAATCAAAATTACTCTTACAAATATTATACACATAGATACCTGGTATATAAGAATCATAAGGTACTCTAACATTGAAGCCATTTTCAGATTTTTAAAATTCAATTTAGTTTTTGTTTGAAGCTACTGAATTTTCAGCTGACAAAAACAAACAAACAAACATTACTTCCACTCATTTTGCTGATTAATTTCTGGTATCAAAATTAGTAATCTCAACTGTAAGCTTTGAAAATCAAAATCAAAATTCTACCACGACTTTCATTGTGCACCTCAGGAAAAACCCTGACTCGGGGTCCTTAACCCCTTCAACACGAGGACGCATATACTGCGTCCTTGCCAGCGCTCGCGTCAAATCCGAGGACGCGCATACTGCATCATGGCTGAGTTCTGGTGAAATTGAGTTTTCTTTCTTCCGGTTACTGAAAGAGATCTTTCAGTATAGAGGTCGGATATGATACGATATATTACTTGACTTTCATTATTAATACTTATTACATAAGAGTGGGATTTGCTTATACCAGGGGAGGCATTGATGGGCCCTGCTAGCAATCATTTTATTATTTATTTATGGAACATTATGTAAAAATATAAAACTTATTATGATTAGTTTACCATACTATTTCAATCGTTTTCTTTGGTCATCCGAGTGAGGCCTCCCACCAAGGTCACTCTTTCCATCTTCCTCCCAACCCATGTAAATAACTTGTCACATGCACATGGGGGAAGAGGTTAACTATGCATATTTTGATATATAACACATGATGATTATGTTGAGGTTTTGGCTTTAAACTTGTAGAGGTTTTGACTTAAAACTTGTCATATTAAGTAGTGACACTTAAAATTTGGCGTGCGCCGGCAGCTCGGATACGGCGTGAGGGGTGTTTTCTACTGCCCGTAATGAAGGGTTTAACCCATTCCCCCGGTGCTGTTTTGTCTTCACATGGCTGCAGTGCCAGGGCTCTCAAACGCATAGGCCTAAATCAATTATGCGATTGACGCCGCATGCCGGCACCCGGCGCTATGCACTTTACCAATCGCCGCCTGTGGCCGGCGGCTGGCGGTAACGGGTTAAAGTTGTACATACATCAGGGCTCAGTCAACTGCCTGGTTAATCTCTGTATGACAAACTAAATTAGGATATGAATCTCTTGAAATATCTCTTTATCATAATTGAACCGGTAGGAAGTAGTGTTGTGCTATATGAACTGGAGTATGGCACTTTTTTTTTGTGTGTGTGTGTGTGTGTGTGTGTGTGTGTGTGTGTGTGTGTGTGTGTGTGTGTGTGTGTGTGTGTGTGTGTGTGTAAAGAAGTGACCAAATAGACTAAAATCAATTACAGATTAGCACTTGCAAGGCCAGAACTTTGATGTGGCTGTCATCCATGCA
The DNA here is from genome assembly GCA_017312705.2 of Penaeus japonicus. NCBI lineage: Eukaryota > Metazoa > Arthropoda > Malacostraca > Decapoda > Penaeidae > Penaeus > Penaeus japonicus. The sequence goes on from BOPN01000164.1 coordinate 555,191, forward strand.
CATTCAAAGATTACTCCTTTGCTAAAGGCTTACATCTCAGCCATTCGGACAGTAACAATTACAACTCAAAAGTAGGAAGATCTTTCAAAGACATGAGCATTAGGATATTTGAACTTTTTTTTTCTTTTCTTTTTTTGCTTAAAATTTATCAAAAATCAGGCACATATAATGAATGAAACTTCAGCAAAAAGAAAAAAAGGAAACAGGAAATATGTAAAAAATAAATACAGTATCTAATCTCTGTCTCAAAACAAACTATACTCATACACAGAAAAAAAGGAAAAATAGAAAATGAAAGTATATAAAGCACATTCTTTTTTGTATACAAGTTATAAATACTCACCTGTGTATACATTGCAGGCTGCATTTCTCCATTGGCGGGATGCATATACTGGGTTTGATTAATGGCTTCCATCTGAAGATTAGGTTCTTCCATAGCCGGTGAGGCATGTGCACTGGCACCCTGGACAGGTGGACCCGCATTTCCAATATCTCTGTTGACAGTTCCTGCTTCATTTCCCTTCTGGTCTGACAGTGGCTCTGGGATGTTCTGTTCAACCTTGAAATGAAGTGAGATACTTCATATTAACCCATTGGTCGCGGATGGCATGATATGATGTCAAGGCTGTCATCGGTGTAAACGCGGATGGCATGATATCAGAACAAGATGCGCGCTGGCCCCAGCGCGGATGGCACGATATACTGCAGTGGTTAGGGATAACGAGGGGACGCCCTCCTATCACATATTTTTTCAGGACGCGTCATTTACTACTTCGTTTCCGGTTTACCTTACGCGACCTTCCGATTGTCCCCGCAAGCACGAAGTGACATAGGACCTTATTACTCTTTTTTTTATATATATATGAGTTTTAGTGTATACGTGTGTGTATGTGAGTGTGAGTGTGTGTGTGTGACTGCGTGCATGCGTGAGTGCGCACATCCTCTTTCTCTCTCTCTCTCTCTCTCTCTCTCTCTCTCTCTCTCTCTCTCTCTCTCTCTCTCTCTCTCTTCGTGTATGTATGTAGGTGTGTGTGTCTCGGATGAGCCATTATCCGGGTATGCTGCCCGCGTTCATGAACGTAATTCGCCAGGTACGTGTAGCTGCACAGTCGTGACATTGTGTCCAATGAGCCATTATCGGGCTATACTAACTGCATTCTTTCTTGAAAATCACCACGCAGTAAAGGGTTCTGTTGGTGAAAGAAAGAAAATGTGCCCAGGAAGTTTGGCTTCACGGCGACACCCGCCTTGAGGGTAAACCTCGACGCCTCTACGTCACCACATGAGTTCTTGAAGGTTTTTTTCACAGACGAGATCCTCAACATCATCGTGGAAGAAACGAATAAGTAAGTTCCCATCCCCTTCATTTCGAAAAAAAAAAAGATGCAAATAATCATGCTATAACTCCATTGAATGTTTTATCGTCCATTACAGCTACGCCGAGTCACATCCAGGCTTAGTGAAGGGACATGAGCGAAAATGGATGCCCCTGAGTGTTCTAGAATTCCAAGTCTGGATTGCTCTAAAGATCAAGATGGGCATATCACAGAAGCCGCACCAGGCGCAATATTGGTCCAAAGACGACCTTCACGAGGCACCCTTTTTTCCCAAACATATGCCTCGTGATAGATTTGACCATATATCCAGTGCCCTTCACTTCTCTTCCAATTATTTTCAAGATGGAAGCAACAGGTTGTGGAAACTTGGCCCCATTATACAACTTCTACAGAAAAACTGCCAGTCAGTATATACCCCACCGCAGTGGATAACTGTAGATGAAAGTCTGTGGAAGTTCAGGGACCATCTCAAATTTGTTACCTACAATCCAACTAAAAGGGCTAGATTTGGTCTAAAGATCTATAAGTTATGTGTGTCCTCAGGCCCAACATGTGGATACACATGTTCCTTCAAATTCTACACGGGCCAGGACAGAGGGGAATTGCCGGCTTCTCACAAGGCTGTCGCCGACGTACTAAATAAAAGCTATACGCTTTTTGTTGACAATTGGTATACGTCGCCTACGCTCTTCTATTGGCTCCAGGGTAGGAAGAGCAATGCCTGTGGGACAGTGCGGGCAAATAGAAAATGGATCCCTAAGGACTTCCCCAAACTAAAGCTAAATGAAGTTGATGTACGCAGTACACCGACAGGCATGATGTGCCTGAAATGGGTAGATAAGAAACCCCTACACGTGCTGTCATCGATGCACACTTCGGAAATGGTGGAGACTGAGAGGCTCAACCGGCACGGAAATAAAGTGGTGAAACCAAAGGCCATCATTGACTATAATGAGGGCATGAAGGGGGTGGATGTAGGAGACCAACTTGCTGCTTCCTATCCAGCAGCAGCAAGGAGTCTGAAATGGTATAAAAAGGTTTTCATGTACCTATTTGATTTAGCCATGATCAATGCTTTTGCCTTGTACAGAGAAGTAGGTGGCGAAGCGTTACACCAGCTGTCGTTCCGAGAGGAAGTAGTAAGAGGCCTGCTTCGGGAATACCTGCCCAACGCCCCGAAGTACAGTGGCAGAGGAAGACCGGCAGTGACTAATTCAACCCTCAGATTACAAGGCAAAAACCCTCATGTAATCAGGGAAATTGAGGGTAAAGAGTATAAAAGGTGCCACGTGTATTACACACATGGAGTAAGAAAGATGACAAAGGCCGAGTGCTTTGTTTGTAAAGTTCCTCTTTGCGTTTTCAATTGCTTTGAAAATTATCACAACAAGGTAAACTACTAGCTTGTCGAATGTACATATGTAAATAGTTGTTTTTTTACATGCAATTACATGTATATGATTTACTCCCTTTTTTTATTCCCCACATGTAATTCCAAGAAAAATAAACTTGCAAAAGCATGCTATGACATTGGTAAAATGAAACAATTACCGATTGTCCAGCCATTTTTATCGTTTCTGAAAAAAAAAGAAAAAAGATCCAAATCCAGCATTCATTTGCTATCGAACAATGTTACGTAGATTCAAAGGAAAAAGAATACCAAAAGAATAAAAAAAGTTATTTTCAAGCCTCTCCAGTTTTCCAACAAAACGGGAAACCAATGTCAAACTGCCTCGAGCGCAGCCACACACACCGCCCGAGCGTTTTCGATTACATTATCAAACTGCTTACGTCTTCTAAAGACTTCGTATACAAGTCTATTATATTGGAAAATATAGTTATTTTCAAGCTTCTCCAGTTTTCCAACGAAAGGGAAAACCGATGTCAAGCTGCCTCGAGCGCGGTCTCCCACACCGCCTGAGCGTAATGTAAATACTGTGCGGACATCCGGGCCATATATGGTAATACCGCAATAAGCCTTATTACACTAACTTCGAAACTGCGACCAATGGGTTAAGTAAGTTCAAAGGAATTACTAAATTAGATCTTAACTGCTTAAATCATAATAAACTATGTTCATGAAGAAAATCACATCGAAAATAATTTTGGTAAAGAAAACGGTGATGAAAATGTAAAAAAAAGGTAATTGTATGAAAAATGTAGTGAAATATGGGAGTAGATGCAGATAAACAGAAATTTAAAAATGAAAAGTGAAGATGGGGCACATGGCATTAAGGTGTTAACAGATAAATAGACAATGATTGTGAGAGAGAGGAAATGGGAGGTGGTAGAAAAAATTGGTGGGGAAAAGAGGAAGGGAGGAGGGGAGGAAGGGCAGAAGAGGGAAAAGAGGTAAAAGAGGGAAAAGAGGGAAAAGAGGGAAAAGAGGTAAAAGAGGGAGAGAGAGAGAGAGAGAGAACAAATAATAAGAAAATGGAAAGGTGGAAAAAAATAAATAGATCTCAAAAAGGAGAATACTAATAAAAATAATATAAAAAAACATGAAATCAGCTAGAAAATTGCAAGATAGTACTAAATAAACAAGATAAAAGTTAAGATAAAATCAGTCAAATTCAGAAGATAACCCCCCCCCCAAAAAAAAAAAAAAAAAAAAAAAAAAAAAAAAAAAAAAAAAAAAAAAAAAAAAAAAAAAAAAAAAACTTAAAATAAAAGCTTCACTTAAAACTACCTGGCGGCTACATTACCAGAGTAGGTATATATCAATTTAAACAACGCATGAATGTACTGTAAGCAGTGCCCTTAAAGCTCATTAGTCATATACTAGTGATGATTTCAGTACGAATAATTCCTGGTAATTTTGCTAGGGTATTTGGAAGGCCTAGAGCCATGCGCTTTTTGTATGCTGAGGCAGCAATAACTAGTTGCTATGAGCCTGATAACCTGCTGAGACGGCCAGACAAAGCCATGATATGAATGTCACATCATCCAGAGTAAGGGGTTAAGGGGAGCATCTGGCAAAAATCTTGCTATGCCATATCTACATCAAATACATGTAATTATCTTTGGTCTTCATGTGATAGCAACACTATATATCAATATTACAGTTATTGTACTTTAAATTTTCAAACCAATAGTTCTCTGTTACTATTGGCATCCCCATTTTAATAAATAGGGGTGGGGGGGGGGTACCATCTATATATGCTATAAGATTTGAACAAGATTTAAAAGAAAAC
>BOPN01000164.1:573585-586085 GCA_017312705.2 Penaeus japonicus
AGATAAGAGAGAGAGGAGAGAGAATATACTTTTCAATGTACAGTCTTTTCATCAAAAGGAAAGTCAGTACTATTACAATTCCTTTTTTCGTTTAAGGTAGACTTTCCAGTATATGTACTTTGTGAGAGATCATTAAAACCTTTATCCTTGATAAGGCCATCTAATGCATGTTCAGCACCAGTCTATCCATTATGCAGATAATGTATCTCTCAAAACACATCTTCAATTGATGACCCAACATGATTTACATAATAACACTTCTGTTCTCAACATCTTAATGATATATCATTTTCAGGATTGTGGATTTCATACAGGGAAAAAGAAAATGTGATAAATCATTTATGTGTTTTTTCCATACTTTTCCCAAACTCATATACTGCCTAGACCATGTCGGTCAAATCTCTGGTTAATTTCTAATGCTTTTTAATAAGTTCTTGTCTTAAGAATGATTATAATGACAACTAATGCAGAAAAAAAAAAAAAAAAAAAAAAATTGAAGCCCCTTATATTAATTAAAATAATGTTCTCATCTCATTTTTTTTTTTCTTATTTGCAGTGGAACTCACCATTGGAGCAGGATGCGAGGCACTGGGACAGTAGGGTCCTGGTGGCAAGGCATTGTTGGAAGAGCCTGGCAAACTACTTGGAGGAGGTGGGGGCGGCAGGTGGTTGCCCTGGTTGGTATTTGGCCGCATTGCCCAAACTCCCTCAACACTCATTCCTACATTCACTGCTCCCTGCCAATCACAGAATATATATATGAGAGATGATAGACAATAATACCTATTTCCTGATTTATCAATACATTACTTCTAACTACTATTTATTGTAGTTAGAACTAAATCATCTGCTCTTTTTAAATTGAAGAAGGCTACCTTTCTCTTCCATATTCCATTACAGCATCTAGATATATTCTTGAAACTTGCTCAAGGTTTTGAGTCAATGCATTATTTCCATTTGACTTAATGATAAATACCAACTTGAGAGAGAGAGAGAGAGAGAGAGAGAGAGAGAGAGAGAGAGAGAGAGAGAGAGCGAGAGAGAGAGAAACAGAAAATACAGATATATTTGATGATAAGAATAAGCATAATCAAATGTTTTACACAAAATAAACCAATTACAAATTAAGATAAAATAGCTGTTATACTTACTGCAAAAGGTGGAAATGCTTCTCTGGCTGGACTCTCATTATTCCTATAGTTATTGGCATTTCCACGGCCCACTCCTCTATTTGGGTGGTTTCTGAAAGAAAGACATTCTATTTTTTCATCATGTTTTCAAGGATGTGGAATGGGCTCTAGTTCACTGATATACACGGTTGTAAGCAAAGTTGCAAGCGCATTCAACCACTCCTTGTACTCAGAATATATGATTTTAACCTTCTAGTAATAATATTGTCTTTTTGTACATTTGGGATTCATCTCGTCAGCAAAATAGCATAATGTGAAGAATGACAAGGTCAAACAGAGAAAACAAACAAACACATGCGCACACACACGCACACAAAGTGTAAAAATGCAACAAATACATACTTGGAATTATAACTAGATTGAGATCCTTGTGGTGTTCTTGATCGAGGAGAACTTCCATGTGCTGAGGGACTTCCTGCACCTCGTCCTCTCATCCCTGAACTGCTTGGTGGTGTCTGTAGAAAAGAAATTTTATAATAAACATTATGTGGTATGAATGTAAATCACATCTTTCTTACCTAAGAGACATTTCAAATTGGAAATGATATGGAAATAAAAATGTGCCACTGTCTAGTATCCCTATAACAACCTTTTTTTTTCAATGGATAAATTATTCTGTACATTTCTGGGATGGGTGGTCTGTTGCCTGAATAATTATTTTCTGAGTGCAGTCAAAAATGACACCTCACCAGCAATAGTGTCCTCCAAACATTATTCTTGGAAGACTGTTGACTTGAATGTTTAACAAATAATATGAAGGTTTACGTTTACTGAGATTTATAAAGTTTCTATTCCACTAACATTAACCCATTTGCGCTGAGGTTTATATTTAAGCACATAGCATCCAAGTATGAAATTTTTCCTGGTGGGAAGCCATGCTGCACCACTAAGAGTGCTTTTCACCCACCCAATTCCCTGGGGTGATAATAGATTTTTGTATTTGTTTACATAATTTTCACAACTGGGAAAGAAAAGAAAAGAAAAATCTACACAAATGGAACTTCAATGCATATATACATAAGTAACAAAAAAAAATGTGTGTTTAAAGATAGAAATCATGACGTGATAGGACGTAATATCACATCATTTGGCACAAATGGGTTAAGAATGTTGCAATAGACTGATTTTCTATCATACACTTCCTATTCTCATCATGAGGATTAAACTATGTGGAGAAAGTAACACAGGTTTACAGGTGGACGAATCATGTTATTAACCAATAATGGACTGGGTGCCTAACAACTTAACTGGCAGTTGAGATGGGTAGTCTATGACACTGGGGGCACTGGCTAAAAATTAGAGGGATGGGGAAAGTGTTTTCTCCACCCTCTGGGCAGCACAGTCTAGCCTAAAGAATATTTTACCATAAATCCATCACAAAACAAGGGTTTAGGGTGATTTTGGAACCCTGTAGCTCTGAAGCTAGTACCATTACAGCAATAATACATCATGACTGTGTGCATGCTTTAACTGTGAACAGATCCGAATGTCACGTCATGTCCACATTGACACCCGTCTTTTATGCCTACTTGGTGCCGTCATGTATGTTATGGTACTCAATGGGTTAATTAGTTTATATACATGATATCTATGTCAAAAATTATGCTTTATATGGTTTCTGTAAACTTCTAAACCATTCAGTTCATGTTCAGTTCACACAAACTACTAATATCATCAATAATAACTTTTCATGATACTCATGATTATCATAATTATACTAAACCAATAACATAGATGTTTAGTAAATAACTTGGTAAAACTCTGATGCTCGAATCTCATGCAATACATACATGCTACTGCAAGTTGTTAAGTAAATTAATCAGTATAAATGAAGACAGAATTTGAAACAATATGGAAAATTGAATATCATGGCAGTTTTACTAACCACCAGGTGCTTGGGCCCATTTTGCCATGGCATGTAAAAATACCATCCTACACCCATGGTTAGATACACATGACTTTTAATTATAAATGCATAAAGAACCTACCTGTATGAAGATATAACATGTACAACTTTATTCCTGATATTTCATCTGATTTCTGATCTACTAACACATTCCTTCTTATAATCAACTATTCAATGCCATATCTATGTATGAAATTAAATTCTATACTCTATATTCTTTACTACTTACTGTTTCAAAAGGGAGGCATAAAATATAAATGACACTGTATGGCTAATGATTATTGCATGATCTTCAGGATATTAATTAAAATTAAATATATAAGACATTCTATGTCCAATGGACTTTGCATAATGTTAATCCATTGGCCACGGTATTAATGAAATATGTATACAGTCATGAGACGGGTTTATGTTGTATGGCACAGTGGTATCCACCGTGCCATATGACCTATGCTGCCTTGACAGCAAACCATGTCATCCGCTATCAATGGGTTAAGTTGCATTAGTGTACTGTTCTTCCAAGCCTTGTTGCAAAACATTATGACAGCCAAAAGTAATTTCCTACCTCATCATTAACTCTCTCACTCTGTATTTCAGTTTCCATATCCACTCCTGAACTTCATCACATAAACTTATTCAAATAAAACATAATGTGGATTCCATTGCAAATATATATAAATACTTATTATTGCTTTCACTTCATTGTGATTAACCCTTTAATCCATTCACACCGGGGCGATTCCGGCTTTGAATGGTCGTAATGCCATGGTTTTCGAACTCATAAGCTGCGAGTGAGCCTGGGCTGCTCACTCGCTCACCCTGAGTGCCGGCCTTGCCCAGATATCTCGTCACCGGCGTCTGATGCCAAAGCCATGAAATGTGTCAGCACGTCATCCGGTGTGAATGGGTTAACGACAGGTGACAAAATATCACGTCTAGTAGTTTTTGGGTCAGACACCGGGGACGAGATATTTAGTCAAAGCTGGTGCACTGGGTCATAAGGCATACAGTGCTCTGCTGCGGCTAGTGCGGCTGAGAATCCCAAGGCATTAGTTTTATGCATTAGTAATATCCCAGCATTTTGACCATTTAGAGCCAAAATAGCCCCATCGTTAATGGGTTAACAAGAAATGTTAGTTTTATGATGACAACCACTCAGTCAATATAAGACTAGTCTTTAACCCCTTAAAAATGAAGAATGAAGAAGAATGAAGAAGCAGAAGAAAAAGAAGAGGAATAATAATAATAATAATAATAATAATAATAATAATAAAAAAAAAAAAAAAAAAAAAAAAAAAAAAAAAAAAAAAAAAAAAATATATATATATATATATATATATATATATATATATATATATATATATATATATATGTATATATATATATATATGTATATATATATATATGTATATATATATATGTATATATATGTATATATATGTATATTTATATATATATATATATATATATATATATATATATATATATATATATATATATATATATATATATATGTATATATTTATGTATATATATGTATATATATATATATATATATATATATATATATATATATATATATATATATATAAATATATATATATATATATATACATATATATATATATATATATATATATATATATATATATATATATATATATATATATATATTTATATATATATATATATATATATATATATATATATATATATATATATATATATATATACATACATACATACATATATATATATATATATGTATATATATATATATGTATATATATATATATATATATATATATATATATATATATATATATATATATATATATATATATATATATATACATATATACATATATACATACATACATACATACATACATCATTAGTAGTAGTAGTATTACTTTTATCAGTATTATCATTATCATTGATGTTAATATAATCATCTTCAATATCATTATAATCATAATCATCTTTATTACTACTACTACTTAAATATATATATATACTACTACTACTACTATCATCCTTTAAGGGTTAATGGCTTTGGTTCTTGGATGTCATTAGCATAGCCATAACATCAAGTAACAGAAAATTGAATATGTTATGTGGAAATCATTTTACATAGGCTCAAGGATTTTCTATTCTTCTGGCCCTCACACCCTGCAACTGAGTGGTTGCAAAAACAAAAGATATTTTAGACATACTAGCAAGAATGATAAGCAAATGCAAATTAATACATTCATAATGTTGGCTAGAAAGATGTTTTAAATGTGGTCTATAATTCTGAATCACAGCTTTGGCTAATGCCAAAATGTTCTATTCTATAATATGGTTTAGAAATTTTAGTCTTCATAATAATTAAGTTATATCTACTATTTGTATGTCCTGCCAACCACTATAAACATTGCCACAGCTTTAATTTGTTTTTCATACCGAAACAAATTCTACCAAGAGCAAAACTAAAGATCCATATAACATGGCAATGACTAAAAGTTCTTGACCAAAGCACTAACGTGAATTAATTTTAATATACTAAAAGGTAACAACACTAACAATGAAATATCACTGATTAAGAGCCTGCATCATTCTTGATAGTATGGACATACCTGTTAGTTGCCTACTTCTCCTACAGTTTCACCCTTGGATGATGGGCCTCCTACATGACTGACTCTGATAAACTTACACAATATCTTAAAGAAGTATTGATGGGGATAAATGTTAATACCTCACGGGACTGCTTTCCTCCCTTCTTCTTGCTCCTGGCAACAGCTGTCAAAGAAGTACAAATATAAATAAATAGTGCAGAAATAAATATACGCTGAAATAAAATATCTTAAAAGAGAATACACAAAGTTACCAGTGGATAAATTCCTCTGATAACACAAGCCATAAGTTTCCTCCTGAAATTATTTTTAGATGAATCAATTGTTTTACACCATAGACAAAAAATCTTGAATTCTTATACATGCACCATAGAAATTAATAAAATCACTTGCATGTATCAAAGACAATTTTGTTCATAAAATGTAAAATGTAAAATGTTATAACTGTATCAGAAATGGTAACAAAAAAAGAGCATCCCTATTGATATAGAACTAATGTAAACATTGTTGGGCATTATGCAGGTTTATTATGGACCAGGCTACACAGGTTAGGAACATCAATCAACAAATGGCATTTCAAAACTTCCATCAAGTCCAGTCAACTTGAAGCTGGTCTTGTGAAATTTGCCCTAACAAAAAGAGTACTGTATTATTTGGTTATATGGTTGATGAGCCCCCTCCCCCCTTACAAGAGCTCACATAACCACTGGTGTAGACACAAATTCATAGCTACACCTGTGGAAACATGAGCTCTGGTAATGTTGAAAGAGAGAGAGAGAGAGAGAGAGAGTGAGAGAAAGAATATTTGTCACCCTAGAGAGGTTACTTTTAGTTTATGGGCACAATGGGCTATGGATCTGAGTAATTACACAATGACACTGTAAGAAAAAGCTTACTGTATTCAGATTCTGGGGGAAGGGTTGACTTTTTGTAGTAACCAGATAAATTTTTGTAATTGGCTATCACCCCACTCCCAGTGCCTGCAGCTCCATTGCCAGCTGCTCCTTGCTGCATCTGTGCATGCCATGGTGACCGTGGTGGAGAGGGTGGTACCTTTTCTAAGGACTCATATGGCACCTTTAACCTGCAGAGGAGTCATGGGTTAGTGGGCTCTGGATAAAACTCACACACAAGAAGAGACAGAAAATATAATGAAAAGTGCATTTGTGTCTCTGACTAACCTGCTGCCGATTTCTTCAATATAAACATCTACAGGTCCCTTGTTTTCAGACATCTCTTGTATATGGCCACGATAAACATCTACTCTCTCTTCAGTTGCCTTTCCAACACTGCTTTCTCCACTACCTGTGAAAAGCAATATGAATGATAAAGGTAAATTACAATCTTACTCTTATCACACTCTCACAGATCTCTATCTTCTTATTGAAAAACAAAATACATATAAAGCAAAGAGCAGTGGGCATTAATACCTTGCCGAGTGGCTATGTGAGCCTTTCGCAAGTCTTCCACTTCTTGACGATTAGGTAATAACTCTAATTTTATCAGCACCTTTACACCTGCCTGGAAACCATTGCTATCAAATGGACCATAACGAGCTTCTGTAAGAGAAAAAAATTAAAATATAATACTACACTCATAATATAGCAAATGAAATGTTTAACCCATTCGTGCCAGGTATAATACTACACTCATAATATAGCAAATGAAATGCTTAACCTATTCGTGCCAGGTGACTTCCTATCATGTCAATGTAATATTGCACTCCTTCCAGATCACACCCTAAATGGCCGAAATGCCGGGACATTTGAACGCATAAGCCTAACACGTCGGGATTCTCGGCTGCATTGGCCACGAGCGAGCGCTGTGCACCCGCTCACCCGGCGCGCCGGCCTGGACAAAATAACTCGTCCCCGGCGTCTGGCCCAAAAAACACTAAACGTGATATCTTGTCACCTGTTGTTAATGGGTTAACCCATTCGCGCCTTATGATGTGCTGACATGTTTTGTGGTTTTCGGTTCAGACGCTGGCGACGAGATATTTAGTCAAGGCCGGCGCTCGGGGTGAGTGAGCGAACAGCCTAGGCTCACGGCTAGTGCCCCTGAGATTCCCAATGCATTAGGTTTGTGCATCCAAACTCCGACATTCTGACCACTCAGAGCCGGAATCGCCCGGCGTGAATAGGTAAAAACGGAAGTTTTACATTGTTACATATGCACATAATCATAGGAGTTCCATTTGTATAGACACATCTTTCTTCACTTGTGAAAATAATGTAAGCAAATACAAAACCCTCTAATTATCACCCTGTTGAAGCAGGTGGGTGAAAAGTGGAGTGGCATTACACAAATACGAGCTCTGGCGTGAATGGGTTAAAAACACTGTTCTTCAAATTCTCAAAATTCTAGTAGAAAAGACTGGTTCACACATGAACTTGTATCCCCTTCCCACACACATAAGTAGTATTTGATGCCCGACAAACATAATTAGGAAACTGGTGCAGTATTTCTCACCTCTCCTAACAGTGTTCCATGCATCATACTCAATATTTCGGTAAATGTCAGGATCCAGAGACTTGGCAACTTTATATGGGAAAGGTGGGATGCCATGAGCAAGGAGGCCTTTTACATCATCTGGATGGATATCTTCTAAACTCAGTCGCTCTTCTGTACTGGTGCTGAGAGAAGATATGAGATGCAGAAATTATGATTAAATCATTGATATATGCACTGTAGTTAATGTTAGAGAGGCTGGGGAAAGGAGCTGGAAAGAATGAAACATAATACATAGTATATATTTAATATGGCAAAAGAAGACAAGCACTCCTACTCAACTTACTTTTTGTCACCCTCATCTTGACTATTATCTCGAGATACACTAGTTCCCAGAATTTTTTCCACAAGTGCACCTATCTCTTTCAGTTCTGCTGAATTAGCTGAATCTCTTCTAAGGGTTGCATATTCTTTGTCATGCAGCATTGTGTCAACTGCTAGCCTTACATCCTTTAGTTTAAAAACTCTTGAGTATAGTATGTCATACACAACAGCTGTGGATTAAATATTTATTTAGCACAATGTTACTTTAGCTAGACTTCATTTTATCAATTACAATATGATTCCAAAGACAACTAAGGCAACTTAAAAATAATTGCAAATAAATGATAAGTAAAGGCAAACAGTGGAATATGATATCCCATTGTATACTAGTTCTTACTTTCATGCTCGATGACAGTGAAAGTTTGAATTAACTTTTAAATTCTTGCTCATAACATAATTTGTTCATCTTATAGGAAGAACATACATACATATACAGGACCATTAGAAAACCAGATAAATAGATGAATTATCATTCACAAAATATTTTCTGCCCAATACTGTATCCTTCTTCTAGACTTACACTGGCAAAATCCTCGGGATGAAGCATGATCTTTCTTGTAAACAATGTCATAGTGGTTCCCATTGGTAAAACTGAGCATAAGAGTCCTGGGGTGATCATGGTCTGTAGCTTTGCAGGGTGCTCTTCCAATTCCTTGATAAATGAGGAAATCCACCCTGAAATAAGTGAGGATAGTTAACTCTCATTACTAGTAAAATATGTGCAGATATAGACTTCTGTCCATCTAAACCTACTTTTTCTATTATTGTTTGTGATACCCTTTTTATCGATAAAACTAGCTTAAAAACATTCATGATATGCCAGATGTCAATGTTATCTATTATCAACTTACTTAAAAAGTCGTGACATAGCCAATATTTCAGTGTGGCCTCCCCATTCCCTAACATCCTGGAGATTAAACACATGATGGTCTAATGGTATCTCCAGAAACTGAAAAAAGATATCATCAAATATAATTTTTCTGTATAAAATCATAAAAAGATAATATTTTGATATGATTAAGTTTGACTATATCACTAGTGTGTAATTACTATATACTTATCTACCACTTTTTGTATGATAATACAATGAAATGTGGGCTAAATTCATGGGGATTACATATAATACAGCATCCATATTTACAAATAGTATAGCAATACCACTTTCCTATGCTTGACTTAAATCTGCTATCCAGACACAATGACAATGGTGATTATAATAGTCTAGTTTTACCACATGAAGAGAAAAGGTAACTACAATGATATCAATTTTTACAAAAGCAACACAATAATCATAATTACACTTACTGGCTGGAAGTCTTCTTTATAAAGCATCATGTATTCCAGACACAGTGACCTAACACGAACATGCTCTGTCTGTGACATGATGACCTGAAATAATTCAGACTCTTTAGGAGCAAGAAATGTTTTATATATCCTTTGGTAACTATTAAAAAACTGCTGTATATGAAAGTAATTAATCCAAGAACTATGCACTTAACAAATCTTGACTTTTTATTGTATCAAAGACTTATATGTGTCATATAACAGGCTTTATCAATGATGCAGTTAACTAAAATTGTACAATACAGTCCATATCAGCTCATCATTTTCTTTATACTCATTGTGATAGAAGTACTGCTGTTTTATGGGAGGACAAAAAGCAACTTTTTTTCTTCTTCTATTTTTGTACTGTTATGAACGGATGCGAAAAATATAACCATCCACACTGAAGATAACATGAAGAGGTAGGGAAGAGGAAGGAAACCTGTGCTTATGACTGTGAGTGCCAGCAAAAGGTATCCCTACTGGCACAGGAACACTGGGTATTGTTTGAGTCACCTTCCTCTTCTCATACTGTCTGCACATCCTTTATCAATGCAAGAGGTTGGCAACTTGCCGTTTGCTATCATTCTATAAAAATAGCGTTTGCTAGAGACCTTGGATGGGTGCCATTCAAGGCTCTCTCTCCTGCTGGTGCTAGAAGCAAGTGGTGCCATCTAGGTTTGGATTCAAAGTGAAACTCATTTTGCTTAACCCATTCACGCTGAGGCTATTCCAGCTCTGAATGGTCAGAATGCCGGGGTTTTCAAACGCATAAGCCTAACTCCTCGGGATTCTTGCGTGCACTGGCTGCGAGCCTGGGCTGTCCGCACGCTCACCCTAAGCACCAGCCTTGACCAAATATCCCGTCGCCAGCGTCTGACCCAAAAACCACGAAACGTGTCAGCACATCAACTGGCGCGAATGGGTTAATATTATGGCTATTATAGTTATTATGACTATAATTGTCATTCTCACTCAGTCATTACTCATAGCACAATAAAATAACACAGAGATCCAAAATCCCTAAATGTCATGTATGACACCTGTTATCAGCCCAAAGTTCCTGACACCTGTCTGCAATGGGTTAACTACATAAAAGATCAAAATACAGGTTTAATAAATTAATTAACACATTAAAACTAATACTAATTAGCATCACTTTGATAATATATCATACCATATAAAACAACATCATCATCAGTGGCTGACAATCACCCAGTGAGCCGGCCATAAAGAAAGCCATGAGGTGATATCACTTCTCTGGTGGCAAGTGCTGTCACCACAAGATGTGGAATTTGTTGTATAGTCTTCAAATCAGTTCAATTTCCATGTTTTATTAGCATTAACTATTTTTTCTTAGGAATGTTTTTCATGTAATGCACAATTTAGGTGTTTTACCTATTTTGAGGTCTATACAAGCCCTTTGGTATCTTATATAAAGGATGCAACAGACTGACATTTGTTGTATAGACTCTATATCAGCTCGTTGTGTGATTTACACTAGGTTCAAGAGAAGTAATGCAGTTTAACCCATTCACGCCGGGTGACGTGATAGCACGTATTGTGGTTTTCTCGTCAGACGCCCTGGACGCGCTATGAGGGGAAGCCGCGCGCTCGGGTAGAGCGAGCGGGCAACCCAGGTTCGCGGCTTGTGGGCCCGAGAATCTCGATGCGTTAGGCTTATGTGTTCGAGAACCCCGGTATTGCGACCACGCAAAGCAGGAACGGCCCCGCCGTGAATGGGTTAATGTGATAACAAAAATAGTTTTGTTTCATTTTTTTTACAATAACCTTTTTTCTTTTATATTTGCAATTTGTACATGAAAGGAATATAACCCAAGGAATATACCTGGTAGCACTTAAAGTTGGTGCACTGACACAGCGACTCTCCACATTCTGAGCTCATAATCTTAGTTTTGCCCTCACACATTATGGTTATAGTAAACCTTGCACTGACTCTAGCAGTCTCCATCTGTATTTTTTTGCTAGTGTGTTGAGCTATTAGATTTTACAGTGCTGTTATGTATAAATGAGCAAGAGTTGGGCAGAAAAAAATTTGTGGGGTGAAATTCCAGTCTCCCTTGTTTACCAACCCTAGTGATTGGCATCTCCACATTGATTACAAGATGCACAAATCACCAGATGCCAAGGTGATTTGCCACCCAGTCAATGGGTTAAGACCTAGTGCAGACTGTATTAAATGCATACATATCGATGTAAAACGTGTTTTGAGGGAAAGATCATGACGTGATAGGATGTCATCTAATGGGAGCAAAACATTCCCATGATGTAATATCATCTCATCCAGCGTGAATGGGTTAATATAGATATTTATTAGGCCACTCACTCCTAGCATCAGCAGGAAATAAGGCCTTGAAGGGTGCTCATTCACTAACTTCAGAGTTACAACATAAAAGATGCCAACCTCCTGCTCCTGGTTTTGGTGAACAAAACCATGTGTAATGGCTGCAATGTGCCCCTATGCAGCATGTTTGTGCAATGGCACTTACACCTGTAAGCACAGGGTGCCATACTCTTTCCAATATCTATGTTTTTTGTTGGGGATAGTTATATCTTTGTTGTTTGTTTACAACAGTAGTAAAAATTGAATACTTCTGTCAGACTTAGTGT
>BOPN01000164.1:606085-611085 GCA_017312705.2 Penaeus japonicus
CATTAAATGTGTTACTGCATTCTACCATCTTTCTCACATAGATATATCCTCGGTAACTTGATCTGTGACTTGAATGTCTAATTTGTTGCTGTCGAGTGCCATGGGAATTGTCTGTAAAACCTCGCTATCACTGTTCTGCTAAGAGCATATAGATAATTTCCATGATGGTTGTAAGGCATCTGGTTTCTTTTAGTAGGTAGCATGATTTATTGGGTTAGTAGCTGGGTATATCACTCTGACAACTCGGGATCGAGTCTCGGTCGGGGAGGTAAAATTTGTATTTCTATATTAAATGCATTACTGGAATCTACCATCTTTCTCACACAGATATAACCTCGGTAACTTGATTTGTGACTTGAATGTCTAATTTATTGCTGCCGAGTGCCCACGGCAACTGTCTGTAAAACCTCACTATCACTGTTCTGCTAAGAGCATATAGGTAATTTCCATGATGGTTGTAGGGCATCTGGTTAGACAAATCTTTTAGTGAGTTGTGTGGTCTATTGGGTTAGTAGCCAGATTTGTCACTCTGATGACTCGGGATGGTTTCTCGGTCAGGGAGGTAAAATTTGTGTTTCTATATTAACCCATTAGCAGCAGATGGCATAATTTGCTGCCAAGGCAGAGTCGGTCTTAGACGCGGATGGCACCGTGCCAGGCAATGTAAACCCGCCATCCTACTGCATACACTTTTTTTAATACTGTGACCAATGGGTTAAATGTGTTACTGCATTCTACCACCTTTCTCACGCAGATATAACCTCGGTAACCTGATTTGTGACCTGCATGTCCAATTTACTGCTGCCGAGTGCTCACAGGAATTGTGTAAAACCTCGCCATAACTGCTCTGCTAAGAGCATATAGGTAATTTCCATGATGGTTGTAAGGCATCTGGTTAAACAATTCTTTTAATGGCTCGTGTGGTCTTTTGGGTTAGTAGCTGGGACTGTCACTTTGACGACTCGGGTTCGAGGCCCGTTCAGGGAGATAAAATTTGTATTTATACATACATATATATATATATATATATATATATATATATATATATATATATATTTATATATGTATATATATATATATATATATTTATATATATATATATATATATATATATATATATATATATATATATATATATATATATATATATATTATATATATATATATATATACACACACACACACACACACACACATATATATATATATATATATATATATATATATATATATATATATATATATATATATATATATTACACATATATATATATATATATATATATATATATATATATATAGTCTTTATTAGTTTTAAAATATAATTTTTAGTTATGTAACTCTCTGATTTACATTCTTCGTCCGTGTTTGCTCGGAAAGATATTCTGTTGGGTGAATCAGGTAAAACGGCCGAGTTTTGTCGATTATCTCCTAGAAATATAACCGTCATACCTCCAAAGGGAATATCGGGTCTGTGTCTCACAATGCGAAATAATGCATCAATATATATAATTTCTGAACATTTCATAGTCATATATTCATCAATAATCAACAACTCGGTATTAGCATACATTTCCATATTCTTATAAATGGCTTGAGGAGCCCAATCAAATATTTGATTCGTATTCATGCCTTCTTTGATTACTGGAAAGACAAACATTCTATGAAAAGTGCTTAATTGATGACTAGCAATACTTTGATCATCTCCGTCTCTATTTTCATTCATGGTATTAAGCACAGTATTAACCGCAATATTATTTTTACAACATATCAAAATTTGTGACACATTAATTAAACCTATCGATATTAATTTGTCTATAATTGTTCTCACTACAAAAGTTTTACCCGAACCCGGTAGACCGCCCAATTGAAAAATACTAGCTTGACCCGTCAGTTTACTAACAATTATATCATTTATGAGGGTATTTGTTATAATATTTTGTTGTAATGATATATTCTTTTTGGAGGGTAAAACTCTTTGAGATGATGTCTTGAATGAATTATCCATCTTTATATTAATTTTTCAACATATTTATATAAATAAATCTGCGCAAGAGAAGAATGATCAAGATTGTATAACTGTATAATGTACTACATTGGTGATTATATGATATATATATATTATATATATATATATGTATATATATATATATAACTATATCTATATCTATATCTATCTATCTATCAATCTATCTATCTATCTATATATGTATACATATGTAAAGATAGCTGGAATAGGGAAAAGGTGTGAAATGACAGTAAAAATTACAACTTTAAATTTTTATTTTATATAACAACAATAAATATATATCCATGATACAACATGATATACTCCAATATCCTACATTAACATAACACAACAGGACTACTTGGTTTAGGATATAAATCGCATAACATTACGACACACAGGGTACACCTGTCTAGTCATAATCCCCACCAAAAGCCAGACACATTATACGCTTATTACACTCGACGTCAAACATGTATGTATGGAGGGTCTGCCAAGGTCCCCTCAAGTGTTGGCTCCAAGGAAAAGGGTGGAGTGTGAGGCCCGTAAACCCTTGGCTGCCGACCGCTCCGGCAAACAATGCAAAGCGCGATCCCTTTGTCCTTCCCCGATGCCGAGGAGGGAGACAGGCGCTGAGGGCCTGGCTCGCCCCCGCCATCCAGAGCCCCCACAGTGGTAGCCTGGAGGGACTTGAAATAGGCGTATGGGCCTTTCCCATTATGATATTCTCCTTCAGATGTTCAGCCTAACTATTAACAGTTTTAAAGCTAAATGTCCAATCTCAAAGATATTAACGGTAAAAATGCGATCGAAGGCACCTGAAATTGCCGCTTGCGAAAGCTTACAGAAAAAGTAATGAAATTGAAATGAAGATGTTAAATATAAATCCCCCAGCAGACATCATATTATTGATAAATGATAATGCACCAAAATAAAAGTATATAGGTGTAGACAGAGGATCTTTAAAGGTCTATAAAAAAATATAATAGTGCTTGATAAAAACAATTAAATCCCGTCCAGCTCGAATTGCAATATTAGGACTTCAGCGCTTCTATCTATTTTCCGTATGATAATCGTCACCTCAGTTCACTTCATTACATAAGCACACGGAACTGGGGACACAGCCGGAAAAATGAATAGAGAGCTGATAAAGGAAACACGCTTGTTGACAGTATGACACAGTGTACTGCCCAAGGTCCAACTGTCTTCCATTATTTGCGGGAGAAAGGGTGTTTACGTCGCCTCTGTGATGGTGTTCAAGACAGAAAGTATATATGTCTTCGTAAATGATTAAGGATTAAGATAACAAAAAAAAGGAAAAAAGAAAAAACATGGATGAAGAAAATGCAGAAACCGTTATAAGTAAAACGAAGACCATTAAATAGACTAATCAATGAAACAGGAGTAACAATGGTGTGTGTATGTGTTTGTGTGTGTGTGATGATAATAATAATAATGATAATGCAAGAGAGGAGCCTGGCGCAAGGGCATACAGGGCACGAAGTGGAGAGGAGGCTTCGGCATCCGAGATCACTTTACAACACTTTCCATATTAGGAGTTTCTGTTATTCCCATTCATGTTAATGATTATATTCGATCTTTCACCACTGGTTTGAACGTGAGTTTAAACCTTAGATTTTCAGGTACTGCATTTTTCTCATAGTTCAAAATAAAGTCTTTAAAAGTTGTACCAGTAAATTAAATAACGTCACATGTGCCTTGTAGAAACAAGTAGAGATGAGAACGAATAACTTCCCAGCTTAATAGATGTAATCGACGCGATTCGACTAAATTTCATCAGAATTATATAAAACTGTCATCAATATGTGACTACACGGCGGTTACTCTGTTATTGAGAAGTTATCCGTTCTCCTTGCATATTTTCTACGGTTGTCACATTGGCCTATGGTCATCATGTGTACCAATAGATGAATGACCTCTTATACTGGTATTAGAATACGCCAGTTGAATGAACAATATAAACAATATGTAAAGTGTGCAAGGATGATAGATTAAATCATCACTGGACATTGAAAAAAGGTGACATGGCTTTATCGTGGGAAGCGTTCAGTGAACTGCCAGATGGGCAATGGAACTTCATCAGCAGTCTGGGTTTTGGAACCAGCGCCTTTCTCAAACACATTATATGTGGGCTTAAAACTATTTCTCCCAGTACCTTTCACTTCATTATCCACAAAGTACTGATAATACAGTAGACAGAAATAGACCGATAATTTAAGTGTAAAAGTTTTACTCAACTATGTCTGGGCTACAAAAGGAAAACAAATATTCTGCGAGAGAATTTCAGTCTCCACTCATTTCCAACAGATTTATAAACATCATGTCCTAATTGTCCGTATAGTTAATAAAGGCAGTAAAGGCATTCGATTTCCGTATTTACAGTTTTACAAAAAATACTTTGGCGATTAATTGGTGAAAAAAATACGCAGTATAACTTGCACCTGGGATGCATATAATCAGTGGTGTTCAGGATGGACTAGAATTACTTGGTCATCGTTATTCAAGGATTATATCAACTACACAAATACTTGTTAGGCTTCGGAACTCGGGGCAGGCGAGTAAGACTAAGGATAGACTAGGTCACAATGGTTATTTATTCACAGCGAAAATTCTTCGGAATCCGACCAGATTTTAAAAAGATCTCTTTGCTTGGAAACTTTGCTTTTAAAAATATCACTTCTCACACCTATAGCTTTCACACCAAGGTTGTATATATAAATGGTACTAATTTATATTCGCAAAATACGTTCTTGTTACGTACTCACTCTTGTGAGATATTCTATAACTCTTCGCATTCATTGTAATTTGCGTTCTAAAACTAAATGCTACGGAGCCACTAGACGTACGAAATGGCAGTTGTAACGCTGAATGGGTTGACGCTGAACGATGATGATGTCGCGAGTTCTCATGGAGTAGCACAGCGAAGCAAAGCGAACTGAAGAAAATTTCAAGGTAACAATACAGTCAGTCC
>BOPN01000164.1:631085-638585 GCA_017312705.2 Penaeus japonicus
TGGTGTGCAGAGATTCGTTTGAAAGATAATTTTTTTGTGCGCGCGTATGTCCAAACCTCTGCTTCCAAGCAGGAATTACGATCTTAGATCTTAGATCCTTAGTATTGCGATCTTAGAAGGTGGAAACAGGGCGGCTGAGGTCATGTCTTGCAACAACGCAGATGCAACAACTCGATTCAACATGATGAAGTTCCTTGTCCTAAAAGTCTCACTGGTCGCTTGTAGTGTGTGGGCGATGTGTGGGCATGACCTTTACGTCCTCAGGAATAGGAACTAGCGCTGCAGCGTCGACCAGAACTAGAACTAGGACCGGGAATAGGATTTTGCGAGCGTGTCCATACGTATGGGGAGTGAAGGTGCATTTAAAATGGGTACAACTCATCATGACTTCCCAGGAGTGCCTAACTTGCAAGGGAAGAGTGTGCTGCACACTATCCATGCTGTTATTTCGGAATACTGTACAATGCTTGCACAGTAACTTTACGTTGGAGTAATAACATATATACAAATGTGTAATCAAATGTATTAGTCAGAATATTTTAAGTCTATGTGAAACAGTTACGAAAAGCCACGAACTAGCATTTAATTCACTACGGAAAGTGAACGGACGTGGATAAGAGCAAGTTTTTGTGAGCGAGACACGGCCAGCGTGTTTCCTTCACACTCAGTGCAAATAAACATAAACGCACGCACTTTCTCTCCTAGTGATATATTTCTATTTCTGTTGGTTGGTATGTTCTGTGTCTCTTTATCTGTTTGCTTTTGTTTCACTATCTGTCTCTCGGTTATAATTTCTGCAGCATCTCTAAGTGTGCTTTTGTTATATGTTCTCCATGTTTGTATTCTCTTTCTCTCTCTCTCTCTCTTTCTCTCTGTCTGTCTGTCTGTCTGTCTGTCTGTCTGTCTGTCTGTCTGTCTGTCTGTCTGTCTGTCTGTCTGTCTGTCTGTCTGTCTGTCTGTCTGTCTCTCTCTCTCTCTCTCTCTCTCTCTCTCTCTCTCTCTCTCTCTGTCTCTCTCACTCTCTCTGTGTCTGCACCCTCTCTCTCTCTCTCTCTTTCTCTCCCTCCCTGTCCCTTTCCTTCTCCCACTCCCTCTCTCTCTCCCTCTCCCTCTCCTACTCCCACTCTCCCAGCCTCTCATGGGATTGCGCATGCGTATGGTTGTCATGCTTTGGTTACACGCTCTCATGCTCATGCAGTTTGTGTCATGGTGTCCGCTGTAAGTGAAAGTGAGAGCAAACAGGTTCTCCCGTTTTGTAGGCGATGTATTTCCCTTTTTTTAGACTGATATATTAAGTTATACTTATTATGCAAACAGGTTCTATCGTTGATGCATTAAGTTATACTTATTGTTAGTTCATTCCCGCTTTTGTCAGGAGTGTATCATTATTTACAGATTTTCTTGATTTCCGGTTGTTACTTCACAGCTTCTTCAAAAACTCTTCATGGGGTTTTCACAGATCACATGCAATTAGCAGAGAGGTCATTTAGCCACTTGCTGCTTTCAGGGCTCTTTACACCTCATTATGCAGACTAATTGGTTCTATGAAGCTTGTGTCGTGCCACGTAAACCTTCACCTTGAAGTGCTGTGGGAATAAATTATCTCCGGTCGCCGGCCGTGTCAACATAACGAAATGTCTACTCAGGTGTGGTTATTCCCAAGGACAGAGCCACACTCACGTCAGTGCCTCTCCCTTCTACGGCTTCCATAGATCTCGGCCTTTGTCGCGTCGCATGTCACGGTATCTTAATGTCCCGCATTTTACTTCATATTTATTCCTTTCCGGTGGGCGGACAAGTAACACTAACAAATGCATGCACACAACTAGATTCAACGTGAGAGGAAGAAAAGAAAATGCAATTTGACTTTTATGAGAAATTCGATCTCAATTACAGTCTTCAGTAGAGAATAAACATACCACAAAGGATTAGATAAAACAGACAAATTTTCCATGATTAACGAAGTGTAGAAGCCAATCTCCTACTCGGGCTGCCTCCCTGGTGGGCACCTCGGCTCACGCCGGAAGTTAGGCGGCCAAACGGACGTAAACATCATAGTCTCGTTATTATATCCATTTACGGCCAAGTCAGCAGGTGGTCGTCAACTTCCACGCCTAAACTCGGAAGCGGATTCTGGGATTCGAGTGCGCTCAATGCCGCATTGCTAAGACAGCTTGTTTCGAATCGTAAGCTCGCGTATACGTCAGAACGTTTGTTTCCCTTTATATAATAGTCCTTCTCAAACATTATAGCTCTTGTGGTAACATGTCCAGCCATATTGACCCAGGAATTACACATTACATCCATATGGTATACATCCTTCCGAGCGTAAACTTCCATGAGGTGAATGGATGCGGAAATCACCTCCAGGTTTCCCAAGCCGTCTCGAGTCTCGAAGGAAGGCAGCGGCCTCGCCGGCAGAAGCGCGGCCTCCTGGCGCCGCTGCCAGCGCCTCGGCCCTCCTGAGAAACCATGACAGCCGCCGCCACCGTACGCACTCTTTCCCACGGGTTTACGTCGCCTTTGTTTTTTGCGTAAGCGGGGAAGATGGACGCTCATGCTTCTTTTCGGACGGCGTTTCCCGCGATTTAACAAACGGAAATGGATATGTTAATGAGCAAGAAGTAAAGCACAGTCAAATACACAACTTTGGTAGTCTGCTAAGGATATGTATATATATATATATATATATATATATATATATATATATATATATATATATATATATAAATATATATATATATATATATATATATATATATATATATGTATATATATATGTATATATATATGTATATATATATATATATATATATATATATATATATATATATATATATATATATATATGTATACATATTTATATATATATATATATATATATATATATATATATATATATATATATATATATACATATATATATATATATATATATATATATATATATATATATATATATGTATATATATATATATATATATATATATATATATATATGTATATATATATATATATATATATATATATATATATATATATATATATATATTTAAATATATATGTATATATCTGAAAATATGATATGTATATATATATATATATATATATATATATATATATATATATATATATAAATATATATATATGTATATAAATATATATGTATATATATATATATATATATATATATATATATATATATATATATATATATATATATATATATATATATATATATCATAATTCCATAAATATTCACTTGTTTCTGGACAGGTCACAATGAAAATGTTACATTGTTACCATAATTTATTTCTCACGGCCTCGCACCGACCCTGTCACCAGCCGGTTCTCAGACTTCCCACATTCACCTCCTGGCTCACCCGCGCAAAACAAAGAAAAAAAAAGTTATCCAGTGTGTTCCGGTCGAAAGACGCCATCGCTAACAAGAAGTAACTGAAGAAAGGAAAAGTTAAGCAAAATAGAAAGCAAGAAAAACGGCATTTCCGTAGGAAACAGAAGCTCGATAATCCGAAGTGAATCTGAGGATGGAGGAAATCTGAAAGCGGCTGCATGTTCACCCGCCCTTCCGTGCGCCTTCCCCTTTCTCCGCGGGACTGGGCGGGACCGTGTGATACAGCGCGGAATTTACAGAGCAATAGTGGAAGGGACAGTGATGATAATGAACATGGACGAAATGTTAATAACAGTGATAAGAGAGGAATGACAGCAGCAATTGCACGGCGACAGAAATTGCGACCCGTGACTGAGTATTTGCACACGATATTGGTGTGTGAAGGTTTCCGGGTGACATGACCAATGGCCCGACAGTAATTTGGGGATATTACAGGGAGGTGGCAATGAAGGAAGATTCAACATTTTCGCATTTTTTTGTCCTTTAATGAATATGCAGAGTAAATTTCTGTTTCATAATTACTGTTTCCATGATCACATCCTTAAAGTCACTCCCACCTCGTCTTGCTTGTTTGGGCTTTCACTTTTCGACTAACGTCACGAGATATTATGGACAAGTTATTTTCAAATCATTTGAATTGCGTAACTAAATCTTATACTTAATTCCTTTAATACCGCGTCCCAGATTCACATCGATTCATCTTATGAACAAACAACTTTAGGAGAGACTGCAGGAAACACCCACTGCACTACATTCATGAGGTCACTGAACTTCAGTCGAAGCAACCCTGACATCTTGAACTTCTACGCCAACTCGTCTTTACTTTCTTGTGACCTCCCGCCATCTCGCTCTCTCGTGCCCTCTTCTCCCTTCGCTCGCTCGCACTCCATTCCTGTTTCACCATGCAGTGTCTACGGCAGGCAGAAAACCGCTGCTAGTTACTGTTCCCTTTTCCGTTGAATGATATTTTGAATGATAGTTTTGGTTTCCATTGTTACATATGAAACATCATCCGGGTGTAGAAAAACAACTTTGGTTTCGTTAATGCACACGGACACGCACATAAACGTCGATCACGCCCATACGATTATGCCAAGGTTATTTGTACACAAGTGTCTTATGTCATCCTGATGCCCCTGAGCCATAGGGAGGCACTGCTAGCATGCCATTCCAGTGCAATAAGAGGATGGCGTGAGTCAGGCATTCTAATATCTTGTTCGCACCATTATCAATATGATCCTATGTGTGATCGGTGAGTCATCGGCTCCACCGGCTGCTGGAACGAGAGGCAGGCCTTTCTTCCGATGGATTATGGCGTACGTTTTTTAGAGTAGATGTACGTTGATATTATGATAGTGTTTCCAGTTCTGACATAATACATAAATAGACTGAAATTACATACTTTCATATTTTGTTATGCAATTGACAGGGGTCTTTCATGCCTATCGCCATTTTATCATATTCCTTTTTAGTATACATTGAATACCAGCAACTGACCGGTTTTGTCCACAGAGGTCTTGTATTCCAGCATGATAATAATCTAACTCACTAGTTGTTCAGGCATAGCTTTCTCCTTAACCTCCATCTTAATTTTATTGTGTTCATACGTCGTGTTCCCTTGTTTAGTCATCCCTTGGACACACGCCTTTCGCCTCCATGGATTCGGATTTCCGCTCAGTCCGGATATTTTCCTACAATGTCGGGATGTTTACAGAATTATACAACAAGAATTTCAAAATGATTGTAAATAATCCTATTATTTCAATTTCCTTCCGTCTTGCCACTACTTCCGTTTATGAACTGATCTACGTCGTCATCACTGTCATCATCATTATCATTTTCACTTCCTACTCCATTCTCAAGCCTCTTTCGGCCGTCATGCTGCACACATGGCGCTCCCCCATATGCATGATAACGGTTGGACCGCAGTCGCCGCCTGCCAGTATTGCTCTCGTGTGACAAACCACTTTTCTCGAGTTGTTGATGTGCGTCTTTTGCTCCCTTGGCAGGGTGGCTATTCTCCCTTTTTATTACCCGTCTTCTTGTTCTTCTTCTTCTTTTTGTTATTCTTTTTATTTCATTTTCATTTTTCTTTTCTTCTCTTTATCCCTCGCTCTCCCCCCCTCTCTCTCTGTCTCTCGCTCTCTCCCTATCTCTCTCTATTTCAACTTCTCTGTTTACCAATCTATCAACTGCCCCTTTCAAGCAGTGAAATATTTAAACTTCTTTCATTCTGTTTCCTGCTCCCGTCAATCGAAGAGAAACGTCATGCACTTCTGATCGCGTGGCACTTCCTAGCATGACTCACTGCCGGTCAGTGGAGGCCTTGACTGGTTGTCATGAAGGCAGCACTGTGGCAGCCTTGTTTTCCCAGAAATCTATTATTTCAACACGCACGCACACATACACACATACACACACACACACACACACACACACACACACACACACACACACACACACACACACACACACACACACACACACACTTATCTATTTTTGTATCCTTAGGTGCCTGTCCTATCATAAACAAAACTTCCCGACTAGTATTTGGATCTGGTCCAGTGATATATTATTCTGCGTCAAAGTGTCTCCAGAAAGTAAGCCACGATCTCCGTTAGGAAAGAGGTGGCGGTATGCCTTCCGAGCGACGGCCATCTGCTGTTATTTAACGAAATCAGGTAAAAGCGAGGTGGCGTCCCGCGTTTACCTTCACGTTGAGCAGCTGATACGCGGTGAGGTAATCTGGTGTGGGCGGTCGGTGATAATGGATGCAGGTATATAGTTTTTTCTTCATATACTATCACTTGCGTTTAACCCATTCACGCCGGTTGACGTGATAGCACGTATTGTGGTTTTCGCGTCAGACGCCCTGGACGCGCTATGAGGGGAAGCCGCGCGCTCGGGTAGAGCGAGCGGGCAACCGAGGCTCGCGGCTTGTGCGCCCGAGAATCTCGAGGCGTTAGGCTTATGCGTTCGAGAACCCCGGTATTGCAACCGCGCAAAGCCGGAACTGCCCCGGCGTGAATGGGTTAACTGTTAACAACGGGTGGTTTCTCTTTGCATGGCGGAATCGTCAAGAGTTAGCTAACTGCCTAACGGCTGATTTTCCAAAGGTTCAGGAATTTTCCTAATTATTCTATCTTTGTCCAGACTGGAAGGGAAGATGCGAGACTCGCACTATGACTTAAAGATATGCTCTCTGTCATGCAGTTCATGCATATCATTAAGATTCTTAGAATTGTACGCCTTCAGACTTCTTTGGATCGTTTATCCTTTAATTATGAAGAACTCGTTTTTGGCTTGGGTATGCAGCTTAGTCTCCACTTCTGTATTCATCATGATGCAGGCTGCGACCTAGACATTTATTTCTGTTTCTATTTATGCAGGGTATTTGCGCATTTTCATATGCTAATGAGGTCTCCAAAGAACGAGCTAAACTGTCTGCGAGGTGCTCCTCTGGCTAACTGTAAATAAGTCTTGCAAAAACGCAGATAAAGTTCCGATCTTACAACCAATAGTTACTTTGGTTGGGTGCCCCCCTCTCTCTTTCTTTCTTTCTTTCTTTTTCTTCTTTCTCCCTCTGCCTCTCCCTCCCTCCCTTTCCTATTCATAAAACTCGCTTATAGACAATGAGATTTGCAACGCTACAGCACGCCAAATAAGTGTTTTTTAAAACAAATACATATAGTATATGGATTTATTTTTTTGTTCCGAAGGGAAAGACGACTATTTTTACTTTCACTGCTTCGTGTAAGTACTCTTGTGCAATCTCCCACTTCGTCTAGTTTAATTTGTCCTAAAATGAAGTGGAGTTAAAATACAGCAGGCTCATTAAAGCAAGAGCAAGCGCAGCGAGAACTTTCCCCGGGCGTTTTCCCAGCGCCGCCTTCGGGTCCCGCACGACCCTCTCAACCACAGCCTCCGGCCCGGCCCGTCTCAGACACTCCGTTGCGTCCAGAAGGCCCGGGCGCAGACGTGGCAGATGTACGGAGGCGGCGACCAGGAAGGCGGAGGTACCGTTAGGGCCGCCCGGGATCCATCTTTCCTTTCGCTTTACGACTCGTGGCGTCAGCTCGCCTTTG
>BOPN01000164.1:663585-671085 GCA_017312705.2 Penaeus japonicus
TTGTCAAATTACATTTTTTTTTTGACAGATTAATCCTGTCTCATGGTTTGTGCGTCAGTATGGCATGTGTTTGCATACAAGGCTTCCGTCAAACGTCAAACTATTGTAGTTACTCTAACAACTGTCAAGGGAAGGGCACAGTCTGTCGGGAATTCAAACGGTTGAGGAGGATGATCAGCTTGTGTTGGGTCTTCGTAGGTTACTCACTGTGTCATATAAAGTACTCAAGACAATAGCTACTCTTGCATAGCACTGGATATACTACTTGAAAGACTTAATTCTTCACAATATGGCAAAACTGTTTTGTGAAAGATCGATCTCGATACATATAGACGCTTTATAAACAGTGATTGCATAGCTAACGTTTATAAAGCCGAGTTGGAGACTATTTTGCCATGCTATTATGCATTAATTCACTGGCTTTCATATCTATGTACTAGTGAAGCATCATTGAATTGTAAACTGTTTTTAATGTAAATCTCATTACTACACATCTCACTACAATTTATGAATGTTTCCATACTTCTGTCTAATTACTCTTTTGCTTCTTTTTTCTGTAAGTATCATATTTCCACTTGGGTGTATGCGTTCTCAGGTTGGTGTCACATCCACTAGACTCTCTGACCTTAAGAATCTAACTGTCATTGCCGTTTTCTAATTCACTTTCATTTTCTGGGTGAAAAGGCCCCTCTGTGACACTTCTCAAGGAGTCCTCAATCATACAACTCACTTAGAATCAAACTCCTCAGTTCACCGTACCTCTGTTTGCTCTCCACCTGGCTTGGCGCCCAGGAAACCTAACTACACTGAACGGGTGAAAGTCCTGTCCTTCTCTCAGTCCCTCCTGTTACACTCCCTCCATTGTAAAACTCTCTTTTGAACCATAGTTCCTCCCTTCCCTCCCCGAGCGCGGCCTACCTCCCGCTAGAACCTCCCACAGCTTGCCCTAGGTTCTCCTCCTCACCTTCTCTTGAGGGCGGCCTCCGTGGCGGAACACGGCGGCGTCGAACTTGTCCTGGTCCTCCACGCGTACCACTTCCCGGATCTCCGTCAGCAGGCTGAGCTGGGATACACACAAGGAGGAAACAGTTAATGGTGTGGCTTGGATGTTAGACTTCAGATACATTTCTTTCTTAAAAATAGAAAGGAGGATAGCGGTTTACAAGTAAAAAAAGGTTAATTGTTGCATCTCAGAGTTGTGATCTGTTTGTGACAAGAGCTTTGGTAGAAGGTAAATGTTGGCTTTCTTGTGTTGCTAAGCAATGTTTGTGAGCTCTTGTCAGGCTACCTAATGTTTTGGGGATCTTTTTTAAGATTGTAAAATCGGCTAACAATCAAATACAGTGAAGCAGAATCGCTGCAGGCAATGTAACTAAATCGATAGGATCAAATAAACGAGGAAAGAATCATGAAATAAACCGAACTGTATTATTCGCATCCTGCAATACTAGTCTTTAATCCGGCGAACTCCATTGCTAGAATTCGTGTACTACTTATTCACTGTCTACTATCAATTGTTGAAACATCTGCCTCCGCAGACTTCGTTTCAATGAACACCCAGAAGCAATAAACGTTTTGCTGGGCGCTTGCAAGAGCTCCTACAGCCGAGGCGAGATAAATGGAGATTACTTGCTTGAATGCTCCTTATGCTCAGGTGCTTATAATCATTCCGTATTTCACAAGACAGATCTAATCTTGTGCATTTATAAACATGCATATATACATACGTACATACGTCCGGACATACATACATACATACATTCATACAGACATACACACACACATACATACATACATACATACATACATAAATACATAAATACATACATACATACATACATACATACATTCATTCATAATCTCATACATTCATTCATAATCTCATACATTCATAAATACATACATACATTCATACATACATACATACATACATACATACATACATACATACATACATACATACATACATACATACATACATACATACATACATACATACATACATACATACATACATACATACATACATACATACATACATACATACATACATACATACATACATACATACATACATACATACATACATACATACATACATACATACATACATACATACATACATACATACATACATACATACATACATACATACATACATACATACATACATACATACATACATACATACATACATACATACATACATACATACATACATACATACATACATACATACATACATACATACATACATACATACATACATACATACATACATACATACATACATACATACATACATACATACATACATACATACATACATACATACATACATACATACATACATACATACATACATACATACATACATACATACATACATACATACATACATACATACATACATACATACATACATACATACATACATACATACATACATACATACATACATACATACATACATACATACATACATACATACATACATACATACATACATACATACATACATACATACATACATACATACATACATACATACATACATACATACATACATACATACATACATACATACATACATACATACATACATACATACATACATACATACATACATACATACATACATACATACATACATACATACATACATACATACATACATACATACATACATACATACATACATACATACATACATACATACATACATACATACATACATACATACATACATACATACATACATACATACATACATACATACATACATACATACATACATACATACATACATACATACATACATACATACATACATACATACATACATACATACATACATACATACATACATACATACATACATACATACATACATACATACATACATACATACATACATACATACATACATACATACATACATACATACATACATACATACATACATACATACATACATACATACATACATACATACATACATACATACATACATACATACATACATACATACATACATACATACATACATACATACATACATACATGTGTATGTGTGTGTGTGTGTGTGTGTGTGTGTGTTTGCTTACATGATTCTCGCAGAAAAGAAAGGCTGCCATTACCAAATCATCCCAGGAATATCCGGCCACAAACTTCCGCGAATATCCTGCGTCGCCTTGTCAGTCAGTTCTGACAAAAATAATCAAGGATGACAGCTATTTTTAAGGGTCATAGACATACTATTAACTTTCAAATATTAAGTAATTGATATCATATCATAAACTCGATCACTTTGCGCTGTTTATGTTTTTCTTTTCTTTTCTTTTTTTCTCACGTTTCCTAATAACGATTAGCGTTTTCTCTATCTCTAAGGCTGGACTCATCTTCATGTTTTGTCCGCTTGTAATATCTCGTATAGTATGAAAGATAGCTTTTCACTAACACACCTTGATGTTATAAGTGCCTGAGGACAAGTAGCTGGCAGATGTATGCATACACACACACAATATATATATATATATGGATATATGTATATATATATATATATGTGTGTGTGTGTGTGTGTGTGTGTGTGTGTGTGTGTGTGTGTGTGTGTATGTATGTATGCATGTATGTAAGAATGTATGTATGCACACACACACACACACACACACACACACATATAAATATACATATATACATATATGTATAAATGTATGTATATTCATTTATCCAAGTATGTTCGTGTGTTTATGTGCGTTCGTGATCCTATCCCTCTGCTCGCATGCGCGGAGCCTAAGCGATCGAGCGCCGCCGGAACAGGACGTACACAAGGATAGACAGCGACTGAAGTTCCGGGAAGCGCAGCCTTGGGCGTGCGAGGGCGTGGCCGCCCCCCTCCCCCCACCCCCACTCCACCCGTCTTCGGGCTTGGAGTGAGAGCTTTGCTAACCTTTAGATAACTGCGGCTCGGGCTAATTCCAATAGCCGATGCTCATTCGTGCAGGGTCAGTTTCGCTCGCTTCCCCGCCCGCGAAAATCCTTCCGCGTCCAGGGCCGATGTGCAGCGATTCACTTACTCGACTGTACTTTGGAAAGCCCACGCGATATGAATGTCAGACACACAGCAAGCGTCGTCACATGATATGAATGCCATACCCTCCCAGCAACATGGCAAGCGTCGTAGAATAGTGGTCCCTGCGCCCAGCCACGCCCACGAGCGACGCCCACGAGCGACGCCCCGAGACCTTGGCCACCAAAAGAAGTCGAGGCGGAACCTGCGAGATGCAGCGCCCGCCGCTTTTTGTCGCTGGAGGAAACACTTCTCGGTTCTAATTCGAGTCATGACAAGCGTTTGATCTTTCTAGAGCCAAGCTTCTCCGCAATGATAGTAATGATAGTGATCACAACGATAATGAGAATGATGATAATATGCATAACAATAATAATACTAAGATTGATGCTAATAATGGTGATGATAATGATAATGACAACGATAATATTGATGATGACAATAATGATAATAATGATAATAACAACAACAACAACAACATTAATGATGGTAATATTAATAATGATAATGATAAGGAAAATAATGATAAAGATAATAATGATTATGATAATGATAATAACAATAATCATCATTATCATGATAATAAATATAATGGTAATGGTGATAAAAAATGCTGACAAATATAATAATGATAACAATCTCTCTCTCTCTCTCTCTCTCTCTCTCCCCTTTTCTCCCTCCCTTTCTCCTTCTCTCTCTCTCTCTCTCTCTCTCTCTCTCTCTCTCTCTCTCTCTCTCTCTCTCTCTCTCTCTCTCTCTCTCTCTCTCTCTCTCTCTCCCCTTTTCTCCCTCCCTTTCTCCTTCTCTCTCTCTCTCTCTCTCTCTCTCTCTCTCTCTCTCTCTCTCTCTCTCTCTCTCTCTCTCTCTCTCTCTCTCTCTCTCTCTCTCTCTCTCTCTCTCTCTCTCTCTCTCTCTCTCTCTCTCTCTCTCTCTCTCTCTCTCTCTCTCTCCCCCCCCCTCTCTCTCTCTCTCGTTTCATTTTGATCAATATTGCACTGACCGAGGATCAAAGCTATGATCTGTCCTGTGTTAGAAGTGAATTTCTTTTGTTCGCTGATCCAGAGGTATTGTTAAAATACCCCATAAAATGTGGTACATGCATTCTGTGCACTGTGAATTTGACTGATGGAGTTTGCATCTGTGTGGAGCTTATATTTCAGGTATTAATGATATACCTGTATGTTCATAAGCATATGCTATCTTTAATGTTAATGTTTGAAACAAGAAAGAATGGAGATGCATGGGCGCAAAGGACAGAAGGCGCGTCCCCGGCAGTCCGCCGCCACATCCGGGCATCTGGCTTCCTTGAGAGCCAGAGGTGAGGCAGCCGCCGCCGTGCTGGGGCTCTGCACATCACCCCGAATACCGTCTCCCATTTGCGCGAAAAATTCCCCTGGCTTTTTTCCTTGACAACACTAAATCTCACTTGGTGTGGCTCCGGCCGGCCTCGCCCCCCTGCTGAAAAGCCTCCGAATCTGCGTCCGGGGCAATTTGGCTTCAATTTTTCTCTCGTCAGCGCCAGAAACTTTTTAGACTTACGATGTACTCTCTGCTCCCTTACCCCATTTCCCCTCTCCTTTGCTCTCTCGCTCGTTCCCGGCCTTTGCTTTCTGCGCTTTCCCCTCTCGCTTTCGCTACCCCTCTTCTCTCTCCCTCACTGTATCTTTCTCTTCGTCTGTGTGAGGGTGTGACCCACTTTCAATCTATTTTAGACGCATTTGCCAGTGCTTGCCGTCCTCCACTTCGGTAACCAATACTTCTTGCACTTCCACACTCCTTTTTGCACCGATTTTCCTCCCTCATTCCCCTTGTCGCTTCCTGGGCGCTCTTGCCTGAGTGGCTAAACGCTTCTCACACTTATACGTAAACCACAGATATCACTCCGAACACTGCAAATAATTAAACTTTTCTTCTCTCTTTCTTCGGGTAGAGTAATCAGCGCTTCTAAACGTGCTCGTTCGACCCGGAAATGTGCTGCGTGGAGGAATCCGCGCGAAAGGAGTTTTTCGAATGTTTTATCTCTCCTTCCTCAAGCGCGTTCTGGTAAGAGCCATCAATTCCGAGAAGGACTTTGCCGCCTCCAGTTAACCGTAAATTGTAGGCTATTCCCACTAAAATATTGTAAACATTTCCAAGCAGCCGCTCCCAGTGGCTCACACCGATAAATATTGTCTCCTCCTTCTTTAATATCCGTTGAATCCCAGAACTTTTAGTATAAACTCCCTTTCGGGACGACCGGACGTTCTGCTCGGCATTTCCGGACTTGGATTTTTTATTCAGAGAAAAGTGGCAAAGTCTGACCTCCTAACTGTGACGAATTCAACACCCTTACTTGACGTTACGTAATCTGAGGTTAGTAATGTGGTTGTATACGTCATGACCAAACACGTTAAATACTAAAACCAGCGCAGAAAAACGCACAGAAAGACACAGACACTCAGACGTACACATAAAGCTAATGGCACCCCTGCTACTCTCCTCAGAGCAACACTGATCGAGATACGGACGTAAAGCTTTACGTCAAGGAAACAACTCGGTTCCATCAACATCGCTGTGTGTGTTCCCCCTTTCCCTCACCGACTCGGGCATGTATTAATTTCCTCTTGCCTGACAATTAAAAAAGATAAACGAACGCCTGGGAAGTCTCTCGTACAATTTCTCTCGACATGAAAATGTTATAATGTAGTTAGCGTATTTGATATTCTGCGGGAAGCGAAGTCTTGATAGATGCTGATGAAAGGAAGCTTTCAACTCAGTCTCGCTGGAACATTTTTCACTGCATTTGCTCTGCGTCATTGCTTTGGCATCAGCCCTTCGATATCTATGAGAGATCACAGATTTGCTTCTTGTGAACAATCGCTATGAACATTTTATAAATTGATCTTGATAGATTTCTGAACTGATATCACTTGGTAAATCTTTATTGGAATTGCATGAATGAAACAAAATACATGATTCCTATGTGTGGGTGTGTGTAAAGAAACACACACACACACACGCAGAGAGAGAGAGAGAGTATGAGAGAGAGAGAAAGAGATAGAGAGAGAGAGATATAAACATGTCTTCCATGTTACTTATATCAACAATATCTTAAATAAAGTCTGATCCTGTGCGTATATATCCTTTAGTTGCCTCATATACTAAACTGCGTTACATTTCCCGTCAAATCCCGGGGACTTCACTATGAGTTTCCTGCAAACAAAAGTTCGAGAAGTTGTTCAGACATGAAGCTTTTCCTCCATTTCTTTCAGAGAGAAAAGTGGATTAAGCACACGGGGCAATACAGCGGGAAGTCATTGTGGAAGCCAAAACGATTCCTCGAAACGCGATTGGTGAACAATCTGGTCAGTGAAGCACGGAGTCGCAACTCATTTGCCTAAGACTGGGGTAAAAGCTAGACATTTTGTTCTTCGCTGTCGTGAAGTATCATG
>BOPN01000164.1:676085-678585 GCA_017312705.2 Penaeus japonicus
TCCGATTCTCCTATTAATGGCCAGACCGTCACAAATTCGTTTACAGATTCCAGCTTCTGATCACGGAGTGTGACTGCCGTAGCCGTAGTTGCTCCTCAGCGATGCTACGCCAGCCATCTCTTTCGTGAAACAACACAAAACTCACATCACAACAACAGCATCATAAGACAACATAATAACAGGAGTCGTCACATACGTGCAATGAAAGAGCCCCGGAAACGCCGCTTCGCCTCTTTGGCTCCGCAAATTAGATTTCACAGGAAGTGCTTTCTTCGAACTCAATTCTCAATCTGTGTAAAAGCCGCTTGATTTCCTGAGAAAGATAGAATATATATGGAATGATTTTATTCTCAACAGCTGGTGCTGCTCACGTGCATCCTGGCAGCAAGGATGTGCACAGGAGGCTTGATGTATGTGCGCACGCCGTACACACTCGTGCAGCCGACGATATACGAGCAGCAGACAAGGTTCTTGGCCATCACGGACCAGGACAAGATCTCTACCCTGCAAGTATGTGGAAACACTGATGCTTGTTTTGCCAGGCCTATGCGAATTGATATGTCTTGACAACTATGGTGTCGTTTTCTGAAGTCAGTTCGAGGTCTAACATTTCGTCAGGCTTTGGCATTAATCAATGACATTCAGGAACCATCAGACACGTGACATTTTCCTCCTCTTCTTCCCAGGTATTCACAGATGTGGACCCCCCCGAAGCCTCCCCCGCTGCCCCTGCCACAGCCCCTGCCGAGGTCCCTTACAGGCACCCCCTGGCCGCTCTTCCTCCCCGCTGGTGACCCTCCAGTGGCCGCTCGTAGTTTCATCCTTGTCTATGACTCTCCTAAGTAATGTGCCATGGGAATTCTCCTAAGTCAATTGCAGGTTTGAAACATTATTCGCAAACACTTGTCTACATTTCCTCCAAACTGCATTGCTTAGCTCTAGTGAAATATAAAGTAAGGCAGAATATGTACTTAATAGAGGATTTTTTCAATAATATATGATGACACTGACATTGTGCGTGTTTCAAGACTCTAGGCTGAACCGAAAGAGTAGGACTTTGCAGATCAACCAAGATTTGGTAAAAGAAAGAGAACCTCCTCTTTCTTCCTTTTTTTCATCTCTCTCTCTCTCTCTCTCTCTCTCTCTCTCTCTCTCTCTCTCTCTCTCTCTCTCTCTCTCTCTCTCTCTCTCTCTCTCTCTCTCTCTCCCTCTCTTCTCGAAAACAGTAAACTATGCTTAATTGTTTTCTCTGGCAAGAGAAATCGCGAAATAATCTAACAGATTCATATATTGAATAAAATCACGAGTCCCAAAAATCGATACAGGTTATATATATTCAGACACGCAGAAGAGAGGGACCTTGAAACTCTGATACCTTGTGAAATAAGTTAAACAAATAAACTATTTGACTGACACAAGGTAATAAGACTATATTTACTTGAGAGTCCAAAGTTGTTTTCACGCTAGGTAAACTCTGGAACTTCTAAGCTCTAAGTTCCAGCTGCAGACATTTCCCTGAAGTGGCTTAATAACACGTAGTCGCTACTCCCGTTCCCTGCCATCAGTTAAACATGCACATGGACACGGAAAACAAAAGATTCAGGGATGACTGCCGTAATGACCACCATCCTTTGGGCAAGAGGCGAACGGGAGAGAAGTAAGGAGTGGAAAATGGGGATGGGGTTTCGAGTCTCTAGAGCCAATATGTTCCTCATGAGGCCGTTACGTGAAGGGCGTCCGAAACCGGCCAGCTGCGGGAGTTTCCTCGCTCCCCAGCACGTAATTTCTGAAATAGAACCCTGATGCTTGGGATGGAAGCGGGTGAGTACGCGCTCGGCTGCAGGGGAGGGCGAGGAATAAAAGCGTGCACTGGAATGCTGAGGCAGTAATGGAAAAAGGTGTATTTTTTACGGTTTGTTTTGACTAGTTTGTTGTGTGGCAGATAATGGCCAATTGTTCAGGTACAGCTTGGGCAGAGGAAGGGTCAACCGATGTTCTCATATCAAGGCTCCACTTCAAGTACCTTAGGACATTTATGGTTATTACTTGCTCATTACCCACTGTTCCATTACTTCCTCTTACTCATTATTTCTTGCCCCGCATTCATAACCATCACACGCTTTGCGCATTGCATCGTTCCTCTGCCTGTGGCTTCTTCCATTCTTACTCTTTCTCTTCATTCGTTTTCTTTGCCTCGATTTCTTTCATTTTTCATTTTTCTTTCTCTTTTCTTTTAGTGCATCTTCTATTCTTATTTTCCGTCTCTCTCTCTTCCTCCCTCTCTTTCTCTCCCCCCACCTCTCTCTATCTTTCTTTCTCTTTCTCTCTCTCACTCTCTATCTCGCCCTCCCTCCCTCCCTCCCTCTCTCTCTCTCTCTCTCTCTCTCTCTATCTATCTATCTATCTATCTCTCTCACTCTCTCTCTCTCTCTCTCTCTCTCTCTCTCTCTCTCTCTCTCTCTCTCTCTCTCTCTCTCTCTCTCTCTCTCTCTCTCTCTCT
>BOPN01000164.1:686085-688454 GCA_017312705.2 Penaeus japonicus
AATTATTATCACTGCTATTACTATCACCATTACCATAATCACCATTATGATTATCATTACTATTATCATTATCATTGATATTAATGCTATCATCATTATCATTATCATTACAATAATGATATTAT
This sequence comes from Penaeus japonicus, assembly GCA_017312705.2. Taxonomy (NCBI): domain Eukaryota; kingdom Metazoa; phylum Arthropoda; class Malacostraca; order Decapoda; family Penaeidae; genus Penaeus; species Penaeus japonicus. Next base: position 686,211 of record BOPN01000164.1, read on the forward strand.
TGTTATTGTCATAATCATTATTATCATCAACACTGCTATATCTATCATAATCATCATCGTCATTCTTATTATTATCATTATCACTGTTATCATTATTGTTGTTATCATTATCATTATTATTATCATTAATATGATAATAATAATAAAAATAATAATAATTATTAATCATCATCATCATCATTATTATTATTAATACTATTATCATTAACATTATTATCTTCATCATCATCATCATTATTATTATCATTATTTTCATTTTTATCTTTATTACTATCATTTCTCTAATTATAATCATAATCATTATTATCATCATTATCATCATTGTGATATCATCATCTTGATTATTACTATCCTTATTATAATTACCATTACTATTATTATTATTATCATCATCATTATTATAATTATTGTTATTATTATTATTATTATTGTTATTATTGTCATTCTTCTTCTTCTTTTTCTTCTTCTTCTTCTTATTATTATTGTTATTATTATCATTATCATCCTTTTAATTATTTTTGTTAATGCTATTACTATCAGTATAATGGTAATTATTATTACTACTATTATCATTATTATCTTTATTGTTATTATTATTATCATTTTCATTGTTATTACTATTACTATTATCATTACCATTATCATCATGATCATTATCATTATTATCATAATCATCATCATCATTATCTTTATCATCATCATCATTATCATTTATTACTCATTATTCTTTGTATTATCATCAATAAGATTATCCTTGTTATTATCGTCACTATCATTCTTATTGTTATGGTTATCATCATCATGACCATCATAATATTATCATTATCATTATTACCAGTGCCATTATCACTACTATAATTCTTATATTGATAAAAATGATAATGACAAAAAGGATGATATTAACAGTAACAATAACAATAGTAATGATAATAATGATAATAATAATAAGGATGATAATGATAATGTTAGTAATGTCAATATTATTTATAGTAATAATAATCATTGTCATTTTTATCATTGTTATTATCATTATTACCGTTATCATTATTACTTCGTTTTTATCCTAGTACAATTATCACTATAATTTCTTATCATTATTGTTATCATCATCATCGTTATTGGTATTATGATCATTACTATTATCATTATTATCCCTATTACCGTTATTGTTATTTTTACCATTAGCATTATAATCCCCCTTGTTATCATTATCATTACCGTTATCAATACTATCACTACCCATCTTATTAGGATAGTTATTATTCACTTTGAATATTATTATCATCATTATAATTATCATCTACATTATTATGGTGATTATCATTACCATTGTTATTGTTATCATCATATCATTTATAATCTTTATTATGATTATAATTATGATAATTATTATCATTTTCATTATCATGATTATCATCATCCTAGCCACTACTACAACTATTTTATTATTATTATTATTTACTTCATTGTCCTCTTCATTATATGCAAAAATCATAATTTCGACCGCCGTCGTGAATGACAAAACCGAGCAAAAGCAACTCCCGCAGCTGAGGGGCGGCAGAGCCAGGCCTCGCCAGCCGCGCCCCTCGAGCCCGACTCACTTGGTCTGCGAGGGCCAGCAGCGGCGGTCGTAGGTGGTGCAGGAGTGCGGGACCTTTCCGACCCGCCGCAGCGCCAGCCGCAGCCGCCGCGAGTACTTGAGCACGTTGACGGCCGTGTCGTGGGTCACCGCCAGGAAGCTCTCCTTGTTCACCTCCAGGATTTGGTCACCTACCTGTGGGCAAGGGCGCGTCGAGCGGGAATGAGGAGGCAAGAGTGAGGAGGGAAGGGCCACTGAACGCGGCCGCAGCGCGTGAGGGACGCGTTTTAAGCCAGCATGTAGACATACAAAAAGCACCTACGCCTCACCTGCAAGCCGGCCTTGTGGGCGGCGGACTCCTCGTCCACGCCGGTAATGAAGATGCCGAGGCCGTACTCCACGCCGCCCCGGATCATGAGCCCAAGGGACTCCGAGCCAACCACCTCCACCTCCACCTGCCGGAGGAAGTCAGTTCAGGAGTCTGCCGCACGAGGCGCTGCGGGGCGCCTCACACATGTAGTGACTCATGTGTACATATATACATTAATACATACATACATACATAAGTATATATATGTATATATATATATATATATATATATATATATATATATATATATATATATATACTGTATATATATGTATATATATGTATGTGTATATAT
>BOPN01000165.1:40000-52500 GCA_017312705.2 Penaeus japonicus
TTTACAAATGTTCCGCAAAGTTCATTCAATTGACCAAACCGCCTCCTTTATCGAAAGTCCAATGGTTGTGAACTTACTTTCACACTCTATCTAGCTCGAAGTAGCCATGTAAAATCACCGAAGCTTGCAATAGCGCGTCCGTATTTCCACCTCAACTTCTAAAGAAAGAACCTTTAAGCGTTAAATCTTACTCTTTCCTCAGAGGCGCCATAGAAAATGTCTCCTTCTGATGATTTCCAGCGGGTAGTGCCTCCGCAACGCTATCGGCTTTGTGAAACACTTGCGTTTCATATCTCATTCGTATCACAGATATTCAGTACAATCTCCATAAGCAAACACGCGAAACATAAATATGCAAATAAACATTTTGGCGTAAATTCAAGGTTAACGATAACTTTGGCCTCCAGTACGGCGTTGTTTACTTTCCTGGGCAAGGGTGGCGATGTACACCGTAATCCGCGATCGTAAAGTCTTTTTTCTTTTCAAGACTCGCATTAAAAATTTATATATTGCTCTTCTTGGCAGAAAGAATACATGGGACGCATTAAAATCTGCACTTTTCCTTATTTTCTATCTTACTTTTATTACGAAATTGTCCAAGTGTTGCTCTTAATGTCAAAACGAGATTGTGTTGCTTTATTTACTTCTTTGTGTCTATTTTCCATTTTCTTCTTAACAGACTTTGTCATAGTATTGCATTTCGAAGCTAATCGTAGGAAGTAAGGCAACATCATCACTTTCATTTCACTCAACGCACTCCGTCTTTTGCTCTTTGCATATTTCAGGTCAACTTAAAAAGCAATAGCGTCACAGATGACAAAGTTCCTAGCCTGAATTATGCGTTTTTTGCAACCTGTTCTCCATATTCATTTATCTCCGGTATGATTATTAACTGATCGAGTATGCAACAAATTCGGTGTCAAGTAATTTGGTTTGCACCGTTATCGCCACAATAGTCCGAGTCGCTGGAATCCCTCTTCCTTCTGAATCGACGGCCATAAACACATTGCAATAAACGGAACGTAATTGCACCGAGATGCAATCAAATGCTCTAACTTGCAGGATTGCAGATAAACTTATCCTAATAGTTGCGGTACATGCTGACGAAATACACCGCCTTCGAATGCGCTCACGCTGTCCAGCAAACGAATCGCTGATAACTGGTATCTTTTTTCTCGTAACGGTAAAGTAGAGCGAGGCGGATGACCACGCTTGGGGTTTAGTAGGGCTATCGCGCGATACGCCAGTAAAGCGAAGCGAGGGAGGTGTTTCCGAGATCGGGTGTAGGGAGGTCAATAGGGTGTGGGGGGGATTGCAATTGATATCTGTTGCTATTGTTGTTGTTATGTTTATTGGTATTTCACTGCATGTTTTTTTTTTTTTTTTTTTTTTTTTTTTTTTTTTTTTTTTTTTTTTTTTTTTTTTTTGTCTCCTTTCTATTGTTCTTGTATTATATTTTTAATTCCCTATTTCTCCTCCTTCTCCTCCTCCTTTTTCTCTTTCTGAACCTCTTCTTCCTCCTCCTCTTCTCTTTCTCCCTCACCTCTCATCCTCTCCTCCTCTCCTCCCCCTCCTCCTCCTTCGCTTCCTCCCTTCCTCCATGGCTACCCTCCTTACCTCCCCTCCAGTTCACTGTCCACTTTTTTCATCGCCTTCACACATCAAGCGGGAGCTGCTGATGCATGCAACATATCTGATTTATTTTGATATGTAAATTCGTACGGCAGCTTTGACTGGGAAAACTGTTTGCATAGAAGCATATTATTCTGATGGACTTCCTGCATTGTGAAGTTTCAGCCATGATTTTTTTTCTTTTTTTTTCTTGGGAGGGGGGGGGGGTCGAGATTGGGGTAAGGGGGTTCGAGGTGGGGGTATGGGGGTTCGAGGTGTGGAGTGGGGGGTCCATGGGGGAGGGGGTAGCATGTTCGAGCCTTACATAAAGGTATACTGCAGCATCGGTACTCGCTCCCTGTTGGTTGGTGAAACCCAAACTCGAAACTTCATTCTTTACAAATTTATATAACCTACGCTTCCCAAAGTTCATTGTTTCTGACATTCATCCGGGGATTACAAATTCATGTGACTGATCTTTTGCCAGCAGGCAGCGGTCGTTGGTTTTTAAACTGGTTTTACTCTTTCAGGGACTTGGTTATTTCTATATCTTTGAGATTTTTTTTTTTTTTTTTTTTTTACAGTTTGGCTTGGATGTATGAGTGTATGAGGAGAGAGAGGGAAAGAGAGAGAGAGTGTGAGAGAGTGACAGAGGGAAAGAGAGAGAGAGAGAGAGAGAGAAAGTAAAAGAGAAAGAGACAGACATTCAGACACGGACACATCTTTAGCATGAGTATGATTCCACTGTGCCATGGAAATTTTAGTACATAATGCAATGACGATATTGCATGATTATTATATTTCCACATATATACATACATATAAAATCATATCTAAATAGAGGAAATAAATATTGACAAGAATCAGGGCTCAATATACTGAAGAAATGCAACTTGACCACCTTGCAAAGAAAGATATATGCAAGAGATATAAATCTAAAAACAGCCAAGTGAAGGGACGGGGTTGATTATAGAGGAAACATGAAGATGAATTTGGCAGTGAGTGTGAGTAAAGATGTCACTCAAATCACAAAAAAGGAGACTAGATTTTTCTTTTCTGTTTGCATTAGTCCACTACTCAGATTGTGTTTCGTTTCTGAATGTGTGTTTGACTGACTCATTTTGTTCTCTTGTCCCTCTCTCTCTTTCTTTCTCTCTCTCCCTCTCTCTCTCTTCTCTCTCTCTCTCTCTCTCTCTCTCTCTTTCTTTCTCTCTCTCCCTCTCTCTCTCTCTCTCTCTCTCTCTCTCTCTCTCTCTCTCTCTCTCTCTCTCATTCTCTCTATCTATCTATCTATTCATCTACCACTATCTCATTCATACCTCTTAATCTCTATTCTTCCCATTCTTCCCATTTACGTACCACTCGCAATTTTGAATCAAATGACAAGCAAATCTTGATTACTGAAAGTCAAAAAGAAAGAGAGAAAAAAAAAACTTATATGAATATATATATATATATATATATATATATATATATATATATATATACACACACACACACACACACACACACACACACACACACACACACACACACACACACACATATATATATATACATATATATATATACATACATATATACAAATATTTACCTCCCTGACCGGGACTCAGACACACACGTAAAGTCAACAGACACCGGTTGATACCTTCCATGCACGACCCGTTAAAAGAGATGTTCAACCAGACGCCTTATGAGATGTCATGGACATTACCTATGTGTTCTTGTCAGAACAGTGATAGCGAAATTTTACGAACATCTCCCACTGGCACTCGGCAAACACAGATCCTGAAATTCAAGTCCCAAATCAAGTTCCTGGAGTTATGTATATTGAAGATGGTAAGATGCAGTAACACATTTTTAATATACAAATATTTACCTCCCTGACCGGGACTCGAACCCGCACCGTAAGAATCAGCCAGGCACGGTTGATACCGCTTGGCTACACGACCCGTTAAAGAAGATGTTCAACCAGACGCCTTATGAGATGTCATGGACATTACCTATGTGTTCTTGTCAGAACAGTGATGCGAAATTTACAGGCATCTCCCACGAACTCACTCAGCAGCCACGGAATCACAAATTCAAGTCCCAAATCAAGTTACCAAGGTTATATGTGTGAGAAGATGGTAGAATGCAGTAACACATTTTTAATATATACAAATATTTACCTCCCTGACCGGGACTCGAACCCTTTTACGTAAGATCGACAGGCACAGTTGATACACTTTGGCTACGACCCGTTAAAAGAGATGTTCAACCAGACGCCTTATGAGATGTCATGGACATTACCTATGTGTTCTTGTCAGAACAGTGATAGCGAAATTTTACGAACATCTCCCACGGGCACTCGGCAGCCACGGAATCACAAATTCAAGTCCCAAATCAAGTTACCAAGGTTATATGTGTGAGAAGATGGTAGAATGCAGTAACGCATTTTTAATATATACAAATATTTACCTCCCTGACCGGGACTCGAACCCGCGCCGTAAGATCGACAGGCACGTAAAATTTCGCTATCACTGTTCTGACAAGAACACATAGGTAATGTCCATGACATCTCATAAGGCGTCTGGTTGAACATCTCTTTTAACGGGTCGTGTAATAGCGGTATCAGCCGTGCCTGTCGATCTTGGTGCAGACTAATCCCGGTCAGGAATATATTAAAAAATGCGTTGCTATTCTACACCATCTTCTCACACATAGCCTTGGTAACTGATTTGGGCGAATTTGTGATTCCGTAACGACGCCGAGTGCCGTGGGAAAGAAAAGATTTCGCTATCACTGTTGCGACAGAGACACATGACTGTGTCATGGCATCTCATAGGCACGTCTGTTGAGGTATATAGAAACACTAGCGAGTCGTGTAGTAGCCCGATCATCAACTTTCGTCAGCACCGTTGCTACGATCTTGCGGTTCGAGTCTGTCGGGAGGCGAGAAACACATATTTATTTATATATAAAGTGAGATTTTGCATTCCCATCCTTCTCCTGTATACCAGGCAAACAGAACAGGGACTTGAAACTAAGTATTCCGTGGCTGCCCGTGTGCGTAGTCAGCTGTGGGAGTTCGCTATCCTGTTCTGACAAAAACCCCATAGGTAATGTCCATGACATCTCATAAAGCGTCTGGTTGAACATCTCTTAGATAGCGGGTAAATAGCATCACATCAATAGTATACCTGTCGATCTTGCGTCAGCTTCGGAGTTGTCCCGGCAAAGAGAGAGATAAAAATATTTGTATAACAAAAATACGTTACCGCATTCACCATCTTTCTCACACATATAACCTTGGTAACTTAATTTTGTGATTCATTGGCTGCCGAGTGCCAGCAGGCAGTAGTTGTGTACTCACTGTTTTGAAACACATAGAGTAATCATGACATCATAAACATCTGAATTGAACAACACGAATTCGTGCTATAGCGTATCAACCGTGCCTGTCGGCAGACGTGCGGGTTAGTCCCAGGTCAAGGCTGCATATTGTATATAAAAATGCGTTACTGCATTCTACCATCTTCTCACACATATAACCTTGGTAACTTGATTTGGGACTTGAATTTGTGATTCCGTGGCTGCCGAGTGCCCGTGGGAGATGTTCGTAAAATTTCGCTATCACTGTTCTGACAAGAACACATAGGTAATGTCCATGACATCTCATAAGGCGTCTGGTTGAACATCTCTTTTAACGGGTCGTGTAGCCAAGCGGTATCAACCGTGCCTGTCGATCTTACGGTGCGGGTTCGAGTCCCGGTCAGGGAGGTAAATATTTGTATATATTAAAAATGCGTTACTGCATTCTACCATCTTCTCACATACATATATATTTACATATACATACATATGGTTTACCGCAATCCAACGTAATCTCTCTATCCACCCGTTCTGCGAATGACAGTCATCGTCAACTCAGTCACGTTGGAGACATGACACTAAAGCCTCATGCAGAGTCTTGGTTTCTAACCCGTTCAGGAAACTCGAGGTGGGGAAGGAATCCAAATGCTTCGATATTTGTGTAACTTGGAACTTTGGGTAAATATGGGTGGGTGAGAGGCAGTGAGAGACCAGGGTTATGTGGATGTAATCACACAAACACAAAGACGCACAGAAATACACACACATACATTATATCTATCTATCTATATCTATCTACCTATCTATCTATCTATATCTATATCTGTATGTATAAGTATATATGTATATATGTATATATATATATATATATATATATATATATATATATATATATGTATGTATGTATGTATATGTATGTACACATAGACACACACACACACATACACACACTTACACACACATATAAATGTATATGTATATAAATATAAATATATATATATATATATATATATATATATATATATATATATATGTTTATATATATATAAATATATATATATATATATATATATATATATATATATATATATATATATATATATATATATACATATGTTTATATATATATATATATATATATATATATATATATATATATATATATATATATATATATATATACATATATATATAATTTATATATATATATATATATATATATATATATATATATATATATATATATATATATATATATATATATACATATTCACATATATACATATATATATATTATATATATATACATTTCATATATATATATATATATATATATATATATATATATATATATATATATATATATATATATATATACATATATATATCTACATATATATATATATATATATATATATATATATATATATATATATATATATGTGTGTGTGTGTGTGTGTAGAGTGTACACACACATACACACACACACACACACACACACACACACACACACACACACACACACATATATATATATATATATATATATATATATATATATATATATATAAATAGACACACTGTACCGTGGAAATAAGCTGATAGCGTGTTGACTCAAACGTTGTTATACTGACTTTTGCAGTTTCAAAAGACACGCAAAAATAAAAAAAATACAGAGCGAGTAGTCTTTTTACAGGTCAGGCATTAATTGTGCACAAAATGATGTATTGAGACATAAAATCGAGAAGGGTCTAGGGGTGACATCTGGTGGCGCCGCGGGGAACTTCACGACGTGGTCAGGCGCGGGGAGAACACGAAGCAAAATGGCGTTTTATCTTCATTAACTTAATCTACGGAACAGCCATGAGGCTCAGGGATATTGTGTTACAGAAAGATTTCCAAAGTTTATCCTATCCACAAAAATACTATTTGAGAAGATAATTCACCCAAAAACATGGCTATTTGATAAGATGTATTCGTCACAAAACATAAAGATTTTAAAAACAAAGTTAGGAAAGAATGTCCATATTTGGAATGTTACACGGACTATCCGCCAAATGCCGTCACATAAGCGTGGCATTATCGCATTATTAATATTACCGACAGCGCGCCGACATCACAGCGATGTTAATATCTCCATCACATCGCAGTAACTAATGTCCCGCTGGGAGTAATGACACGGCGGTTATGGTGATCTTGAAATTGTGGTGATGACCAGGTGGTGCCGGTGGTGGTATTGGCCGTTTTGGTGATGACCCCCCTTACCCCCTCACCCCCACCTACCCCTTCTCCCTTCTCAGCCCTCCCCCCACCCTCCCCCCTCCCCACGACAGGTATCCAGTGAGATATTATATTTGGTGGTGGCGTTGCAGGCAGTGCGAGGCGGTGCGACTAAACCCATAAGCTCATGCCGTATGACGATTCATTCACCGACGCCCAAGTGTGGCAAAGAGGAAAAAAGGCTGGCGTCTTCTCGTCTCCTCTTCCTCCTCTCTACCTCCTGCCTCTTTTTGCTCCGTCTCGTCTTCAGCTCTATCGTTCTCTCTCTTTCTCTCTTTTTTTCTCTCTCTCTCGTATTCTCTCTCGTACTCTCACTCACTCTCTCTCTCTCTCTCTCGTTCTCTCTCGTATTCTCTCTCTCTCTCTCTCTCTCTCTCTCTCTCTCTCTCATCCTATTTACATTCTCTCTTATCTCTTCTTTCCATCACTTTCCGTCTCCCTCCCCTCTCTCACTTTTTTCACTTCTCCACTACCACGCCCATTAGATCAGTGGGCGCGTGTAAGTTATCAATTAATCCCCCACCCACCCAGGGGGAAGTGGGAGAGGGCTCGTGGTGTCTGTCTATCTGTCTGTCTGTCTGTCTGTTTGTCTGTTTGTTTGTCTGCCTCGTGGAAATCTTTGTTGCCTGTTCATGCGCACGCTTTGTTACTTATTTGCTTTTTGTCTGTCTTTCGTCTGTTTACTCTTCTGCAAACACTGTGGCTCCCCCGTCTAAAACTTGGATGGTGTGCTGTGCATCCGAATCACCGCGAAGTTTTCTGGGGAAAGCAGACGTCTAACTTCGTAACATCTTGCGGCGCAGTTTGTCTTCGCCGTGAATTCCTGATCGTGGAATTTGCCTTTGTATCTGTGGCGTCTTAAGCCATTGCCATATTTGCCCGAAGGATTTTGCAGGTATATATGTCCTAAAATCTGTTCTTGGTTAGTATATATCGCTAGGCAACCATGCACGCACACACACACACACACACACACACACACACACACACACACACACACACACACACACACACACACACACACACACACACACACACATATATATATTCTATACATTTTCTGCACAAAATCATCGTTTTGAAGACCCTGTGAGTGCAGGAAACTACTTGTCTCAAGTCACAGCACTCAGCAGAGACTAGCTATCATAGAAATGAACTAATTTATACACTGATCTGTCACCGGCGGCTCTTCGTGGATTATGACATCATCGCAAGCTCAGAACATTCTCGAGACAGACGACTCGATATATCCCAAAGATAACCGGACTTAAACAGCGCGAACGTCACTCCTCAACTCACAAGAGACAGGCGAACAATTATCGACAGTATCGTATACCTATGTCGATGCAGAAAAGGGAAGCTGCAATTTTAGCCTCGGAGTGTAACTTGTCCAACTCGGAGGCTCTGGGATCCTCAGTCTCTTTGAGCTTGCGTAGAGGGGAGGAGGAGGAGGAGGAGGAGGAGGAGGAGGAGGAGGAGGAGGTGGCCGAGGAGGAGGAGGAGGAGGAGGAGGAGGAGGAGGAAGAGGAGGAGGAGGAGGAGGTGGTGGTGGTGTGTGGTGATTGAGTGGGCGTAGACGAAGAGATGGAAAGAGGAACGTTGGCATCGTGGGCGTCGGATGGGCGTGAACATTATTAGATAGAACTGCTAGCTGACTACAGAGGCTTCGGTCGTCAAGGGGCATGTCTTAAGTAACGCTGATACGAACGTTAGAGCGATGGCAGGAATGTACCAACACCGACAAAGAGGCTCGAACGCTGACAGGGAGATACGGACGATAAATGATAGGGCGTGCGAGAGTAATTAGAGAGAGGAGGGGAGGAGAGGATGGGGCGGTAGAGGGAGGAGGAGGAAGAGAAAGAAGTTGTAACCGAAAATAGACAGTGAGGGAAGTCGTGGACAAATTAAGCTGACTTGATTAAAGAAACTAGAGAAAAAATAACATCAAACCTTGCGATTGAAACTAAACAATGACGATGTACACCAGAAACGGAAAAAAAAAAAAAAACGCTACCTGATACGCCCAGTGCACGAGACACACATACATCAAGCTATACAGGAGAAGGAATGCAGAGCTGACATTCGTACTGAAAGGGGCTGACACTATGATTCGTCAGCGTTGATGGAGAAGGTAACGAGGGTCCGAAACCAGGCGATCTGAATGCCCCCAAAAAGGAGTGACTTATCTGAACGCCTCAAGTCTCCTCGGAGAGTGAGTCACTCCTCAAAAGGAGGCCACTTCGAGAACAAATGTCGGGAAAATAAAACAAGGAATGTATCTTTCTCGATCAAATATTGTCGTTCTTCGGTATTTATACAAAGGGGATTGTCGGCAGGGGGACAGAGAAGAAACTTTAGTACACGAATTATAAACTAGTTTTTAATGAGGTCAGATAATCAGGAAGATATCTAGTTGATGACGATGCCTCGGGCAGCTGCCTATCTAAGCGAAACTATGTAATATCCTTATCCAAAAGAATAGGTCGTTAGGTGAAAGAAAACGGCAGTTACCGCTAATTACCTCCGTATTTTTTGTTATTTTTTTCCTTTCTCGTTATTTCTTTCTCACTTTTTTCTTCTTCACTCGTATATCTCAGCCTCCGCAGAAGACACATAATATTCAAATAGAGTTTTGTGCTGCTAAAAAAGCCAGCCCATTTACATCCCGCACGGTAGTCATGCACCTATATGCTTCTCCGGGCTATAAACAAGGATTCATATATATTAAACTTAATCATAATTTGAAGCTATTAAAGGTAGGATCGTGTTGTGAGGAGCTTTATGAATATTCATGTATGTAAAAGAGGTCACATGTGGGGTTCTACTGTTTATGTTGATGTTCTGTAAAACTAAATGTTGGGCTCATCCCCTCGCTCACATTACCAGTCTATTTTTTGTCTCTATGTCTGTCTGTTTTCTTATTTTTTATCTTTAGTCCTTTTTTCTTGCGTTTGTCTTTTGCTATTACTTCTATCGTTTTTAACAAGTTATTATATCAGTATAACCATGATTATTATTCTGCCTCTCTTCCTACTTTTTCGCCTTCTCCTCTTTCTTCTGTTTCTTCGTCTTCCCCTTCTCCTCCCCTCCCCCCTTCTCTCTCCTCCACTCTCCCTTCTCGTTCACGACCTGTTAAACCACAAAGTAACCGGTGCCATAAACTTGTAGTCATTCAAGGAATCCTTCCATCCTTTGTTGGCATCCACAATTATTCCTATGGGCCATCTGGGCCTCGTTTTATAAAAGTTATCCTTCGTGAACGTCTTTGTCATGCCTTTGGTGAGCATTGGAAAAGGGTAGATTTCCGTGTAGACATACTGACTTGGTTCCTAAAACGTTTTGATATCATTTTGATAAATATTTTCTGAATGTTTTGCATATGAAATCAGTCCTTTTAAGCTTCAACACACAAAGACTGGGAAATGCAAGCACGCATGCACACACACACACACACACACACACACACACACACACACACACACACACACACACACACACACACACACACACACACACACACACACACACACACACAAAAAAAAAAAAAAAAAAAAAAACACGCACACACACACAGTTACATCCCACCCCATCATCGTCATCATCTAAAACAGCACAAAATAAGACACATACCTGAACAATATGCATGTTGCATATATAAGACTATGGGCAATATTTACCTGGAAGCGTGGGTGTTGTTGACATCATGTACTGAAATGTATATACACAAATATATTTCTTCCACATCACTTCTTGTTAGCCTTTTCTGTCTGTGTGAAATATGTCGTTATAAATCAATCAACAAGATTATATACAAAAATTTACGCAGCAAAATCACCTTGAAGTTTTGAAAAAAGATAAAAAAAAAAAACGAAAAAGAAAGAAAAAAAGTGTTCATAGAGGAAATGCATTTGCATGAGACTATAAAAATACAGTTTATGAAGGTCCCGGAGCTCTTAAACTCCAGCTGAATGTGTAATTAAACATACATCATGAGGTAGCAGCGTAAAGAAAATAAATCAAAATATTTTAGCATGTTAATAAAGGAACTACCGTCTTGGAAGGGTCTAACCCATTCGTAATTATGGTCAGGTCTCCCAGGTAGTTGGTTGACTGGGCTTCTGTTGAGGGAGTGGAGGCGGTAGGTGGTTAGCTGTGGTGGAAGAGGATTGTGGTGGGGTGGAGTGGTTGTGGAAGAGGATTGTGGTGGGGTGGAGTGATTGTGGAAGAGGATTCTGGTGGGGTGGAGTGATTGTGGAAGAGGATTCTGGTGGGGTGGAATGGTTGTGGAAGAGGATTCTGGTGGGGTGGAGTGATTTTGGAAGAGGATTCTGGTGGGGTGGAGTGGTTGTGGAAGAGGATTGTGGTGGGGTGGAGTGGTTGTGGAAGAGGATTGTGGTGGGATGGAGTGATTGTGGAAGAGTATTGTGGTGGGGTGGAGTGATTGTGGAAAATGGAATGTGGAATGGTTGTAAAGGAGCGTTTTGATGGCATGCTGTGTTTCTTAGAGGATGCTTACATTTAATGACATGGAGAATTGCTTTGCTAAGTAGAGGGTTTGAGTAAACAGTAGCTATGGTGTAAAGTAGTGGTTGTTAACGAAGTGTAGTGGCTCTTTAGAACAATTACGTTGGAATGGTGAGGTTGTGAGTGTTGGGGATGGTTGTGGGGGAACTAGAATGCTTGTGAACAATAACTTCAGTGGAATTCTGGTTGTGAATAGTGGTCGGAGGCTGTGGAGGGTAGTTGTAATGGTACGGAATGGTAGTAAAGAGTAAGTATAGTTGCGAGGTAAGAGGCATTAGTGGTAGTAAAAGAGAGTGGAATGTAGGGGTAGCGGCAGTGGGGTCTAATTGCAGTGGAGTGAAGTGGTAATAGTAGTGGATGTTAGGATGGAGGAGCTTTTGCAAAAGCTTTTGGCCATATCTCAATTAGCACATGCGAAATTACACTGGAGTAATAATAATCTGTCTTAGAAATTGCAATAAACAAAAATAACCATAAAAAAGAAAGATAAAGATACACGATAAATCAACATCAATGAAGTGGCTATGGGAGAAAATCGCCACCCCTTACCCCCCCCCACCACCCCCACCCTAATAAACAAAATCAAAATGAAAATTCAAAGACAAACACCGGAAAGAAAACGGAAAGGGGGACACCAACAGCAACATCCAAGCTCGATGCCAAATGCGCCGGCAACAATAGCCTAACAAAGTTCCCAGCAGTGTATATAACACTATTTCAAAGACTTTTTG
>BOPN01000165.1:60000-62500 GCA_017312705.2 Penaeus japonicus
AAGAGAGAGAAAGAGAGAGAGAGAGAAAGAGAGAGAGAGAGAGAGAGAGACGGTAGTAAATGAAGGATGAATTAATGCAAGTAGAAAAAAAACCGTGATAGCGTATCAGTCTCTCCCCTCGGCCGGACCCCCGTTCCGGCATCAGCGCCAGTGTCAGGCCGCGAGGGAGGGCGTGTCTCGGCAAAGGAAGATTTTCAAGATTGCTGAGACTTGCAGAGATGGAAGAGCTAAAGGGACTGCGCCGTAACTAGCGCGTTAATGAATGATAGGTACTGTTGCTCGTGTTGCAATTAACCTTATCTCGGGTATTATGATTAATATCATTATTGATGTTATTTGAGGTGATCTGATTGTTGAGATTCTTATAACATTATCATTATCATCGTTATTCTTATCCTTATTACGATTATATTTTTTATCATTTATTATGATTATATTTTTCATCATTATTACGACTATATTTTTTATCATTATCAACATCATCTTTATCAAAACCATTATTGTTATAATCATAATTATTGTCATTATCATCTTTATCATTATCGACATTGCTATCATCATTATCATTATCATTGTTATTATCATTATAGTTACTATTGCTATTATCATTATTATTGTTATCGTCATTACTTTTGTATTATTATTGTTATTACTTCTGTCATTACTTTTATGGACATTATGATTATTGAAGTTTTTTAAAGTAACAGTTTGAATGCAATTGAGAATTACGAAATAAACATGCAGTTATGGGCATACTTCTGTATATTGCTTCCTCTGAATTAAATTAAACTTGATCTTATTTAAACTTATTTATGTAGCAAATAAACTGTAACTACAATATCCTGAAATGAAGGTTGTTTTATATTCATATTTGTATTATTTGGGTAATAATTATCATGGTGTTATTTGGTATGATTGTTGGTCTATATATCTGTAAATACAAGTGCATATACTCTCTCTCTCTCTCTCTCTCTCTCTCTCTCTCTCTCTCTCTCTCTCTCTCTACATATATATATATATATATGCATACGTACATACATATATGCATACGTACATACATATATGCATACATACATACATATATGCATACATACATATATATATATATATATATATATATATATATATATATATATATATATATATATATATATATATAGCGATCTTATTTAGGTGTCTATATATCTACCTATTTACATATCTATCTATCCATCCATCTACCTATCTATCTGTCAGTCTATCTATCTATCTATCTATATAGTATTCACTTGCATGTGTGTATATGTATGTGTATGTATGCTCATACACACACACACACACACACACACATATACATTTCTCTTTCTCTCTCTCTCTCTCTCTCTCTCTCTCTCTCTCTCTCTCTCTCTCTCTCTCTCTCTCTCTCTCTCTCTCTCTCTCTCTCTCTCTCTCTATCTATCTATCTATCTATCTCTCGCTCGCTCGCTCACTTTCTCTCTCTTCATGTCTATATACTTTGTACTTAGTAATTCCATTTTTCTGATCAACAGAGAGTTTGATTGGTCAACATTTCATTACGATTCTAATTGTAAGTAATTACGATGTTCCCCTTACAAACAAGGTATATTAAGTACATTCCTCATAAAATTGATGCAGAGTTTTCTATAATCCTATGTTATAGATTCTCATTAACATCGTGGTCGAAAGATGTTATGTGTCCAGCATCCAAGTAGCCTCAGAGAGTGACTGACTCCCGCCCCTCAGTCTCGCATTCTCAAGATCTCAAACCATTCGCGACTATGGAACGGACCTGTCACACTTGTAGTTATCATAGTCATATAATGAACTGCAGGATTTGAAATCTCAACATACGATGACCTTTATCATTTGCTATTTCAATGTACAAGGAACTGTATAATTTGCAATCCCAACAGAACTGACATCATCAAATTCGAATTGCTGTACAATCCCACTCAGTCGCTTATTGACTGTCTTTCCAATATCCGGGACACGTTACGTAAGCACAGGGAAGGAGGATTAATTTAAGCAATGCAATCAACCTCATTTTCGGATGTCTTGCGATAATTATAGTCGTTAACGAGAGAGAAAGAATTTTCCCCTCCCCCTCCTATTGGACGAAATTAAGCGGGTTGGAATAGTCTTTATAGTCTTATTATCATGGAAATTGTCTCCTTACAGAGAAATTGCTTATAACTGAGATGAAAGCTGCTATTTTATGCCGAAGGAATATATATGTTAAGTCGTTTGCAAATGTACTGATACATTCAATATTTCTTTTCAGTTCATTTTGATTATTGGATAGCATGGGGCATGCGATCTTAAAACTATCTAAAGATGATAATATATCTTGTGTACTACTGGAAAGTTTAGTTATGTACAAGATAGGATAAGACAGAATATGAGAGATGTTATATTTTGATATTTGCCCCGCATCTATGTCACGAACTATCATTTTACATGTCTTTTGTTCGTGACCTTACAGTAAAAGATAATCGAAATC
>BOPN01000165.1:67500-85000 GCA_017312705.2 Penaeus japonicus
TATGCACTCTTACATGTACGTAAAAAAGTATGCCCGAGTATAGACCACATGTGCGTAAACACACTCATATGAGTTTGTTTAGCGGCGAGTTTCCCAAGTCACGAGGCTTGAACACGAAATGAGAACCTTAGTCTCTCACAAGGTCCTAGCTGTGGCCAAACCGGAACATTTTTACAAGCGGAACGAGAGGTCATAAAGCCAGGTTTTCCCATCCAAACAACCCCAGGATTTGATTTTTTTTCTCTCTCCCAGAGTAATTCTAGAGTCCAAAAGGTTATGTACATTTTTTTTTTTCTAACATTAAGGGTAAAGGAAACCGGCCACTGTATGCGGATGATGTAAAACCAAAAGCCATGCGTATCGTCAACTGGCATAGCTCCATATTAGGTTTAACACTCATTAACATAATTTCGTGTTGTGATATTGATCTATTTTTTTTTTCTTTAATGTCAGAAACCAACACCAGGAGCTCTAGTATCATCCTTTGTCTGTACACAACACTTTGCATTCTTATACCCGTTTATATCTACACTACCCTGTATCCTGAGGCTGTTCTGTTGCGGTTATATCCCATGACGCCCTGAGGAACCCCTGGGGGAATCTTGAGTAACACTCTCACAGCTGTTTACAAACCTGTCATGGTCGAACACAAGCTTCTTCTTTTGACTTAGCGCTCAATCGTTTCACTCCTTGAATTTTTGTTTTGTCTTTTCACTGCGAAGTAAGTACAACTTGATCATTTAAAATATATGTTAACTTTCTCATACTGGTGCGAGTGTGGGAAGGAGGGGGCGAGTGGTGGCCATTAGGCACAGTGGGATGGGTAGTGCCAGATCCTTGGCACTAATGGAGGCTGGTAATTAACCTTAAGCTGCCGAGAAGGCCCTCTGGTAGGTTAAGGCAGGACAGGGGAAATATGATATCCCTAACGTCCAAGGGATGTTAACATACAGAAGAGTATATGACGCGAGGATACAAGACCATAACGAATCCCTAACAAGACCAAAGATATGCAAATATATACTACTTGTATTTCTCCTAATTCATTGAGAAGGATTTTGAATACTTCTAGCTGTATCAAAGACTGTAAATAGAGATTACAAACCCCTCACCCCCCACCCAGAACGCGCTCCGGCCGTAAACAAACCCCGAGAGGCCAACACAAGTGCGAAGTTCGTCCCTCTCCCCCCCCCCCCTCCCGTCACTTCAGACGTCGTGCGACAAGGAGGAAGGAAGACATGATCGCGAAACCTTTTCAGGACCGTCGCGTATGTTATCATTCTTTATGGGACTTTCCAATTCCGAAGGTTGTGATGTTTATTCCTCCTGGGCGGTCGGCGTCTTTCCGGTTTCGTGTATTTTTAGATTCCTGGCACCTTCAGAACGGGGAAAGGTTGCAGGATATGGATTAAAATGTTTGCGATCGACGGTTGCTTTTCGTCTCATATGGCCTTCGAGAGCGAGCGCGGTTTCTCGAATTGCTTACACACTTAAATCCGTGTTATAAAGTAATTCGATTTATTGCGCTATGGTACGCGGGTACGTCACGGTGGGCAAGGGTATAAAGAGAGTATTTATGAGGGAGGAGACGTAGCACAAACCTCTCACTCTTTCTATCACTCACTCTTTTTATCTCGCTCTTTGTGCATGTATATATATATATATATATATATATATATATATATATATATATATATATATATATATATATATATATATACATATATATATATATATATATATATATATATATATATATATATATATATATATATATATATATATATATATATATATATATATATTTACATACATATACATATATATATGTATGTATATGTGTATGTATGCATGCATATATTTATGTATGTATATTTATATATTTGTGTACACACACACACATAAACACACACACGCGCGCGAGCGCACACACACACACACACACATACACACACACACACACACACACACACACACACACATATATATATATATATATACATATATATAAATACACACATATATATACATATATATATATATGTGTGTGTGTGTATGTGTGTGTGTGTGTGTGTGTGTGTGTATGTGTGTCTCAAGATCTATGGTTCATGGTAAAATTCAGTTCAAGAAGCGTTCAACCATGGGATGTGATATTGCACAGCAGTGAATATATATATCTATCTTCTTGAAAATACAACATCCAAATTAGGAATTATAATCTATATATTACCATAATCATTTGGGTACTTATCCCATTCATGATGCATATCTGTCTCATATAAATTGGTACTGTTGTTTATTGGAATATTTGCATCAGTATCATCACATTGGCATCATAACTGTCATTTCTACATATCACCATCGTCATCACTGTCACTATAATCATCAGATTAATTGACCCTTTGACATGCACTATCCTCCAGAATCGAAGGAACACTAATTAATCAACCGGAACTGCTGTTTTGATATCATTAGTGTTATCAAATGTAACATCAATTGCATGATTGTTTCTCTTGATCAAGATTTAGATAAGATTCTGATCATGTCATCACTATAATAGGCCTTTCCGATGTATATCATTATCTTCATTGATATGTAAATTGACGCTATCTCCGTTGATGTTAAAGTTATTGCCATACATATACATACATATATGAATATATATTTGTATTCGTGTATGTATGAGTGTGTGTGTGCGTGTGTGTGTTGAGAGAGAGAGAGAGAGAGAGAGAGAGAGAGAGAGAGAGAGAGAGAGAGAGAGAGAGAGAGCAAAACAGATAGATACATATGGATGTAAAAAAAATTTACACACATACAAGCATACACATTAAGAAGAAAAGGTACATTTTCATTTCGCATATCCTGAGACCCTCTCCCAGGATCATGAAACATTATGACGTCATTAATTGGTGGTATCAAATTTCTTCCCGAAATCGCTTTCACTCGTATGCCTTTCGCTCCCCTCTACGCCTCCCTTTCCCCTCGTCCATTTCATGTTGGTTTACCTCGTTCTATTTCCCCATTATATGTAAATTCACAAGCTTAATGAAAGTGTCATGAAATATTCACGCTGAGAGAATGGATATGAAACAGGTAGAGAATGCGTTGGAAGTGAATAGGGGTTGTAATGATAATTGAGAAATGTTATTTTGATTATTTCAATTGTTTTAGAATAGTGTCAGTTAGAAGAGTCATTTGAATATGATGTAAGATGATTAATCTGAGGGTCTAATTACTGTACACAGCCCGGCTCAAGTCACACTTATTCAAATAACGTGACGGTTATTCCTCCGATAAAAGTACGGTACAAACTGCTTTTCCATTCGCTGTCGAAACAACCGCATCGAATCAGATAATGAAAATATCAACCGAGTTTTCTTACCCTGACTACACTGCGGTCACAGTATATGGCGTTTGTATTGTCCTGCCATATTTCACTGTCTCATTTGACAGCGAGAACTTCCAGAAAATCTAGATTACCTCCTTGAGACAACAAAGTGAAGCTGTCATCTTCGTTGCCTCGCCCATTAGAAATATTCCCTCCCATTGGGGCTGCTCCTCCCATTTCCTTCTATCGCGCAGGTTCTGTTGCCCATCAGGAGTTTTCACGCCCTGTTTGAGCCGGGCTGCGGTTCACCTACAAGAGAGGGGGTGGGAGGGAGGGGGGGAGGGGAGGTGGGGCGAAGGAGGAGGTTGGGTGGACTCTGGTAGGAGGGGTGGAGAGGGGAGGGGGTAGGGTGGGGAGGCGTGTAGCTGTGCCAAAGATATAGTTATCGGTTTACTTCGATTCTCAATTTATTTCCTCACATTATTGCATTATTGGTCAATGATAAGCTATCAGACCCGAAAGAATAAACTGGCCGCTTTTTCTCATAAATGCTTCTTTCAATCAGTGTTTTATATTCACGAATTTACATATATTGAACCGACTATATCTACCTCCTACCCCTCGACCCCTACCGCCCCCCCCCCCCATAACCATGCCCATCCCTGCCCAAGCCTGACACCACACACTACCAGCTGTTCCCAAAAGGAGAGTAAAATGTCACTATGCTGGCAGGTAGAACGTGGTTATGTGGTAGGAGTGTGTGGGTTGAGTGGCTGGGCGAAAAGGCAACCAAGTGCATTTTGTGGTTGAGGTGTAGTCGCCAGGGTGTTCGGTTGCCTCAAAACAACACAAGTTAGAAAGTGGTATAGTAAGAAATAAGACATCATTTTCTCAGGATTTCTTTCTCTCTCTCTCTCTCTCTCTCTCTCTCTCTCTCTCTCTCTCTCTCTCTCTCTCTCTCTCTCTCTCTCTCTCTCTCTCTCTCTCTCTCTCTCTCTCTCTCTCTCCTCTCTCTCTCTCTCTCTCTCTGATATACACGCCAAAGATAGATGAACAGATTATACATTACATAAGACCGATTATATAGTTATTGTCAATACAACGTCGAATTTGAAGCACCGTTATATTAGGCAAATTGCACGTGCATGATTAACTTTTTGTTTTCCGGAGCAGCTTTTGTCCTTGATCAACAGGAAATGAGCTAACGGAGCATCCTGCAGAGTGAATGACTGAGGGAGATGAAAAAAGAGAAGGATAGACAGATGGAATGATCGATGGGATGATATAAGAGATATATTTATAGAGATGGAGAAAAGAGGGAAGGAGGGAGAGAGAGAGAGAGAAAGAAAGAAATAGAGAAAGAAAGAGAGAAGATCTGATATATATATGTTGTACTAACTCTTAGTTATAGAAAGAGAAAGAGAGAGAGTGAGAGAGAGAGAGAGGAGTAAGAGAGAGAAAGAGAGAGAGAAAGAGATATATAGATAGAGAGAGAAGGAGGGAGGAAGTGGATCGTCTATCGACTATGATCATATCATTATCTGATTATTAGTGCACGATATCCCATACATATATTTATTACTAAGTGGGGTACGAGGATACAAAGGATATATACGCAGATGAGAGGAAAAGAGTGAGCAAGAGAGAGACTGACAGAAAGGGAGAAAGTAGAGAGAGATAGAGAGATAGAGAGAGAGAGAGAGAGAGACAAAGAGAAAGAAAGAGAGAGAGAAAGAGAGAGAGAGAGAGAGAGAAGAAACACAAGAAGAAATAAAAGGAAAGAGTTTGAGGAAGAGAAAAGACACAAAGAGAACCAAAAGCATTACAAGTCAAACTTAACCCCACCCACCCCCCACCCTTCACCCCTTCCCATCATAACGAGCAGAGGACAGCAAGCACGAGATCCAGACAGACAACCCCCTCCCTCCCCCTCATCAACCCCCCCCACCCCCCACCCTCCCTCCGAACCCCCTCTTTGCAAGGACGCCAACCATCTGCTGTTCTTCCTTCCCCGCCAGCACGTGGTCGCGTAAACAGACCAAGCAACAGCCAAGGCAATTGCAGCGATCCTGGTGCTGTATCGAACAAATTACACGAGAGGAGATATTGTTACAGAAGAGTTCACGGGAGTTTCTTGACTTGATTATCACTGTTTGTACTGTAGTCTATCAGATGGTGAGGTATTTGAATGCGAGCTCACAGGAAGACACTTGCGTTAAAGGTTGTCGTTGTAACTGCTCTTTGTTAAGTAGGCTGATTGAAGGACTGGTCTCTCGAATTGCTAGTGAAGTCTAAGAGGAAATAACTAAGAGTTAGAACAACATATATGTATCAGATCTTCTCTCTTTCTTTCTCTATTTCTTTCTTTCTCTATTTCTCTCTCTCTCTCTCTCTCTCTCTCTCTCTCTCTCTCTCTCTCTCTCTCTCTCTCTCTCTCTCTCTCTCTCTCTCTCTCTCTCTCTCGCTCGATCGCTCGCTCTCTCTACCTTCCCTCTGTCCCCTTAAATATTTGTTTATTGACTTCGAGAAATCAGATGAATAAATAAATAGACAAAAATAAGTAAATGAATAGATAGATAAACAATAAACAAATAGAAGAGAATTTCTGAAAGGTATCCTTCTACTTTCCTGTCCCATTTCCTCCCGCGGACTTGGGTGGCGTCTGCTGCCTTCAGGGGATAGTGGGGGATCGTGGGTGGGGGAGGAGGTAGAGGGCTTGCAAGCGGATGTTAAAAATGACGCCCCGAGGAATTAACATTTATGATGAAGACCGTAAAGAAAGTATAGAAAAAAAATATGCCAGTGAAAAAAAGGGGAGGGGGGTGAAAACTGTATTTTATTTCTGGCCTCATAAAAGATAAAAGACAAAAGGAAATAGTAACACAGAAGTAGTGCAAAGTTTGGATATTCTTAAAGAGCTTGTGGTGAGTTTTGTGGTAGTGATAGGAGCGTTGCGAGGGAGAAACAGAGCCAGAGTGAGGGAGACGGAGAGAGGCAAGTGTATAGGCAAGGCGAATAATGTGAGGGAGGGTGAATGTATAGGCAAGGCGAGCATGGTGTGAGGGAGGGTGAATGTATAGGCAAGGCGAGTATGGTGTGAGGGCTTGCTATAAAGATAGATATAGAGGGCGATGACAGGGGTGAGTTCTGTGTACAATGACAGGGTTAGAATGTCATTTACCCCCAATTCCGTAAGTGACTGGCGGGTTCTATCGGTGTCTTAGGAATTATTCAGTCTTGTGGTCTTAAGTAATGTCTGGTGGGGAATAACATACGTGATTACCAATGGTCATTCAAACAGCACGGTACTGCTAGTCCCTTCACAGCACTACGTGACCGCTAGCAGTATTTGCAACAGCGTGCAACCGTCTACAATTATTAGTAAACGCCTGTAGCGTTGGCAGGGGTGGGATCGCCTGCAACAACATCCGCAACGAAGACGACCGCCTGCAACATTCATAACATGCGACATTGTAACAGCATGTAATCGTTCGTATAGACCGCATTAACATCAAACTTTCTGTTACATTTATGCAACATCCAACCGTCCGCAACACGCGGTCACCACAACATCCGCAGCAGCACAGTTCCATCAACAAAATTATAGCCTTCCTCCGCCGAAAACAAAGAAAAAAATCACTTTGCCACCTCGTCATTACAAGACAAATTCGAAGCAGGTGGGACCAGCCCTCGAGTGAAGGGTAAGAAATACGTCAGAAGATTACAGTAATATTCCTCTCTCGCGCCCATACCTACACATCCACACTAACACATACGCACACACGCATAAAAAAGCTAACCACTTGGAAAATGACATAAACAGCGATTTAGCCACACAATGGGCTAATGTCATTCATGTACCTAAGGGAAGATTACCCACTCGAATTCCCGGAAAATGACAGGCCGAGAGTGACACAAGGGAGTAATTTAGTCCGGCATTTCTCGACGCTCCCGCCAGATTCACGGAGCAAATATTTACACCTCGCGTCCATCAGCTGTGCGAGAACCGCCATATTGACTGCGTGTGCGAGGAAGGGGAGGTAAGAGGGAGGAGGGAAGGGAGGGGATGTTTGAGGAAGTGGAATCAAGAAGAAAGAAAAAGGTGGAGAAGAAATGGCGAGATAAATGAATGTTTCAATGAATGAATAAACAATATCACGATATGTGTATATATATATATATATATATATATATATATATATATATATATATATATATATATATATATACACACAAACACATACGCATGTGTGTGTGTGTGTGTGTGTGTGTGTGTGTGTGCGTGTGTGTGTTGCAATACGAAGAACGTGCAAAGCTACTCTCCAAGTTGCAACCAGTGGCCACGGATTGTTTCACAGTGACGGAACTTGCCCCGAAGCTTTGTTCGGAGGAGCCGCTGCAAGGTGCCCACGAGGACCAAGGTTGGGAGAGGGATGGGCTGTGCAACGTGGTTGTTTATTGTTGCAAAGGGACTGTTTGGTCTGATGCCGAGAAAGAAAGAGATGCATAGCGGATGGCGCGAAGGGGCAGATGAAGCGAAGGGGAGGGGAGGGGGGGGGGAGAAGAGGGGAGGGTTGTGAGGGGAACGTTTCTCCTTGTGATGTAGAATCTATAAAAATGTCTGTAGTACAAGGGAGTAAAAATCGGATCATGCAAAGGTCAGCGGCTGTTGGTCACTTGGCTTTAGATCTCCGTTATGAATAGCATATTAGTCGGAGAAACGCTGTCAGATTCCATAAGTATCCCCTCCCCGATAAACTTCTTCCCGTTTTCTTTTCAAAAGAGTTTCATTCCCAGAGTCCAAACTATAACGAAGTACACATTTACAATAGATATTTATTACGCTATTATTCAGGGCTTCGGACGCATGGCAATTATTATCCTCAAACTCTTGTTCGTCTCTCGAATGGACGGTGACACTTGTTATTTACCGAATGGCTAACCGGTGATTTATGAACGAAGCTGACTTCGATAGAACTTATTATTGGCTAGTTTACGAATGCAATTAATTTTCATCTTCTTCTTTTTTCCATCCGTTTTCCTTTCTGTTTCTTCAGCGCTAAAGTTGTGTTAGTTTATACTCGGCGCGTGTTTACTAGCGGGTTCTGATGTTGGGTCATAAACCCCTCTATGGTTGTTTACGGTAAGACCATATTGATTGTTTACCTTACGAGCTCTGCATTTGTTTATACCAGCGGCTCATAGAACGCTGGTTTGTTGTATACAAATCTAACCATCTGTGTTTGCTGTCGGACTGGCTATGGTTGAGGAACTTACCGTTATAAATGTACGTGATTGCTTTAGAATTTACGTTTTGGGTTTATTGGTAATGTAATATTTAGGCTCTCCTTTAGCATTTTGTTCAAATGAAACAAACAAATAAAACAATTCTCTCTCTCTCTCTCTCTCTCTCTCTCTCTCTCTCTCTCTCTCTCTCTCTCTCTCTCTCTCTCTCTCTGTATGTATATATGTATGTATGTATGTATATACTTACATACATTTATATATATATATATGCATATGTATATATATACATATACATATACATATATACATACATATAGATAGATAGATAAACAGATAGATAGACAAATAGATAAAGACCGATAATGCATGTTTTGAAAACTTCCAGAAAGAAGAAAAAATAAATAAAATAAAAACTACCAGTCAATCAGTAACTGATCACTCTCAACAGTCTCAATCTGTTCGATTCCTTCCCATACTTCTTCTCTATTATTCTTATTTCCTCTAGATCTTCCCTTCGTGATGTGTCTGTGTACAAGAGAAAGAACGAAGAAACAGAGGCATAGTTTTAAGAGGCGGTTCTGTTGGCGAGACAACCCCAAGTTTATTTACAAAGAAAAAGTTTGGCCATATACGAGATAAGTTGACAAAAACTCAGATGGTCGTCGGTTTTATAATCCTGTTTGTTTATCTGTTGTGTGTGTGTGTGTGTGTGTGTGTGTGTGTGTGTGTGTGTGTGTGTGTGTGTGTGTGTGTGTGTGTGTGTGTGTGTGTGTGTGTGTGTGTGTGTGTCTGTGTGTGTGTGTGTCTGTGTGTGTGTGTCTGTGTGTGTCTGTGTGTGTGTGTTTGTATGCTTCTTTGTGGATAGATATAAAGAAATAAAGAAGGAGAGAGACAGACAGGCAGACAAGTTATAGATTCCTAATATTTTCAAACACACATGTGCACACACACACACACACACACACACACACACACACACACACACACATACGCTTACCAAAAGGAACAGACCCACCCACCCTAGTTGAAAATATCCAAATCGAATATTACTCTCATCTAAAAACTTCTTACTTTTCTTTTATTTCAACCAGGTTCCAGTCAGGACATTAGAACACGTGAGATGAATAGCACGACAAACATCGGAACAGGGTTGAAAAAGGGTGTGTTATATCACTCTAGCATTGCCAAGTTGTCTGACATTTGGTTATGTGGACGCACTCACGCACGCGCCTACAGATTAAAAACATATCCCCAAGTTCATAATAAACTCTACTATGGTTGTCACCACCGACACTCAAGCTTAGGTATGTGGGCGGTTGTGAGAGAGGTGGATGTGTGTAGGATCTAATGCACGTATTTATGATTATGCAAATGTTTGTTTATATAAAAAAAATACACAGAGACGTACTCTCTCTCTCTCTTTCTCTCACTTTCTCTCTCTCCCTCTCTCCCTCTCTCTCTCTCACACACACTCTCTCTCTCACTCTCACTCTCTCTCTCTCTCTCTCTCTCACATACACACACACACACACACACACACACACACACACACACACACACACACACACACACACACACACACACACACACACACACCTGTACACATGCATAAACATACCGAGTAAATAACATATACACTGTATGTGCATATTATGTAAAAACAATAAAAGAGCTCCAGCCTTTCATCCTCCGGAATCCATTAGCGTGCATCACACGCAGCATCTCGCACTCAATCTGCAATTGCTTCTCTCTTTCCCAAAATATTTGGTGAGACTTCAAAGTTTCCCTTTTCCAAAAGAGAAATACCCTAAAGCCAAGTTATAATGTCATAATCCTGGTGTTGTGTACTGAATAAATCTCAAAGTTTGTTCTAAAAAAATCAAGGTAAGCGTCAACTGCCTTACCTCAGTTGCAATGCAGATGCACATTTCTCCATTTGGCTTTGCTCGCAAGTCATGAATCCGAGAGAGAATGAGAAAGGAAAGAATGCGAAAGTTATATTATATATGCACATTTCGAAGGAGTTTATGAATATGCTTCCGTTATATCCTTTACGAATAAATTTATAACCTCGGAGTGCCAGCAGCGCCTCTTGGCACGGGAGCGGGGGAGGGGAGAGGCAGAGGGGGGGGGGGGGATTGGGGGGGGTAGGGGGTGGGGGTTAGGGGGGGGGGGGTGTACATGAATATGCAAACAAGGGATAAGTCTCGAAAGCCTTTTATTGAAAAGCGTAAAGGCGAGGAGGGAGGGTGACGAACTGCCGGAAAAGGGAAGAGAGAGAGGGGGGAAGAGAGGAAGCGAGGGAGAGGAGGAGGTGGAGGTTGATGTGGAGGTGAAGAAGAAGGAGCATGAGACGGATGAAGAGGTGGAAGAAAAGAAGAACAAAAGGAGGGAGGGGTAGGAGGGGGAGGTGATGGTGGTGGAGGAAGTGGTGGAGGAAGTGGAGGTGGAGGTGGAGGGGTAAAAGAGAAGGAGGGAGGAGTAGGAGTAGGAGGAGGAGGTGGTGGTGGAAGAGGAGGAAGAACAAGAAGAAGAAGTAGGAGGAGGTGATGTAGGAGATAAGAAAAAGGAGGGAAGGATGAGGAGAAAGAAGAAGAAGAAGAAGAAGAAGAAGAATGAGGTGGATGAGGAAGAGAGAAACGGGGGAAAGGAGGAAGATGAGATGAATGTTTCGAAAAGAACTTTAAACCATAAAGAACGGCGGAAGAAGGAGAAGGAGAAGGGGGGAGGGGGGAGGGAAGGAGGAGGAGGAGGAAGCATTTGGAAAACAGAGATAAACGAGAAAGTAAAGTTTGGCAATGGATAGGGTCAAAGGGATATTTATGAGGGAATGAAATGGGTGTATGGGTTCTATTTCATGAGGGAATGTGTGATTAGCTATGAGGGTGAGACTTAAACAAATGAAAGGGGATGGAGGGATGATAAAGGATAAGGGAAGAAATAAAAGAAGATAATGTAAATAAAAGTACAAATAAGATATGAAGAAGCAAGGAGACAGATCGAGGAGAGGAGAGAGGAGAAAGAGAGAGAGAGAAAGAGAGAGAAACAGATAGAGAACAAGAGAAAGAGCGAAAGCGAGAGAAAGAGAACTAAATAAATAAAGATAGAAAGACAGTGGAAGTAGAAACAAAAACGAGAGTAGATTCATCTCCATTTGCAACTAGCTTCCCTCCTTCTCAGTTCCTTGTCAGCATAGCGACTAAGACCTCCTTGTGTTTGAAATGCTGACAGTAGCAGGCAGGTGTTACGCCAGCTGATCGACTCACTAAAATATGCTGTTGATATGCAAATGAAAACAGTGCACAAACTCCTTATATGAAATGCAATATTCATAATGATAAAGAAGAATAAAAAGGGAAATATGCTAAACAGTAATTAGGAAAACAAATGTAAATGAGATACAGAACATTCAATGAGGATGTATTGACTTATTAAATAAGTAACAAGCAAATAAGCGAGCAAATGAAATGCAAGAGAAAACAGGATAATGATAATGATAATAATAAAAATAGTAATGATAATAATGATGATAATGATAATAATTAGGCTAATAATAAAAATAGTAATGATAATAATGATGATAATGATAATAATTAGGATAATAATAATAATGATGATGATGATAATGATAATAATAGTAATAATTATAATAATAATAATGATAATAATGATAATAATAACAATAATGATAATAATTATGATGACAGCAATGATGCTAGCAGTAATAATGATTATAATGATAAAGATGATAATGTTAATATAATCAACAATAATAATGAGGAGGATAATAATAATATCAATAATGATAACAATGATAATGAGGAAAATAATGATAATAATGATAATGACAATATTGATAAGATAATGATAAAAGTATAATAATGATAATTACAATAACAATTATAATAGCAATGATGATGATAATGTTAATAACAATTACAATAAGAATAACAACAACAACAAAAATAATAATGATAACGATGATAATGAAAATGATCATAATAATGATAAAAAGGGGAAACCCTCCAAATTCCCCTCAACTTCCGTAAACACAAGAAGGGGAATTGTCAAATATTCGGCCATATATCGTCGATAGTGCTCCCGTTGCCAACTTTGCCTTGTCAGTGGAGCAACATTAGCATCAGTAACAAGGTAGTAAACATGATCGGCATGTATAATGTGTCTCGTTTATTGCAATGACGAAGAAAATTTTGAATTCCTGGATTTTTTTTTTTTTTTCTTCTTCTTCTTCTTCTTTTTTTTTGTTATATATTAAAAAAACAAAAGAAAGAAAGAAGGAGAGGGAAAAAATAAAGCTGATTTAAATTTTGAATAGGAATGCTTTTGCAATATTGCTTTCATGGATTTGTTTTCAAGGATTTTGCAGCGATCTGAATTAGCTTACATGTGCAATGCTCATTTCAGATTTTCCAGCACAAACAATATAATAAGGACCTGACTGAGATTTCATATGCAATTATGCAACATGTGTCTAATGCGCATTATAATGATATCTAAGTCGGAGATTATATATGATGGGTTCTGTCGCTGCCAGAGACATGGCAAATTTATTTTTTTGTTGTCTAATTTCTCTTTTTTGTTGTTGCTTTGCATGAAAAGTATTATGCAGTCATGTAACGGTAATTATCAAATTTCTCTGCAGCCTAAGCCTTTTTTTCCTTCTATTTTGTGATCGTTGCAGAAACTGGCAGTGCGGAGAACGAAGAGTGTGAGAAAAGAGAGAAAGGAAGGTGAGAGAAAGAGGGAGAAAGGGTAAGGCAAGAGGTGAGAGAGGAAAGGGTAGAAGGTGTAGACAATGATAAGAGGGCCGATCAAAGCGCATGATAAGAAAGATTGATATGTGCATGTGTATATATACATACATACACACACACACAGGAAGCTTAGGATGAAGAGCAAGAATGATAAAGCCTTGGTGGAGAAAGAGATGAAGAAATGACAAAGTAGGAAGAAAAGGGAATTACG
Organism: Penaeus japonicus; assembly: GCA_017312705.2. Classification (NCBI taxonomy): domain Eukaryota; kingdom Metazoa; phylum Arthropoda; class Malacostraca; order Decapoda; family Penaeidae; genus Penaeus; species Penaeus japonicus. The sequence continues at coordinate 81,062 of BOPN01000165.1, forward strand.
AAAAAGAGGAAGAAGACATGAAAGAGGAAAATGAAGAGAGAGAAGACAAGAAGGCTAAATAGGGAGGAAGAGAGAGATAAGACAAGAATGAAGTAGAGGAAGAAGTGAAGAAAGAAGAAGAGAAAGAGGAGAGAGAGAGAGAGAGACAAGCCAAGAAAGGAAGAAGAAGAAACCAAGAAAAAAGGAATAGGAATAGACCAAGTAAGCGGGAGAGGAAGAGGAGGACAAGAAGAGGAACATTAGAAGGAGGAAGGGAAGCCAAGTGCAGCCGATATCGGACCCGAGATCCAATACACAAACTCTGATCCGTTAAATTCCGAATAATTGGCCGGGTTTCCTCAGGGAGCGTGATTGGGGATAAGGAGAGCGGAAGGAGGTGATGGACAAGGGAGGAGGAAGGAAGGAGAGGGAGGGAAGAGGAAGGAGGGAGATTGGCGGAGGAGGAAGGAGGATGGACGGAGGGAGGAGGAAGGAAGGAGATGGTGAACAAGGGAGGAGGAAGGAAGGAGAGGGAGGGAAGATGGAGGAGGAAGGACGGAGGGATAAGGAGAGCGGAAGGAAATGATGGACAAGGAAGGAGGAGGAAGATGAAGGGGAAGGAGATGGTGGACATGGATCGAGGAAGGAGGGAGATGAGCGGAAGGAGATGATGAATAAGGGGGGAGCAAGGAAGGAAGAAAGGAGAGGGACTGATGGACAAGGGAGGAGGAAGGAAGGAGAGGGAGGAAGTTGGAGGAGGAAGGAAGGAAGGAGGTGATGGACAAGGGAGGAGGAAGGAAGGAGAGGGAGGGAAGATGGAGGAGGAAGGAAGGAGGTGATGGACAAGGGAGGAGGAAGGAAGGAGAGGGAGGGAAGATGGAAGGAAGGAGGTGATGGACAAGGGAGGAGGAAGGAAGGAGAGGGAGGGAAGATGAAGGAGGGAGACTGACGGAGGAGGAAGGAAGGAGAGGGAGGGAAGATGGAGGAGGAAGGAAGGAAGGAGGTGATGGACAAGGAAGGAGGAAGGAAGGAGAGGGAGGGAAGATGAAGGAGGGAGACTGACGGAGGAGGAAGGAAGGAGAGGGAGGGAAGATGAAGGAGGAAGGAAGGAAGGAAGGAGATGATGGACAAGGGAGGAGGAAGGAAGGAGAGGGAGGGAGGATGGAGGGGGAAGGAAGGAAGGAAGGGGATGATGGACAAGGGAGGAGGAAGGAAGGAGAGGGAGGGAAGATGGAGGAGGAAGGAAGGAAGGAGGTGATGGACAAGGGAGGAGGAAGGAAGGAGAGGGAGGGAAGATGAAGGAGGAAGGAAGGAAGGAAGGAGATGATGGACAAGGGAGGAGGAAGGAAGGAGAGGGAGGGAAGATGGAGGAGGAAGGAAGGAAGGAGGTGATGGACAAGGAAGGAGGAAGGAAGGAGGGAGGAAGATGGAGGAGGAAGGAAGGAAGGAGGTGATGGACAAGGAAGGAGGAAGGAAGGAGAGGGAGGGAAGATGAAGGAGGAGACTGACGGAGGGGAGGAAGGAAGGAGAGGGAGGGAAGATGAAGGAGGAAGGAAGGAAGGAAGGAGATGATGGACAAGGGAGGAGGAAGGAAGGAGAGGGAGGGAAGATGGAGGAGGAAGGAAGGGAAGAGGGAGATGATGGACAAGGGAGGAGGAGGAAGGAAGGAGAGGGAGGGAAGATGGAGGAGGAAGGAAGGAAGGAAGGAGATGATGGACAAGGGAGGAGGAAGGAAGGAGAGGGAGGGAAGATGGAGGAGGAAGGAAGGAAGGAGGTGATGGACAAGGGAGGAGGAAGGAAGGAGAGGGAGGGAAGATGAAGGAGGAAGGAAGGAAGGAAGGAGATGATGGACAAGGGGAGGAGGAGGAAGGAGAGGGAGGGAAGATGGAGGAGGAAGGAAGGAAGGAGGTGATGGACAAGGAAGGAGGAAGGAAGGAAGAGGGAGGGGGAAGATGGAGGAGGAGGAAGGAAGGAAGGAGGTGATGGACAAGGAAGGAGGAAGGAAGGAGAGGGAGGGAAGATGAAGGAGGGAGACTGACGGAGGAGGAAGGAAGGAGAGGGAGGGAAGATGGAGGAGGAAGGAAGGAAGGAAGGAGATGATGGACAAGGGAGGAGGAAGGAAGGAGAGGGAGGGAAGATGGAGGAGGAAGGAAGGAAGGAGGTGATGGACAAGGAAGGAGGAAGGAAGGAGAGGGAGGGAAGATGAAGGAGGGAGACTGACGGAGGAGGAAGGAAGGAGAGGGAGGGAAGATGGAGGAGGAAGGAAGGAAGGAAGGAGATGATGGACAAGGGAGGAGGAAGGAAGGAGAGGGAGGGAAGATGAAGGAGGAAGGAAGGAAGGAAGGAGATGATGGACAAGGGAGGAGGAAGGAAGGAGAGGGAGGGAAGATGAAGGAGGAAGGAAGGAAGGAGGTGATGGACAAGGAAGGAGGAAGGAAGGAGAGGGAGGGAAGATGGAGGAGGAAGGAAGGAAGGAGGGGATGGACAAGGGAGGAGGAAGGAAGGAGAGGGAGGGAAGATGAAGGAGGAAGGAAGGAAGGAAGGAGATGATGGACAAGGGAGGAGGAAGGAAGGAGAGGGAGGGAAGAGGGAGGAGGAAGGAAGGAAGGAGGTGATGGACAAGGGAGGAGGAAGGAAGGAAGGAGAGGGAAGGAAAATGAAGGAGGAAGGAAGGAAGGAGGTGATGGACAAGGGAGGAGGAAGGAAGGAAGGAGAGGGAGGGAAGATGAAGGAGGAAGGAAGGAAGGAAGGAGATGATGGACAAGGGAGGAGGAAGGAAGGAGAGGGAGGGAAGATGGAGGAGGAAGGAAGGAAGGAGGTGATGGACAAGGGAGGAGGAAGGAAGGAGAGGGAGGGAAGATGGAGGAGGAGGAAGGAAGGAAGGAGATGATGGACAAGGGAGGAGGAAGGAAGGAGAGGGAGGGAAGATGGAGGAGGAAGGAAGGAAGGAGATGATGGACAAGGGAGGAGGAAGGAAGGAGAGGGAGGGAAGATGGAGGAGGAAGGAAGGAAGGAAGGAGATGATGGACAAGGGAGGAGGAAGGAAGGAGAGGGAGGGAAGATGGAGGAGGAAGGAAGGAAGGAGGTGATGGACAAGGGAGGAGGAAGGAAGGAGAGGGAGGGAAGATGAAGGAGGAAGGAAGGAAGGAAGGAGATGATGGACAAGGGAGGAGGAAGGAAGGAAGGAGAGGGAGGGGAGAGATGGAGGGGAGGAAGGAAGGAAGGAGGTGATGGACAAGGAGGGGAGGAAGGAAGGAGAGGGAGGGAAGATGAAGGAGGAAGGAAGGAAGGAAGGAGATGATGGACAAGGGAGGAGGAAGGAAGGAGAGGGAGGGAAGATGGAGGAGGAAGGAAGGAAGGAGGTGATGGGACAGGAAGGAGGAAGGAAGGAGAGGGAGGGAAGAGGGGGGAGGAAGGAAGGAAGGAGGTGATGGACAAGGAAGGAGGAAGGAAGGAGAGGGAGGGAAGATGGAGGAGGAAGGAAGGAAGGAGGTGATGGACAAGGGAGGAGGAAGGAAGGAGAGGGAGGGAAGATGAAGGAGGAAGGAAGGAAGGAAGGAGATGATGGACAAGGGAGGAGGAAGGAAGGAGAGGGAGGGAAGATGAAGGAGGGAGACTGACGGAGGAGGAAGGAAGGAGAGGGAGGGAAGATGGAGGAGGAAGGAAGGAAGGAGGTGATGGACAAGGGAGGAGGAAGGAAGGAGAGGGAGGGAAGATGAAGGAGGAAGGAAGGAAGGAAGGAGAGGAGGGAGGAGGGAGGGAGGAGGAAGGAGGGAGGGGATGGAGGGGGAAGGAGGGAGATGGAGGGAGATGGAGGAGGAAGGAAGAAGGGAGATGATGGACAAGGGAGGAGGAAGGAAGGAGAGGGAGGGAAGATGGAGGAGGAAGGAAGGAAGGAGATGATGGACAAGGGAGGAGGAAGGAAGGAGAGGGAGGGAAGATGGAGGAGGAAGGAAGGAA
>BOPN01000165.1:92500-95000 GCA_017312705.2 Penaeus japonicus
TGGACGATACATGCGCATTGTTAAGAGCCAATGACTAGCACTTCTGTGTTACCTGATTTATACCGCTTTTCTTCTTTATTTCTTGCTTTTCTCTTTTTCTTCCAGACAGGTTATACTAAACCACAAGTTCATTTTCTTCTCTTCTCTTCCTTTCTTTCTTTTTTTCAGACAGGTTACCAACCCGCAAGTTAGCTTTCTTATGTAGTTATCTTAATTGTTTCCTCTGATGTCTAAACAGTTCTTTTCTCATCATAAATGTCCGAACATGGAGTATAAATGAAGGTAAGTGCGGTTGCGTTAGCGAAGAAGGTCGTAAGGTGGACGCTTGCAGGTCTGGAATCTGTTCCACGTTTTTCTCACTGAAACAGACTTTAAAAAAGGAGTTTTCTTATTAGTATAGGTAACACTTACGAGGTTATTCAGTGGTGTGTGTGTGTGTGTGTGTGTGTGTGTGTGTGTGTGTGTGTGTGTGTGTGTGTGTGTGTGTGTGTGCGTGTGTGTGCAATCCTTAAACCGATCTAGTTAAATACAACGCGATTCTATTTGACTGGAATGGCAAATCTCAACAAGTGCCAAACCAATTGTTGAAATACACTTTCAAAATAATTCAAAAATATGAACAAATAGAGGAAAAAAAGTACGTTGCCAAAAAGACAAAAATCCAATCCAGTCAAGCCACCCGGCTTTATTCACTTCCCCAGATCCATAGCTTCCATCCTTTGGGATTCGCACGTCCGAATCAGTGCCACTAACCCACTCCATCTGTCGGTCCGGTGCTCCGAAATAAGCAATGCCCGAGACAGCGAACCCGATTCACTCCTCGCGGCGAAGCAATCACAGACGTTTCCTGATATTGCTGTTCACGTTTCCGTCCTGTTGCTGTGCCACTTGTCTGCACATTCTGCCCAAGACAGGATGCCGGGCCGAGGAACCCATAAAACCGTCTTACATGTCTAACAAGATCTAGGAACAGGGTTAGAGGGAGGGAGGGAGGGTGGGTGGGTAGGTGGGTGGGTGTGTGAGTGTGAAGGAGGGAGGATAGAAGAGAGAAAGTGGGGATAATAGAGAGAGAGAAAGAGGGGGGGGGGGCGCATTGAAATCGCATTATATCAAGTAGGTGAGATGATAGTGCTGTTCGAATCGGATTGAAGCTGGATACATCGGGAGCTGGGTATTGAAGCAAATGGACTTGATTGGCATATCGTGCTTGGCTGACTCTTTCTCTCTCTTTCACCACCCCCGTCCCCCCCCTCTCTCTCTTTCTTTCACCTCTCTCTCTTTCCTCCATCTCCATAATTATATCTTATATCGCCATCATCGACCTCTCCATCTGCCTATCCTCTTTTTTCATGTTTTCATCTCTTTCTCTCTCTCTCTCTCTCTCTCTCTCTCTCTCTCTCTCTCTCTCTCTCTCTCTCTCTCTGTCTCTCTGCCTGCCCAGCTATCCCCATTACCATTAGCCACACCATCACAACAAAGGGAAGGGTGTCGATAAAAGATAAGAAAATCACATCCCTGGCTCGAGTCTCTCTTGTCTAGTCATTCGATAATATGCAAATTGCAAGCATCTCGGCTAGCAACTGATAAAAGCATCAGTAAATTTTCAACAAATCAAGCAAATAATTGGCCGATGAGCGTGTGGCTTCAAGTGCTTCGGGTCAATAAAACATTTTTTTTCTTCTTGAAAGAATTTTTTTTATGCTTCACTAAGATTTCAGATAATGGGGAATATTTTTTTCACGGGAATTGTCTACGTTTTTAAAACCAAATTTCCGTCTTTCGTGTTTAAGAAATTCGTTTTATTATTATTTTTTTTTTTTCTCTCTCTCTTTCTCGTATTTTTGCGGGTCACACGACATATCGGAAAAGTCGTAATTAAGCTCAGAGTGACATTCTTTCACCCCCCCAAAAAAAAAAAAAAAAAAAAAAAATCACAAAAAATTAAATAAATCAGCAAAGATCGAGATAATTTCGCAACCTTTCTTAATGGGTTCGCTATCGCTCTCGACGTTTGAGCTCGACAAACAAGCTCTTTTCTTCGAACTTTCTTCCGATACACGAAGCGAGTGACCGTCGTGTCCCCATTTAGGAAGCGATCCTTTTGCCTCTTAAAGAAATCTGATAAAAAAAAAGCTGTTTCACGATCCTGCCGGTTGCACAATCGCGAAAAAATGTATTGTCTAGAATGAGTAATTTTCCATTTCTTTATTTTGCTGTGAAAAGGGGGAAGTAAGTATTCATTTAATTAATTTTCTGCGTTTTTTTTACCAATCTTGATTTGATGATGGAGGAATAACCGCGAAGAAGATCTAAATTGGTTCAAGAACGCGATTCCATACTGAACTCATTCCCCCAAAGCCATTACCATAGAGAGCATAGTTTCCGAGCGCAACAAAGGGTTTACAAGCCAATTATAGGGTTCGTTTAGTCCCCAGATAACAGAACATCCACCTGACCTCATCAATTCGTCTTCTCCCGCTGGCCTTCCGGCCCTGCGCCT
>BOPN01000165.1:115000-120000 GCA_017312705.2 Penaeus japonicus
GATCAACGCAACTAACATAATACAGATGAAACAACATCGATAGGCATCAAGGCTTCATGAATTATGTTGATGTTATGTTGATGATGCAACCTCACCTGCATACTTGTTGCTTCGGCCTGTCAGAAATTTCGCCTCGGCACACGTGTCATGTTGCTTGGTCTTGAACATGTTTCTCATTTGAATATAAGATGTTTATTTATAAGATTGCGATTCAAGTTGCACGCACGTACGCACGCACGTAAGTACACTCACACCCACAAACAAACAAGCTCACAAGAATACACATTGGCTAAGAAAGAAAGAAGGAAGGGGAGGAAGAGAAGGAGAGAACGGGGGGAGGGGATGGGGGGGAGGGGAGGTTGATAGAGAAAGACGGATGGATCGATAGACAATGCGATATATATGTATATGTATGTATATGTATATATATATATATGTATATATATACATATATGTATATATATACACATATATGTATATATATACATATATGTATATATATACATATACATATATATATATATATATATATATATATATATATATATATATACATATATATATATATTTATAGACATATATTAACAGCGATAAATATATAAGTAGATAGATACATAAAAGTATCAACCAAATACGAAAACACGAACACGTGCAATCACAACCAGCAGACATCCCGGCGAACTACTTGACCAGAAGGGGAGAGGAGATGGAGGAATTGGGGGGGGGGGGGGGATTGTTGACCAGAGAGGGTGGGTGGGGGGGTGACCAGAGAGGGTGGTGTGGGGGGAGGGGGATGTGGAAGGGGAGAGAGAGATAGAGTATCAGATCGGGAGGGCCACGAGACGCATCATTCAGGTGGCAGTAGGCACTTTCACCCCACGTTTATCTTCCCAGGTACATGGCACGGTGGTAGGGTGGGTGAGAGGGGGAGGGAGGGTGTGGGGACTGGAAGGGAAGAGGGGAGAAAGGAAGGAGTGTGGAAGGAGGTGGCGGGGAGAAAAAGAGAGGGAGAGGAGGGGGAACGGAGAGAAAGATAGGAAGATTAGGATAGAGAGAAAGAGAGAGAGAGAGAAAGAGAGAGAGAGAGAAAGAGAAAGAGAGAGAGAGTAAGAGAGAGAGAGAGAGTAAGAGAAGGGTGAAGAGAGAGGGAGAGACAGAGAAAGTGAGCGAGAGAGAGAGAGAGAGAGAGAGAGAGAGAGAGAGAGAGAGAGAGAGAGAGAGAGAGAGAGAGAGAGAGAGAGAGAGAGAGAGAGAGAATGGAAAGAAAAAGAAAAAGGAGAAATAAAACGAAAGAAATAAAATCCGATTAAAAGCTCAAAAGTTCGAGCTCATGAGAGAGTCCGGAGGAAAAAAAAAAAAAAAAAAAAAAAAAACAGAAAACCCCGAGTGGACAGACGCTCAGGCAGTCAACAATGAAGAAACGAGCGGTGAACGAATGAACGAACCACGAACCACGAACCACGAACCACGAAGCACGAGTCACTTACACCAACGGTCGGTATGTGACGAAGCGATAAGGAGCAACTTGCAACTTGCAAGAAAGATCTTCAAGGGGTATGACGCCGAGAAGATACGCATGCCTGCTCCTCGGGTACGATTCCTGATGCCTTGCGATGGAGATGCGATGCCGGGCCGGGCCGACGAGAGCAAACGTTTCGTGGGAATGGGCGTTGGCGGAAACGTTTGTTGTTTGAGAGGTAGGGTGGCTGTAGTAATACTTGGGGACTTCAGGAATATAGAGAGTGACAATGATGAGGTTGAAAATGATGAGGAGATAAATAATGATGAGGAGAGTGATGATGAGGAGAGTGATGATGATGATGAGGGTGATGATGATGATGAGGGTGATGATGGTGATGATGATGATGAGGGTGATGATGATGACGTTGACGATGATGATGATAATGATAGTAGGAAGAATGGTGATATTAGTAATACTGTTACTACCGTCATTATTACTGACGATAAAAATGATAGTAATAATATGATGATAATAACAAGAATTATAATGATAAATACAAAAAAAATGATGATGATGACAATGATGATAATAATGAAAATAATAATGAAAATAATAATGATTTTAATGATGATAATGATAACAACTCTAATAATAATATCAGTGATAATGATGATAACAATGGGGATGACGATAATGATACGGATAATGATACTAATAGTATTAATAATGATAATAGCAATGATGGAAATAATATTGATGGTGATAAAATTAATGTTAACAATCATGTTAATGATAATAACAATAATAAAGATAGCATAAAAAATAATGATAAGAGTAAGGCTAACATTCTTAATACAGAGTGAAAGGAAAGGAGAATTTTTCCCTCACACGACATTTTCTTTTCTTATACCTGTAAGTGTATTGTTCAATAAGGAAAAGGAGATTGATATAAGTGATAAATGCAAAGACAATAGAAATAGGCGTCAGAAGATATGTCAGATTAGCACGAGAGATTGTAAATGGTATTTTGTCTTTGGAAAGGTTGTGTTCTTGGTGTTAATGTTGCTGTTTTTGTTGTTGTTGTTCTTGTTGTTCTTCATCTTCTTCTATTTGTATTTTCTGTGTCTTTTCTTTTTATGTAATCATAGATGTTATTATTTTGATTATTAGTATTACTATTTTCGATGTTAGTATTATTATTGCTGTTATTATTTATAATTCATGCAAGTACATTGCATGAATTCCTTGGTCTATAAATTGGTACTTTATTAATAGGCGATAAATTTCATCTGTATTTTCATTCTCGAAATGCCGGAGACTTAAGAAAACGAAAAATTGAATTACAATAGAATGAGGTTAATTTGCATATTCGACGTGAGAGGGCTGTGTAGTAGTGATGAATTGTGACAGTAATACAAAAAATACAATATATTGAATCTAATGAATACTGACAGATGATATTGATTGATTGCAGGGGAAATTTAAATGTACTACGTGGCTTAGCATTATCATAATGTTTAAATATCAGCAACTAAACATGTAAATTCTATTCTGTGAAACGACAAAATAGACAAAAATACATGAGCAATGTAGAGCTATTTCAGTATAAAAAAAAAAAAAAAAAAAACAGCGAGCCTAGAAAGAAAAACATAGCGAGCCTACAAAAGCAATCTAGTATTAAGTAACATCGAATATTGATTGAGGAACACAGACCTCGAAGCCCAACAGGGTCACCCCAGGTCAGCGACGAGGGCGCCGTCCAATCAGGCGAGAGGATCACACTGGGGACCAGACAAGAATTGCCGGTTTTAACGGACGGCCCTACTTAACAAAAGCGCGCCCATCCTGCACGCGATAAGATTCACGGAGAGACGAAGGAGGAGGTGGAGGGAAAAAGGAGGGAGGAGGAAAGAACAGCCAGTCAGAGAGATGGATTTTACAGCATTTCAACTGACGTATTTGGAATATTTGGATTGTTATTTTTTTTTCGTGCTCGACAGGAAATAAGTGTATTAATATCCTATGCTCGCATGTCTTTGATACAACATTGGCAAAGTGATTAAGGGATTTCGCAATGTCTACATAGTGTTCAAGGAAAAGGAGAAAGAGAGAGCAACAGCAATAAAAGATATTGCGTGTATTCAGCAGAATGCCAGACAAGACCGCAGACGATTACATATCTTCCGCAGATTATTAACCCAAAATATTACAAGCAATTGCATATTTTAAAACTCAGTTCAGGTTTCTTCAAAGAGTCGATGTCTGGAACCACTCTGGCATGCTAATCGCAGTCTGTTCCACTGGTTATCAATGGCAATTATGCTTCGGTATATCACCTGGCCTTTCTACGCGGGTTTCTCAGCAAAGCATAAATAAAATTGCACCAAAACATTCAGTATGATTACGGGAAATTCCCTGAAATGCCTGTTTCCATATCTGCCTTGGCCTTTAGTGAAGTCAAGTGGAAAATAAAGTAGAAATTAAGAATCTGCATTTGGGGGGGGGGGGAGTTCAAGTCACAGAATTATTAGCGTTGCTTTGTAACGAGGTAAACAGAGACAGATCGTGTACACTCACTAAAGCGCCAGAGCCACGCAGTAAAACACGCGGGAAGAGAATAAAGTAAGATTCCCCCTACCCCCCGAGTAAAAAAGGAACCTTTCTCTAGGATTGTCATTAACAACTCAGCTATACTGTTGGCGACGACTTTCCCGTCCATTTAGCTATTGTTAGACCTGCTACAAGGTTCCCACGATTTAGTGTGTATGTTTTTTCCCACCTGCTTTAATGGCCATTTGGTCCCTTTTCTTGAAACTATTTCTTCAGGCCTCACGTCTTGCATTTTCACATCACCGTCACTCTTTCTTTTTTCCTTTTTTTTTTGTGAAATTTTGGATTGCTGCAAGCTTTCTTTTATCAGTAGGTCCCGCGCTGGTGATCTTTATTTTCGGATTCTGCAGGCATTGTGCGATGAAGATTACAGCGAGAGAGGGGGGGGGGGGGTGAGGATTATATAATTCATAGACTGAATTCGAAGAAAAGATATTGAGTTATGGTCTTCCTGAGAAAAATATCCCCTCAGCTTAAATGACCCAAAGAGGACGCCTGCACCGGAGATGGAGAAACGATTAATTCATTCTTCAGTCCGAGCGTCCAAAAGAAAAATGCAGTCCTCTGTTGAACACGGGTTGCACGCCTCTGCCTCAAACAAAGCCATGCCGAATCGAGGCTGGCCATCACTGTAGAGAATTACAATTGCCGATTGTTCAGGTACGACACGATTAATCACACGCTATATTTGATTTCCACCGGCGGGCCTCGAGCGAGTCCCTTTCTTGCCACTGGTTGGAACCGAACTTTTATTCTCTTCTGGTATCTAGGAGGGCATCGATCTCCGTGCTCTGAACCTTGTGCTTTTCTTCTCTTTTCCCTTTTTGCTCGCTTTCTCTTTTCTTGCAACGATCAACATTTGCTATTATTTAGAGTAAGGGATGCAGCCTTCATTTCTTTTTAAAGATCTAAAAGGTCTAACGATACT
>BOPN01000165.1:132500-135000 GCA_017312705.2 Penaeus japonicus
ATCACAATCGTCATCATGATTACCGTAACTATTTCCCCCTTTCCCTTTTCCCTTTTGGTGCTTGCAAGAACTGCACAAGCACTCCCACTCACGCTTCACGTCCTCTCGGGTTCTGATCGTCTGTCGCGTCTCCCCTTGTCTATGACCCCAATATATTGCAAATTTTTAGACTGATGCAACAGGGGAAGCTCTGGGATTTAGCATTTGCACACTTTGAGATTACTTTTCATAAAGATATTGACATTCCGACAAATTTCACCGTTGCTTTGTATTCCGTTCGCTATGGGGGCCTTGGCTTGGTAATGGCTGGCGTTGCGAATGGGTGGAATCGAAGGGCTTAGCTAATGGGTGATGGATGGGGGATTCTGGGAAAGGGTTAGTTGATTTTTTTTTTTTTTTTTTTTTTGGGGGGGGGAGGGTATTATAGGTGTATTTGGGTATGCGTTTCTTCTATAGACAATGTTGTTGATTAGAAATTGAGAACACTAAGATTGTATTTTTATTAATGTTTCCGTCATAAAATCTTGAAAGAGAATCCCCTTGAGATGATCGCAGTCCGTGTCTCTTACCGCCCAACAATACTTCCATTTGTAGCGTTCAGCGATACCATCATTCCCAAAGAGACTGAAAGAAGAGAACTCGAGGTGTCCTCAGGAAAAAGAAAAAAGAAAAAAAAGAAAAAAGAAAAAGAAAAAGATAATATAAACCGGTATTAAAACCATACGGTCATTCGGGCTATCCTCCACCTCAGGAAACCGTATATGATAAATGAAATGGAACAAAACGGTCGCCGGTCATAACTCCCTCGTGCGGGACCTCCGAATCCTTTTGGGAACGCTATCAGATCCTCGAGTCCCGCGCGCGTTATGTCCTGGTGGTGCCCTTGGTCGGGGAGGATCACAGGGGACGGTCCCTTGACACGTCGATCACGTCACTTCTAGCCAAACCTCCTCAGTCACGTCATGCTCGTTGATACTCGGGATAAAACCGGCTTCGTAGGCACTCTCTCGCTTATGACATAGCGAGGTGCGAGCGGCTTAGTTATCGCCAGAGAAGAAGACTGGCTTTAGAGCTTCCATGAACCCATTCGGCGTCTTGTAAACACACGATGCTGGAGGCGCGGTTATCTGCAGCCTGAGCATGAGAGGGTGAATTATGGCGATACGCGTTGGATTCTGTAAGGGCGAAAGTCTCGGTCTTTAACAGGGCGTCGAGGAGGCTTAGCGGCTTTTGACGCTGGTTCCGTCCTGCTCGCCGGATTTAAGATTGAAAGGTCCGTCAGGATTCAGTTTAACAGGGCGAAAAGGACGTATAGGATGTGAGGAAAAGTGCATTATCTGAGGCTAAAATTCGAATTAGGAACGAAAAACCACAAGAAGTATCGGTTAACAACATCGAGAACACGGGAGATGTGACAGCCAGAAAAAGAGAGCGAGTCGATTTGAAAAAGTAGTGTAAGAACTGGCCATTTTTTCTGAATATAAACATAAAACGGAACATATAGCTTGTTCTAAAAATGTTTTATACTCCTTTTAGAACCCCGCCCTTCGTTATCCTCCGTCTAACGAAGGAGATAACGACGTTAAATCCATCTTTCTAAATACAGAGAAGGATACGGAACCAAAGGGGGAAAAAACAACAACAGGGTACAAAGTTTCCATTAGACTTAATAATGTCTTTTACAAACTCACGATCGATTGATCTTACGCCGAACGCATCACCTTATCTCTCCGTTTTGCATAACAGCGTCTAAACTTTTCCACTTAAATCTCGTAATTTATTTGACACTATCAACAAAAATCATCTCGATCGTTTCCTATGATCTCCTGAAAACGGAATTTTTTGATCGTATCTGTTTGGCCTTTTATATTTTTTTAATTTACTTTTTTTTTTTTTTTTTTTTTTTTTTTTTTTTTTTTTTTTTTTTTTTTTTTTAGCTATCTTTGATAATGAATCAGGTACGAATCTTGACCCATCAGAGACTTGCAAGGAAATTCAAAATTGCATATCATTATCTGGTTTGAAAAAGTCACACACGAGAAGAAAAAAAAAATCCTTTGTTCTTCGAAGCTTGTCGATGTGATATATATAATTTCTTTTCTTCTTTTCCCCCTTATTCTCTTTCCTTTTCCCTCTCCCACTTCATCTTACTTCCATCTACTTCCCCTTCCTCCTCTTTTTCAAGATTTCATTCTACTTTATTTGTCCTATCTTTCTTCCTTTGTGCCCTTCTTCTCCCTCCCTTTTCTTAGAGTAAAGAGAGAGAGAGAGGGAGAGGTGTGGAGGAAGAGGGAGGGGAAGGAAGAGGGAGAGAGGGAGGGAGAAGGAGAGAGAGATAGAGATAGAGACAGACAGACAGACAGACATACAGACTTAGAGAGAGAGAGAGAGAGAAAGAGAAAGAGAAAGAGAAAGAGAGAGAAAGAAAAAGAAGCATATTTCCATCCCTTATCTCCCCCTCTTCTTCCCCCCTCCCCCCCTCCCCCCTTATCTCTTTTTT
>BOPN01000165.1:155000-157500 GCA_017312705.2 Penaeus japonicus
AGGAAGATAAAAAAAAATAGTCCAGATGAAAAGGAAGAACGAGCCCACAAACCGCCTGCAGCACTTTTCAACAGCTCAAACTACGTGTTGCAGAGTCATCAACTGGACACTATTAGAAAGAGGTTGATACCAACATCTGCATTCAATGTTGCTCTAGGTCTCACAGGGGCGCGTCGCTAGGTTCAGTCATCATCATCATCACCATTAACAAAGCTCTCGATAATGTTCCCTCCCCTATTCACGTCAACACCACCCGGATTTAGGTCTCATAAGGGTTTTGTTTGCGCTGCGCTCCCCTAAAGAAAATAACTGGCGTAAAAATGCGTTTTCATTATAAAGTATAATGACCATAGGCGATTCCGCATTCAAAAACAAAAGGGGAAAATATGATTCGTCGTTCATTAACATCATTTCTCTTTCATCTCTAACTCAGGACGGCGCTTCTGGGAAACAATCTAATCCTTTCCGGCAAAATCATAACTGGATCGGCCGATTCGAGGGAGAAATGAGTAATCTAGTTTAATAAGTTAAAACGACACCAGAGAGTTTATTCATTCATGAAACACAACAGAAATAAACTAGTTTCCGAGTTCCATGTGCGTTAATTAGTGAGATTGAAAATATGAATTGTCTATTTTTTTTTTCTTTCTTTCTTCTTTTTTAGTCTGCTGTGTTGAGTAATCGGTTTTGATATTATCGTGAATCGGGGTAAAGATAGATAGAGAGATAATTAAATAGACAGAAAGACAGATATATAATTAGGTACATATTCAAATAGACGGACAGACTGTGGAATAACAGACTGACAGACAAATAGATATATCATATTTACAGATAGATAGTTGGATAAAATAGCAGATTGGAAGGCATGTAGATAGACAGTTAAGTAAACAAGTAAACAAACAAATCCATCTGCGTGTGCCTGAAAGCTCTCGTTCCCCTAAAGCAAATATCTTGTTCAAGGAAGATTTATCCTATCCCTTCCCCTACCTGAGCATTACCGTGCCGCTATCCACCCCCCACCCCTTCCTCCATCCCTATTCCCTCCTTCTCTGACCCTCCACCTCCCTGAACTCTCTTCCGTCCACTACGGTGCCTTCTCCTTTCCCTTGCCACCCCTTCCCCTTCCTCCCCTTCCCTCCCCCCGCTCTCTGGTTTCCCTTCCTCTCTATCCTTCCCCTCTCCCCCATTCCCCTTCCCCATTACCCCTTCTCCTTTCTCTTTCCCCATTCCAATTACCCTATCTACTTCTCCTCCTCCTTTCCCTTCCTCTTTCCATCCCCCCCCTTTCCTATTTTCCTACCCTCCCCTCCACCCCTGCCTCCCCAAACCCTGCCATGTCCACAACAGTGAAAATAAAATCAGGGCGGATTTCTGTGATCGAACAGGAGCAACACGCGACCGCAATCACTATTAGCACCGGTATTACCATGCTTCCAATACCTGGTCCGAAATTACTATGGTTCCATTTTCATATCACTAGGGTATTCCACTTCTCTCCTCCCCTACCCTCCTTCCCTTCTCCCACCTACTCTATCCCCCTGTTCCTCTCTACTTTCTTCCCTCCTCTCCCTCCGTTTTCCTCCTCTCTCCTCTCTCTCTATCTCGTTCCTCTCTTCTCCTCTTTCTCCCCCACCTCCTCCTATCTCTCCCCTTCCCTCCATCCCATCCTGCCTATCTCTTCTCTCTTCCCCCTCCCCTCCTTCCCTTCCCCTCCTTCCCCCTCCTCCTTCTAGTCCCCGACCTCTTTCTCTTTATCTTTCCCTAATTTGGGTAATTTTCTGCTTTTCCTTTTTGTAGCATTTTTTCAGCTCGTTTCGTCTTTTCCTCTTCCCTCTATCTATCGAAGGTTATTCTAACGTTATCTGAATTACGTGCAATTTATAGTGTTTGTAATTACTACAAAACACTTGATTGATTATGAGTACTAGTATTGTAAAAAAATCTTTATTACAGATGTTATTTGTAATGAACATACAAATATGCACATTTTTTCCGTATAATTCATTCATTTTTAAAGATAATTTCCGATTTGCTTCGTTTTCTTTGACGTTATCTTGTTATACATCAGGCGTTCGCTTCAGTGTTGTTTTTGCGTGACTTCTTTACACACGCTATGCTCTTTATGCAGTTTTTGTTGTTTTGCTTGTTATTCATTAGATTAGTCACTTTTTTTTATTGTCCTGATCTTTGTTGTCATCTCAATAGTTTTAATTTATGTTTTCTATATTGGTATATATGTATATATGTATATACGTATGTATATATACACAAATATAGCTAATCAAAAATTTGTACAAATAAATACATACAAGTTTTATGTATATCCATGTATGTATATACATGTATGTATATCCATATGTATGCGTGTGAATATATTTGTGTGCGTGTATGTGGGCATGTACTTGCGTGTGTTTCCCAGGGATGAGATGTATATCTCTAACATCTCATGCATGTGATTTCCTTATATTTTCCTTTCCTTTTTTCCTTTCATTTATAA
>BOPN01000165.1:180000-185000 GCA_017312705.2 Penaeus japonicus
ACACGTAATCTTGAATAAAGATGGTGTAGTCTTATGGGGAAGAACGAGAGAGAGAGAGAGAGAGAGAGAGAGAGAGAGAGAGAGAGAGAGAGAGAGAGAGAGAGAGAGAGAGAGAGAGAGAGAGAGAGAGAGAGAGAGAGAGAGAGAGAGAGAGAGAGAGAGAGAGAGAGAGAGAGAGAGAGAGAGAGAGAAAGTGAGAGAAAATGAGAGAGATTGAGAAAGAAAGAAGAGAGAAAATGAAATGGTAGAGAAGAGAAGAGACAGAGAAAGAAGAAAGAAAATTAAATGGAAGAGAAGAGAAGAGACAGAGAGAGAAAGAGAGAACAAAAGTACATGAAACCAAACGTTATTAAAGGGAATTAAAGCCCAACATACCGAAATATTAATGTTATGCAAAACGGGTCGGAACTTCGCTGTCAGTCAAACCAGAGTTCTTAATGACCCCGAGGAAACCAAGGTCATGCCCGAAGGAAAGGAAAGGGAGAAAGAGGAAGGGGGAGGGGGGGGGAGGAGAGGGGTAAATGGGAGGAGGGGAGGAGGAGGTGGTGGGAAGAGGGGGAAGTGGAGGGAAGAGCGGATAGAGGGAGGGGGGAGAAAGAAGAGAAGGGGATATAAAGAAGAGGAAGAAGGAGGAAAGAGAAGAGAAGAGGAGGAGAAGAAAAGATAAAGGAAGGAGGTAAAGGAAGAGAGGCAGAAGAAAAGAAGGAGGAAAGGAGAAGGAGGAGGACGAGGGGGAGAGGGGGAGAAAGGAAGAGGAGGAGAGGGGGAGAAAGGAAGAGGAGGAGAGGGGGGAGGGGGTTCATGTTACGCAGGCCCACCCTGTAGGTCTGACCATCTGACGAACCTGCCTGCCAAAACTACCCGTAGGCGTGGGTTGTGGGTGGGCGGCCGGGAGAATGCAGGCTGGTCGAGAGGCGTTTCTTCACGTGGGTGGTTTTAGCTCTAATATTGCGTGGGCGTGAGAGCTGGGACGCTTGGATAATTTGTGATTTATTTTCCTTCTCTTTCTGTTGATTTTCTTTGTATTTTTTATGGTCATTACTGTTTTCGTTATTATCTTAATAGTCACTATCATTGTTGTTGTTGTTGTTATTATCCTTTTATATAATTACTATTATCATTATTTTCATTATCTTCATTATCATCATTTTATATAATTACTATTGTCATTATTATCATCATCATTATCATTATTATTGTTATTATTACTATTATTACTAGCATTGATATCATCATTATTGTTATTAACGTTACAATTCTACATTATCAGCATTATTATTATGGTTGTTATTGTTTTTGTAATTATCATTATTATTATTACTATCATCATCATCACCATTATCATCCCCTCTCCCTTATCATTATTATTATTACTACCATCATCATCATCATCATCATCACCCCTTCTCCCTTATCATTATTATTATTACTACCATCATCATCACCATTGTTATCATCATCATTGTTATCATCATCATCACCATTATCATCATCCCCTCTCCCTTATCATTATCATTGTTACTACCATCATCATCATCACTATTGTTATCATCATCATTGTTATCATCATCATCACCATTATCATCATCCCCTCTCCCTTATCATTATCATTATTACTACCATCATCATCATCACTATTGTTATCATCATCATCATCATCATCATCATCATCATCCCCTCTCCCTGTTTCTCTGACTCTCTTACGACTTCGCCAATTAGCAAACCTCCTCCAGTTAATCTCGTAGCGCAAGCCTTCGTAACAGATGTGACCGCCGTTACAGCTGTGATACCTTAATGGCAGTACCGCGGCCGCCCGTATACGGTGGGCATGAAAGGGGTATGGGCATGAGTGGGCGGCGGGCATCTCACATGGGCGACGGGAAAGTAGAGGGCGGGCGGTCGGACACGGCTAGCCTTCTTCTCTTTATGGTCTCAGTGCCAGATCTGATACTGGGGTGGGTATGTTTTTTTTTTTTTTTTTGTGGGGTCTTTTTTATTATGTTTTTTTTATTATTGTTGTAACTGTTGTTGTTATTGTTATTGTTTTTTGTTATTATT
This sequence comes from Penaeus japonicus, assembly GCA_017312705.2. NCBI lineage: Eukaryota > Metazoa > Arthropoda > Malacostraca > Decapoda > Penaeidae > Penaeus > Penaeus japonicus. The sequence continues at coordinate 182,059 of BOPN01000165.1, forward strand.
ATCGTTATTGTTATTGTTTTTTGTTATTATCGTTATTGTTATTGTTGTTTTTATTACTCATATTATCCTGGTTATTAATCTTTATCATTATCTTTGTCATTGACATTAGCTTTAACATTATTATGTTTTATCCTTATTATTATCATTGTCCTAATTATTATCATCATCACTGTTATTATCATTATCATTATTATCAGTGTTATTACCATTATCATTATCATCATTGTTATTATCATTACCATTATAATCATCTTCATTATCATCATGATTATTATCTTTTCTATTACAATTATCATTATTATCATTAGCATTGTTATCATTATCATTACTATTAACATTATCATTATTGCTATTGTCATTATTATCATAATTATCAATATCATTATTGTAATGATCATTGTTATCATTATCATTATTATTATCATTAACATTACCATTATCATTATTATCCTTATCATTATCATTATCATTATTACTATTATGATTATCATTATCATCATTATCAGCATCATTGTTAGTATCATTTCTATTACCATAATCATCATTATCAACATTATTTTTATCATTCATTTTTTCACGATCCTCCTCTTCGTCATAATCATGTCCTCTTGAAGATTCAGCTGAATATGACATCAAAATAACAACTCAAACATAAGATTGTATATATATATAAAAAACATGTCATTTAAAACAAAAGTTGTAAACACTAGCAGATTCGCCATCCATCATTACGTAATGCTTCAAACAACACAGCTGACTTCGGGCCAGTAGAGTTACGAGCCAGATGTTGTGAGTGCATGATTAAGGCTTGGTTGCAACAATGACTATGTATGGTATTTCGAATGACATTAAAGGAACTGGGTGTAAATTGTGTAAATACGCGTGTGTATAGTTGTAAACACCCTTACCCTTTTTGTTCTTTGAGTTTCGTGAAGGATATTGGCATAATGTGTGGCCTTTTGTATTTATGGTAATATTAGGTAAATAAATGCAACAAACCGCCTGTTATTAATTTTAGGTTAAGGATACATGTTCATGTCTTATATGTAGTTCTACCCTATTTTAATAATTATCCCTTGTGCCCAGTGGTTATTCTTTGAACTTACATATAAACTAACTTGGCTTAATGTTAATGCATATTTATGTTCATACATTGTTCATATTATGCTTCGGCCGTCATAATACAAATAACTTTTGAAGGGGAAGCTCCTTATGATCTATGTAAAAAAAATCGTACACCCACATGTGATTCTCTCTCTCTCTCTCTCTCTCTCTCTCTCTCTCTCTCTCTCTCTCTCTCTCGCGCGCACACACACACACACACACACACACCCCCCCCCCCCCCCCCCCCCCCCCACAGCACACACACTCTCACAGACCCCAACCCCCCATCCAACACACATATTACCAGACAAACGCACACATACATCCCCCTCCCCCCTCCCCCCCCCTCCCCTCCCCTCCCCTCCCCTCCCCCTCCCAACGCACGCAAGTACTCTAACAAGCACAAACGATTAGCACAAACGATTAGAACGACGCACCTTATATAAGTTAGGACCGGAGGAGCGACCAGAACGACGATGACGAACCCCTACGAAGCACAATGACCCGGGGAGGGGGGAGGGGTGGATGGGGAGAGGACGACTTGAGGAGAAGTGGAGGGGGGGAGGGGGGGAGGGAGAAATAGGGAGAGCTGGACTGGGTGAGAGGGGGAATGAGGGGGGGAGAAGGGGAAAGGGGGGTAGGGAGAGAAGGATACGGGGAGAAGGGGAAAGGTGGGGGGGAAGGAAGAAGAGGATAGGGGGAGAAGGGGAAGGGGGGGGAGAATGAGAGGGTGAGTACGGGAGGGGAGAGTTAAGGAGAGAAGGAGAGGCGGAGAAGGGGAGGGAGGAGACAGGGAGAGAAGGAGAGGGGGAGAAGAGAAGAGAAGAGGAAGGGAGGTGGAGAGGGGGAGAGTAGGATAGGAGGAGAGGAGTAATAGAAGAGAAGAGAAAAAGAGGAGGAGAAGCAGAGAGGGGATGAGTAAAATAATAGGAAAGGAGAGGAGAAATTGTGGGTGAAATGGAAGAATAAGAGGAGGAGGATGAAGAAAAGGAGGATGGGAGGAGGAGCAAGGGTGGAAGAGGAGGGGAGGCGAAAAACGAAAAGGGAGGGGAAGGGGGGAATGAAGAGAGTGATGAAGGGTTAACGAAGAGGTAGAAAGAAAAGGAGAAGTGTAAAGGAAGGGGAGGAAGGGAGAGAGAATGGAGAGAGAGAGAGAGAGAGAGAGAGAGAGAGAGAGAGAGAGAGAGAGAGAGAGAGAGAGAGAGAGAGACGAGGCACAAAGAGGAAGAAGAAAGAGGGATGGGGAGTATGGAAAGGGGGGTGAGGGAGGGAAGGAGGGAGAGAAGAAGGGTAAGGGGGGGGGGGTGCCATTTATGTGGTTAGTTCCTCGTTACCTCCGACAGGTGCCGAGATGAACGGAGCCCCGGGTCTTTGTGAACCGATGGTCTTGGGGGGGGGGGGGGGGGTGAGGGACGGCGTTGTGCTATGAAGGAAAGGGTTGATTGGGGGACTGGCAGGGGGGGGGGGGGCGGTTGTCCTGTGCGTGTGTGTTTCCGTCTGAGAAAGGTGGGCGTAGAAGAAAAAGAGATAGATAGATAAAAAGAGAGAGAGAGAGAATGAAGGAGGGAGGGGGGAGGGATTGACAGATAATGATGATAATAACAATAATAACAAATATATAATGATAAGGATAATGATAATGAAGGTGATCATACTAATAATGATATTAATTATACTAATAATGATAATAATGATATTAATAATGATGACAATGATACTTACAATGGTAATAATGATACTAATAATATTAATGATAGTGACACAAATTACGATGATAATAATGGCGATGATGATAATCATAATCATGTCGATAAATAAATATGGCGATGATGATAATA
>BOPN01000165.1:197500-205000 GCA_017312705.2 Penaeus japonicus
CCCCTCCCATCTCCTCCTCTCCCCCCGTCCTCCTCTCTATTACCTCTCTCTCTTTCCCTCGTCCTCTTTATCCCTCCCTCTTCCATAATCCTCCTTCTTTATTCTTCATCCAATCTCCCTCTCCGCTTCCCCTTCCCTGTTACCCCTTACCCCCCTCTCTCTGTACCCCTCCCCCCTCGTCTTTCCCAATCTTCCCTTATCCTTCAACTAACCATTTTCCTGAGTAATTTAATACTCATCCTCTCTTTCACTGACGAAAGAGTGGGTTAAAAGGGAAAGAAGGAAGGAATGAGAGAGAGGTTGAGAAAAAAATGATAAGAAAAAAGGAGAGAGCGAGAGAGAGAGAGAGAGAGAGAGAGAGAGAGAGAGAGAGAGAGAGAGAGAGAGAGAGAGAGAGAGAGAGAGAGAGAAAGAGAGAGAGAGAAAGATAGAGAGGGAGAGAGAGAGAGAGAACTGTGAGAAAAATGGAGAGAAAGAAATAATGAGAGAAAGGTTAAAAGAAAGAGAATGAGAGAAAGGAGAGAGAGCAAGATAAAGAAAGAAGAAGAGTTGGAGAGGGAAAAAGAGAGAGAATCTCAGATAAAAATATGGTAGAAAAAAAGGAAAAAAAAAGGAAGAGAAAGCAAAGAAGTAGAGCGAAAAAGATAAAAAGGCAGATAGGAGATCATCTGGAAGAAAAAAAGATAGAAGTGGGAAAGAAAAAGATTTTGAGAAAGAGGTTTCCAGCGAACTTTAGAAGGAAGTGGAAAGTGCTTGAGTGAGAAGGCGCAGTGCGTATTGGAATGTTTTTTTTTATCTTTTATTTTTTTTTCTTAGTCATCTTTTATTTTTTTTTGTTTTGTTCATCCATTTATTTGCTTCTATTTTCCATTACATATTTGATAATTTGTCTGTTTATTTATTTGATCATTCGATTGCCTATTCATTTATTCAATCATTCAGTTATCTAGCTATCTATTTAGCAATCTATCTATTTAATCGCTTACTTACTCACTTACACACACACACACACACACACACCCACACACCCACACACACACACACACACACACACACACACACACAAACAAACACACACACACACACACACACACACACACACAAGATATATGTATTTCTAAATCTATTTATTGATTGAGTTATCCACCTATCTGTCTATTCGTTCATTCATTCGCCTATCTATCTATTACAGAGACAGAATGACACGCCCATTCATAGTCTGAGCACAACATATTCTTCAGCAAGTTCGGATACTTAAGACAACATGTTTAATGTCGGTGAATAATAAATGCGTAACAGACGAGTGGTTCCTTTTATACATATTTAAATGCACACACGCATACACACACACACACACACACACACACACACACATATATTATTGGTATTATCATCATTATCCTTTTTATCATTATCTTTATTACTATCATTATTATCATCATTATTATCATTATCATTACTATTGATAGTATCATTATCATAATCATTATTATCTTTATTATTATTTCTATCATTATCATCATCTTTATTTTTTATCATTTCTATTAGCATTACCTTTATTATTATTGTCATTATTGCCGATATTATTACCGTTGTCATTATCATTATTACCATTATCATTATCAGAAAAAAACATCACGATAATTCGACAGAGATTCCAGGGCAGTCGAGATAACACCACAGTCACCATACATCACTAACACTGCTTTGAAAATTTACTGGAGCAGAACATTGCGAAAAGCGTTTAGTTTTTTTTTTTTTTTTTTTTTTTTTCTTCTTCTTCTTCTTCTTTGTTTCCTTCTTCTTCTTCCTCTTCTTATTCTTCTTATTCTCCGTCTACTTCTTCTTCTTCTTCTTCTTTTTATTCTTTTTATCCTTTAATTATCCTCTTCCTCCTCCTCATTTTTCTTCTTCTTCTTCTGCTCCTTCTTCTTCTTCTTCTTTCTAATTCTTCCCCCTCCTCCTCCTCCTCCTCTTTTTCTTCTACCCCCTCCTCCCTTCTCTCTCTTCTTCATCTTCTCCATCTCCCTCTTTCTCGTTTTGCTTTTCCCTCTTCTCTTCCTTCTTCCTTTTGCTTTTCCTCCTCTTCTTCCTCATTTTCCTCCCTCCTCCTCCTCCTCATCATCATCATCATCATCATCATCATCATCATCATCATCCTCATCATCATCATCATCATTGTCATCATCATCATCATCATCATCATCATCATCATCATCATCATCATTATCATTATCATCATCTTCATCATCATCATTATCATCATCACCATCATCATCATCATTATCATTATCATTATCATCATCATTACCATCATCATCATAATCCTCCTCCTCCTCTTCCTCCTCCTCCTCTTCCTTTTCCTCTTCCTCCTCCTCTTCCTCCTCCTCCTCCTCCTCTTCTTCCTCCACCTCCACCTTCTTTGTCTTCTTATTTTTTCTTTATTTTTCTTTCTTTTTTTCGAACCAGCAAGGTTTCGATCATCGCCTTCGAAATGACTTAGGATCTGCGTGTGTGGGGGGGGGGAGAGGAGGGGTAGGAGGAGTGGGGGGAGGGGAAGGGGGGATTTTCAATAGCATAATTTCACACCTTTCTGACCATCCGACGTTCGAGAGCGTTTGGGCCGAGTGGCAATTCGTTGTTGCAATGAGGAAAATGTGAAAGGTTGAGGTGATAGACTTTTTTTTTTTTTTTTTTTTGGGGGGGGGGGGTGTTGAGTGAGTGGGGGGGTGGATTTGGGGGTTAGGGTGTGGGGGGAGGGGTGCTGAGGGGATTAACTCTTTGGGGTGGGGGGTGGGGGGTGGGGGATGGTTGTTGTTGTTGTTCTTTGTGAATGTTTTGTTAGCGGATTATTATTGTTTTTTTATCATTATTGTTGTATTTTTTTTATCATCATTACTATTATTTGAAATTATTCTTATTATTGTTATTCTTATCATTATTATCATTATTTATATTATTATTAGTAGTAGTAATAGCATTATCATCATTACTATCATTTTATTATTATTATCATCATTATCATTAATACAATCATGATTCTCATTATCATTATCATCTTTATTATTGTCTCTATCATCATTATTATCATTATCATCATTATTGTTAACATTATCATTGTTATGGAGGAGGGGTGTTATCAAATGATTATCCTTAATTATCATCATCATTATTATTGTTACTATTATTATCATTACTACTATTACTATTATTAATATTATCATTGTCATATCTATTATCATTATCATTATCATTATTATTATCATTATTGTTTTCATTATCAGTATTACCCTTATTATCATCATCATTATGATAATCATTATTTTCATCATTATCACTATTATCATTATTTCTCATTATCATTATCATAGTCATCATCATTATTATAATAATTGTTATTAACATTATTTCTAAGTTATCATTGATATTGATATTGGTATTATCATGATTAGTATTACTCTTGCTGTTGGTATGATTAACATTATCATTATTATGTTTATTGTTATTATCACCATTATCATTGGTAGTAGTATAGCTATCATTGATATCATTATTATTGTTATAATCATCATCATTACTGCCATAATCATCATTACCATCATTATCATTTTAAGCATTATCATAATCATCATAATCATCATTCTCGTTATCATTTTCGTTGTTCTTTCCGCTGTTGTTGTTGCTATTGTTGTTATTGTGATATTTGTTATTGTCTTTATCACTTTTAGTCATGCTTAATTATCATCATTATCGTCACTGATGTTATCATTATCTACACTATTTTTGGTTTCTGTTATTAGCAAAAAATAAGAGCGCGGACTTCGAGAGTATCAGAATAAAAAAATAATAATTGAAATTAAATGTTATTCGAATTACAAGACGAAAAAAATCCCCTTTTCTTATACCCGCTAAATATAAGTTTAACCCATTAATTTCAAAATGATTTAGCCATGTTCACTGTAAGGTTTTGGTTCTTTTTTTTTCATTCGTGAAAATTATAATATCATTGAAATTTATCTCCACACGGGAAAGTAGATTTCATTAGGTGTATTTTTTAAACTTTTTTCTCGAGATATAATTTTAAAAAATGCACATGATTTTTTTTATTCTTTTTTTTATCTGAAATATATGTTTTATTTTATTTTATTTCCTTTTTTTTCAAAATACTTTCCTCTCTCTCTATCGATTTTTATATAGATCTACCTATTTGTTTGTCTGTCTCTGTCTCATCCTCTGCCTCTCTCTCAACACACACACACACACACACACGTGTGAGTGTATGTGTGTGTGTGTGTGTGTGTGTGTCTGTGTGTGTGCGTGTGTGTGTGTGTGTGTGCGTGTGTGTGTGTGTGTGTGTGTGTGTGTGTGTGTGTGTGTGCGTGTGTGTTTATTCATTTATTTATTCATCTATATATTTATCAATCCGTAAATCACACGCCCAAACAATCTATAAGCTCTGACCTTGTATCTTCTAGTGTGCTAGAAGTGATCGATCTGTTTACTCTTCTTGTCAAGCAAAATCCCATTATTCAGATATACGCGCTATTAATGTATTGTTTTTGTTTGTATTATATTTTCTCTCTCCATATTCTTTTAAGAACAAAATTGCAAAAAGGAGAAATAATGCGTGATTTATTGATCGATAAAAGTTGTGGTCGTGGAGCATAAATGTGATGTATACTCATATGCCACACATTCAGAGTCGATGACTGGCACATATCCAAAAAAGGAGGCAAATGGAAATTCCAAATATTATAGTACCCGCTCGAACTAGCTATCAGGGACGTAAACTATAATTGAGTGAAGGCTGTCGCTTGCAGGTGGAGATAATGCTGAAGAAAAAACGATAAGAAAACAGACAGGAATAAGATGAATAGATAGATAAATCAATGAGTTAATGAAATAAGAGTGAATATATGAAAATAATAACAGATTGATATCATATGAATTAAGACACAAAAACAAAACAAAAATGTGCAGCAAGTACTTTAAGGCAGTGCTGGTGTGAGTGACCTTTTCGGCGCAGGCAAAAGGGTACCCGGATGAGTGTCAGGAATATATTGCAGACTGCTATTGCGCAATGACAAGAAAATTATAATTTCATTGGGTTGGGAATTGCTTGATTCTCCCCCCAAACACACGTGTAGAGCTAGATTGCTTGCAGGTGACGCTTTCAAAAATTCAAGCGTTTAGCGTTTAATGAATCACAAACCCGTTTTATATTCAGGTTTTATCATCTTGTCGCTCTGCACTCGATCTCGTCTGCTCTTACGCGCAGTCCCAGACTCGCTTTTGAACCGCTATCTCCATGTAGATCCGACGGCTGACTCACCCTTCCTCACCCTCACTCATCGCTCCTCATTCACACTGTCTTCACTCCTTTTGGTCTTGCTGCAACCCCCACCCCCCACCCCCCCTCTCTCTCTTCCTCCTCCTCCTCCTCCTCCTCCTCCTCCTCCCCCCTTCTTCTCTCTCTCCTTCTCCCCCCCTCCTCTTACGCCCCGATCTCAGCCTCCTCTGAAGTTAAACTCTCTCTCCACTTCAGATCCCTTCGTGTGAATTATTTACTGTGCGCTGCTTCTACTTCCCTCTTCTTTCTTGGTCCTTTTTTTGTGCCATGTACATTTATTTCGTCTTTTCTCATTTTTCCTCTCTCGTATACTTTCGTTTCTCATTATTTATCTCTATCCCTTCTCTACTTCCGTGTATCTTTATCCTCTTCTCTCTCTCTCTCTCTCTCTCTCTCTCTCTCTCTCTCTCTCTCTCTCTCTCTCTCTCTCTCTCTCTCTCTCTCTCTCTCTCTCTCTTTATCTATCTATCTATTTATCTCTCATTCTTTCTCGCCCTTTCTCGCGCCATTCCTGACTCCTTCCCACCTATGCTTTTCTCATTCTATCTTCCCTTTCCACCTTATGCTCTCCTACATCTCCCTTTAAACCCACTCCTCTCCCCTCCTTTCCTTCCTCTCATTCCTCTCGTTCCCCTCTCTCCTACCTCTTCTCTACTGTCTTTCCCTCTCCTCCCCTTTCTTCCCTCCCACTTTCCCTTTTCTCTCTACTCCCACACCTTCATCATTCCTCACTCACCCTCTTTCTTCCTCCTCTTCCTCGTCTACCTCTTCCTCCTCGTCTACCTCTTCCTCCTCGTCTACCTCTTCCTCCTCCTCCTCCTCTTCCTCCTCATCTACCTCATCCTCCTCCTCCTCCTCCTCCTCTTCCTCCGTCACACTGCAGCCTCCCAGCATCCTCGAGGCGTCCGTTTTAATCATAGCTTGTCGACGTAACAGCGTCCCTCAGCCCGATCATTGGGATTGGTCTCGGTCTTTACGCGGTCGGGGACGCCAGAGGTCGAGGAAGGGCTGAGGGCTAGTGGGTGTGGCCGAGGGGGCGGGGTATGGGGTGGGGTACAGGGAGGGGGGTAAGGGGGTAAGGGGGTAGGGTAAGAGGTTGGGGTGTAAGGGGAAGGGCTGAGGGCTAGTGGGTGTGGCCGAGGGGGCGGGGTAAAGGGTGGGATACAGGGAGGGGGGTAAGGGGGTAGGGTAAGGGAGTTGGGTATGAGGTTGAGGTGTAAGGGGAAGGGCTGAGGGCTAGTGGGTGTGGCCGAGGGGGCGGGGTAAGGGGTGGGGTACGGGGGTAAGGGGGTAAGGGTGGGGTAAGGGGGTAGGGTAAGAGGTTGGGGTGTAAGGAGAAGGGGTAAGGGGTGGGGTACGGGGGTAAGGGTGTGTGTGGCCGAGGGGGCGGGGTATGGGGTGGGGTACGGGGGTACGAGGGTAAGGGGGTAAGGGGGGTAAGGGGTTAGGGTAAGAGGTTGGGGTGTAAGGGGGTAAGGGGGTAAGGGGGTAAGGGGGGTAAGGGGGGTAAGGGGGTAGGGTAAGAGGTTGGGGTGTAAGGGGAAGGGGTAAGGGTGTGTGTGGCCGATGGGGCGGGGTATGGGGTGGGGTACGGGGGTAAGGGGGTAGGGTAAGGGAGTTGGGTATGAGGTAAGGGGAAGGGGTAAGGGGGTGTGGCCGAGGGCTGGGGTAATAGGATGGGGGTAAGGGAGAGGGGTAGGAGGGTTGAGAAAGTGGGGGAACTTGGTGTATAAGGGGAAAAGGGAGAGGAGGTTTAGGGGTAAGGGAGAGAAAGAGGGAATGAGAGGGGGGTAGAATTAGGTGCCAGGGGTTAAGGAGTAGAGGGGGTAGGAATGAGGGTAAGGGGGAGAGGGAGAGGTGTAAGGATAAAAGGGGAAAAAGGGATGTTTGGGTGTAAGGGAGGATGGAGGGAGGTAAGGGGAAGAGGGAGAGCGTTTTTTCTTCTGGAGTGAGAGGAAGGAGTTGATTTTTTTTTTTTTTTTTTTTTTTTTTTAGGGGGGGGGGGGGGCAAGGAAGAACGGTAGCCCTCGAGATGTTCAATCTTTTTAGGATCTATTTATTTTCTTGTTTACGATATGAAATTCCTCCTCGTTTTACTGTGTTCATTTAGTGCGGTCTGTATAAAAAAGAATGTTTTATATATATATAAG
>BOPN01000165.1:220000-222500 GCA_017312705.2 Penaeus japonicus
AAGATAATGGAGGAAAATAACAAAGCATGATTGATAAAGATCTGAGGGATAAAGTGCGAGAAAGAGAGAGAGAGAGAGAGAGAGAGAGAGAGAGAGGGAGAGAGAGAGTAAGAGAGAGAGAGAGAGAGAGAGAGAGAGAGAGAGAGAGAGAGAGAGAGAGAGAGAGAGAGAGAGAGAGAGAGAGAGAGAGAGAGAGAGAGAGAGAGAGGAGGGAAAGAAAGAGAGCGTGAAAGAAAGACCTTAGAAGAATGAGATATTGAAATTAACCAACAAGCAGATAAGTGAGACAGTAAAATCGACAACCCACCCTTACTAATTCAAAATTTGATGCAAAAATATCGGTCTACAACATCAATGAATCAGATAGCGTCTAGGCAAATGAGGTTCCTCTTCACACACACTCCTCTCGAACACCTAGTAATAAGCCTTAGATGTAAACTATAAAACACACACTTCCATCACTTCATATCTACTCATTCGAAACGCAACAGCTGATACCGATGAGCCTATGATACCCTGATCTATAAAGAGTGTGATATCTGCATGAATAGTTGAAGAAGGTTAGGCAATTTCGTCGCACCTACATCGTTTGTCTGTGATCACTCCCCTTTATCTCACCCTGTCCCTTCGCCCCTTAACTCTCCGTTTGCCCCTTAACTCTCCCTTGCTCCCTTAAATATCTCTCAGCCCCTAAACTCCCCGTTAGCTCCTTAACTCTTCATCAGTCCCTTAACTCTCTCGCAGGCCCTTAACTTATTCGCAGTCCCTGACTATCCCTTAGCCCCTTTACTCTACCTGAGCCCCTTAACCTTCTCGCAGCCCCTTAACCCTCTCGCAGCACTTTCACTCTCCGTTAGCCCCTTAGTCCTCTCACAGCTAGATAGTCCCCTCGAGACGCCGAGAACAACGTAACAGTCACTAATGAACTAATTATAAGAATCGACCCGCGCCTATCTCATTAGACGCACTAGATCATCGCCAAAGAACAGGTTGGAGATCGGGGGCGGGAGATAAAGCCAGCCATGATAGCTGCTGTTGCGACGTGATGTAGAGGCGACGATCACACTGCAGGGCCCGCGCTAAGGTGCATCTAAGGGCCCTCTTCCCTCCCCTCGACTCCCCCCCCCCTCCCCTCCCCTCCCTTCCCCCCCTTCCCTCCCTCCCCACCCCTCCCCTCCCCTCCCTTCCCCCCATCCCCTCCCCTCCCTTCCCCCACCACTACCTCTGCCTCTCTTCGGGGGTTATTATCCTCGTTCCCCTCCCCTCCCTCCCTCCCCCCTCCCCCCCTCCCCCCCTCCCTCTCCAAACACCTAATTAATAGTCAAATGGGCCGGAGGAACCAGCTAAGGGAGAAGGCGAAGCGAAAGATCTCCACATAATTCCTCTGCAAGTATCGCCCACACCTCGGGATCGGTTTGTGATATCGATTTAATATTAGTAATTTCGAAAGGGATCTCGCCAAGCAAAAAAAAAAAAAAAAAAAAAAAGAAATCTAAAAAGAGAAGTTTAAAAAAAAGGGGGAAATATGTTTATGTGTATGAACTCTTACACTGAAATTGATTTCCCATTATTATCATACGTGGCACGAAAGACTCCGATATCATCTTAATTGCGAGTGTGTGTTATATGTTAAGTAAACCGAGCGACGTCTCTGGTTGTGAATATGAATCACGGTTACGAGGTCGAAGCTGAAACCTCGCTTACAGAAATCAACATATGCTTACCTAAGTACTGCACTCCTGACGCTGATAATGCAGTAAAAAAAAAATTCTCAACATTAATGTCTGGCTCCTGTTAGAAGCAAACCGAGCAGCATAAGACCAACGTGCGCCTGCATCCTGGCCATTCATCATCGGCGCCCGCCTACGCCTACGCGAGTCTCGGCGAAACGAAACCAAAGCCAAAGAGAAGCCGGCCTGAGCCGAGAAGTCAGCTGTTCGCGGCCATAATCGGCGCGCCATCAGGGTTGCCTCCTGACACGCGACATATTAGAACGCAGCCACTGGTGCTCAGGAGGGCGACCGCACCCTCCTGACGGGCTGCTGAAGTCCTAGGAGGAGGGGGCGGATGTCGGAGGGAAGGGGGGCAAGAGGAGAAGGGAAGGGGGGAGTAAAGAGGGTAAGGGTAAGGGGAAATAAAGAGGGGAAGGGGGGAAAGGGCAGCCAGAGGAAAAGGAAGGGGAGAAGAGGAAGGGGAATGGAGGGGGAGAGGTATGTAGAGGGCTATTCCACTATCAGGAAGGGAGAAGGGGAAGCAGAAGGAAGGCAAGGGAGGGGCAGGAAGGAAGAAGGGGAGGATGAATAATAAAATTAGAAAAAAATGATAAATAAGGAAAAGAGGCTGGGTAGGGCCGGGAATAAAGATAGAAAGAGGGAGAAGGAAGAAGGTAGGATTGATATGAAAGAGGGATAAGGAAAAGGAATAGATAAAAAAAGAACCAATGAGAAGAAGGGAGAGGAGGAACGGGAGGGTGGAATGAGGGAAAGGAGAAATACAGAAA
>BOPN01000165.1:230000-235000 GCA_017312705.2 Penaeus japonicus
CATGACAATTTCCAATATCAACTGAACGAGACTTACCCCCATCTTTTATTTACAATCTGACTTTGCATTTATTCTTGACATTTTTTTTCCCTTTTCTTTTTTTTTATTCTATATTCTGTCTCGCTTATCAATTTGGCAGGGACGTTTCCTAAAAAAAAGGTTTTTGTTCGCGGCGCTAACAACGTTATATTGAATTGTTGACAAGGAGCAAACATGTGTCAGAAATAAAAGGTATTGTAGCTGGGATACAAAGGATGTGTAGGGAAGTGAACAGGGAGACAGAGAGAGAGAGAGAAGGAGTGAGGGAGAGGGAGAGGGAGAGGGAAAGGGAGAGGGAGAGAAAGAGAGATTTAGACACTTAGAGATATAATGAAGAGGAGAGAAAAAGAAAGACATTTAGACATCTAGAGAAAGAACGAGGAAAAGAGAGAGAGAGAGAGAGAGAGAGAGAGAGAGAGAGAGAGAGAGAGAGAGAGAGAGAGAGAGAGAGGGGGGGGGGGGGGGGGGGTAGACAAAAGACACATCCTGACAAGCATCTTTATTATCCCGTTTGCTTAATACGCATTCAAAATTCATATAGACCTCCCTCCCGTCTCATAGATAAATAAGAACCCCCACCCCTACCCCCATTAAACATAAAATAGAATAAAAAATAATAAAGAATTATCATAATGCATAAAATTTGCACAAATGATCCCCAGCTGATCCAAAGAACCCAAACAACAACAGACAAAAAATCAACCCGAGCATAAACAACAGACCGTTGCCCAGCCTGACCAAGCCCACCTACGGATCCAGTCGCTCACTTGTTCACTCGTTACGCCGGACACACACACACACACACACACACGCGCAGCATCGTTGGAGGGAGGGGGGGAAGGGGGCAGGGGGGGGGGGGGAATAGGAGAGGGGGTATCTCGGTGCCTCGGGTATGCAAATGACTCGTCGACGAATATGGCCCGAGACACGTTGTGATAAATCCTTCGTGTTGATGCCACGCCCCTGCTGTGTAGGCCGGGGGCGGGAGGGGGTGGGAATGGAAATGGAGAGGGGTGGGGGTGGGTGGGGTGCAGAGGCCTAAGGTTAAGAGTTTGTTTGAAGGGGAGGGAGGGGGGGAGGGTCGTCGTCTCCTTCTATGAGTGTTATGACGATGGTGATTATAGGTACTGTTATGGTGAAGCAATGCTAACTATCAGAAATATTGATGATAATTATAATCAGCATTACCGTCATCGTCTTCGATGTCATCATGATCATTATTTATAAAATTATTAATAACAATAATAACAATTACTGTGATCCGTATCATTATCATAACCATTATCCTTATGATTAACTTTGACATAATCTTATAAAGAGATTTACATTTATAATAATTATTGTTATCATATGGACAATGATAGCTAAAAAAAACATGTGGCATTAACAAAAACAAAACAATAATGAGATCAATAATGATAATGGTAAAATTCTTGACGATTACGATATTAATATGAAATAATGGTGAAAACATTAGAGTACTAGTAATACTAATAATAAAGAGGCAAAAACAGTTATAGCGATGATAATGATGATATCGATTACGATTATTTTTTTAAATAAGAATAATGATGATAATTATAACAGTAATAAGGATAATAGTAAAAATAACAATAATTGTTATTAATAAGAAACTTGATTGATACATTGGTTATATTTTTTTTTCCTGATTTACTACAGAAATGTGTGAATTGATGAACTGCATCTTACTTTATTACCATCATTGTTTTACTTGCAGATTTCTGAAATGTTCTATGATGTTCGAAGTACATTTCTCAAAGAAGAATGGGCGTCACCCGAACCATGTAGCTAAACAATGTAAAACAAACAACGCTTTGAAGTCATAACAGCTTTTTATTATACAAAAATAGATTTCTTACTTACATATATACAATGGTTGACTAGGGAAATAGAACATATTACATTGGTACTATTCTTAACAAACAGCCAATTGCACCTTGAATGGGAATTTGAGAACAGGTTATTCACTAGACACATTTGGGGCTAACCATCAAACAGTACCATAGTTAATGCGTAGGACCTACTTCAAGCCAAATCACTGGTTTATCACTACGGCAGTGTTGGGGGACTATGCTATGGTACTTTCACTAAATCTGTGTGGGATCTATGATCACAAGGGCATCAATGCTAGGACTATGGCAGACTGGAAGGATGCTAGTCTATTATCACTAGCCACGACACTAGTTTACAGTCAAGGTACCGGTACGTCACCGAAGCAGATGGTGATTCTGCTTGAGTGTTTAGAGTCTTCTTTTGTGCATGTAACTCCTCTTACGACCGTGTCCTCCCTCCTCGCTCTGGCATGCAAATGATGCTCGGAGAACTCGTTGACATCTGGGTGACAGGCAATCTTTAGCGTTACGGAGGGATGGCGATACAGTTAATGATTAGAAGATGTCATGCCACAAGTGTCGAGGAAGCCCTGATAACGACAGAGATTCACATCCGGGAGAAGGGAGGACCTGGGAGGCGAGATGTACAACGCCATCGCTGGGTGAGGAGAAGGATTCAGCAACGTGGAACGTGGAGACTGTAAGACTGACTGTAAAAGTTCTTCCACTGAGGGTCACTTGTAAATGAAATAATATCCCAGAGGATACTTTTCGCAATTTCGTAGATCTAATGAATGAGTACCATCACAACGCGTGACAAGACCAGTTGACAGGTATGGGACACCACTGATTCCTGCATAGTTTGCAGATATTTCCGCTTTCTGTACCGGAGACACATAACAGCGTTTAAAAGTCTTCACTGAATTTCCGAAGGGCAAAATATATCACTGGTCACCTTAAGGACGTTTGACATAAAGAAGGTATCACTAAGTTTTGTAATGCTCTTGATAAACGTTAGCATTCATTAAAACTGTACAAAACCTACTGGCATTTACAGCACATTAATAGGAGCACTGTGCATCTAGTAAGCATGTGGTTCAACAACGAATATTTAAGCATCATTTTCTTGGTTCGGAAACGCTCGTCACCAAATATGTCTTCAATGCGGACGGGACTAACTTTCTACGAGTATGTAGGAAGTCGTCACCTATATGACTGTTACAACCACTCAACAAAAAATTATATTGTGTTCATCACAGACCTTTTGCACAAAGCATCACTAATTAGACCTAATAAGCATCATGATAAAGCTTTGGTAATATGACCAGAGGATGGACTGCCGTGCACTAGACGCCCAATCCTCGCGAGTCCCGCCCTCAATGCGTATTGTTGCGTGGAGGATCCGTGGGCTGCTGCGGCCGAGCCTCCACCGGGACTTGGCGGTAACCACGCGCCTGAAGGGAGTTGAAGGTGAGGAATCTGTCTCTATTCTTCCCTGGGTTCATCATCTCACATGGTTTGTCCATGCTTGCGTCGGAGGCATGTTCGTATTGGTCCGATCCACTGCTCTTACTCCCCCCGTACATGGCTGTCGTGGGACAGACCATCCTGACACCCAGTGGATCACTGGTCACGCCCATCGGATCGCCCAGGTCGAAGTTCTGTGGAGGAGGACAGCTCGGCGGGGGCGGGATGATGGTGGCCCAATTAACCTGCACGCCCGAGTCGTCGCTGTGGTGTTGCCTAGGAGGCCCGTGGCTCATGCCTGGCGGTGATGGCTCGATCAACGCCGTGGTGGCGTAGGGCTCCGTCATATCATTGACTCGCTGGATCTTCGGCTCTGCATATTCGTTCGCTGGCTGGTCCGGATGCAGGAGTCTCTTCGAGGAGAGACTGGAATCTTTATCGCTGTCCGACGGCCGCCACAGCTTCTGTTCTCCGTACATGTTGACTGAATGGTGGGCTGAGTAGAGGGACGGGTCCTGATAGAGGGCAGGGGCGTGAGGTGGGTTAGAGGGCGTTGATTTCCCACGTAAACGCCTCACGTAAAATAGTGTGATGACAGATAACAGCAGCACCACCGGTATCAACAGGTACACAAGCCAAGCTGTCTGCGGCGGAGCGTACAAGACAGAGCCGTCTTCCTCGTCATCCTGGTGGCGAGTCTGGGCGTCTGAGGGCCCGGCGTCCATCAGCACAGGAGCGGTGAACGGGCCGTGACCAGCTTCCGTGAGGGCAGCAACGCGGACGGTATACAGTCGTCCTGGCACGAGGTCATTGGCCTCCAGCCAAGGGTTGGTCACCGTCTTTGTTGTGTGGGTGCCGTTGTGACTGAGGGTGACCTGGTAGCCTATGATCTTTCCTCGGGCTTCTTCCGGGGCGAGAGTTGACCACGTGATGAGTACAGACCCTTCCTCGCGCGTCGACACACGCACATCTCCAGGAGCCACCAGAGGAACTGTGGGAGAAACATCAGGAGAGTTAACCCTAATAAGCACATTAAGATTTAAGGTCTACTTAACCGTCCGCAAAATAGAAGAGAAATTTCTCCTGGTTGTCATTATGCATTAGATATAAAAAAAGAGAAAATACATACCATCTTGAGGCGTCCTTAGTGACTGCGAGTTCGATGGCGTGCCCTCTACACTGTGCCAGAAGGGGACGAGGAAGAACGTGTAGTGGGTGTTGGGCTTCAGCTCATGTAATAAGTGAGAGGAGGACGAGGCGCCCAGTACGGTGGCTACCTGCACGGCTCCCGTTTCACTCACAGCATACACCAAGACACCCTCCACAGACTCTTCTGTCGACGTTAGGAACTTCCAGTTGAGTAGAATATCACTGGTTGATGTTACTGTGGCGTCGGTGAGCGTGACGGCGGGGCGCGAGAGGCGGCGGCGGACGTGACGGACCTCGTCCTCCGTGAGACTCGGGTCGCGGGGAGAGCGGGTCGTGACCGGGTCTGACCAAGGACTCGGGAACGACGCCCCTCGCGAGTTGACCGCACGGACCAAGAAGGTGTAGGTGTGGCCAGGCGTCAACCCGCCCACCACACACGACTCCTGCGTGATGAGGGCGTCTGCCACCCTCCACTCCTCCCAGCCCTGGCGC
>BOPN01000165.1:241018-246018 GCA_017312705.2 Penaeus japonicus
TCTCCACCTCCACCTCTCCACCTCCACCTCCACCTCCACCTCCACCTCCACCTCCACCTCCACCTCCACCTCCACCTCCACCTCCACCTCCACTCCTCCACTCCTCCACCTCCCTTCCCCTCCTCCCCCCTACCCCTCCCCTAAAGTCCCCACCCAAGACTCCGCTAGACTGTACCTCAGCGCGTAATAGCTTCGCCACGGCAACATGGGATCACGACAGAGGGAAAATGTTTAATCAATCGAAATTTACGCGATACGGTAACTTGAGTTCGAGCTTTCGGAGGAGGGGAAGCGGGGTAGCAAGGGAGACTCAAGGTGATTGAAAGATGAAGAATATTTTTTAATGACATCATCTAATGAATTTGGGAGTTCAATTGATGATAATGATTGGGCTTTTCTGGAATCAAAAGAACTGCAGGAAAAATGGACACTGCGAACGATCACGTTAGAGGTGATTGCGTGTGTATATGCCTGTACATTTGCGCGTGCATGTATATGTGTATGGATATGAATATGAATATAAATATGAGTATGAATATGTATGTATCTATATGTATATGTATATGTAAGTGTATGTGTATGTGTAAGTGTATGTGCATGTATATGTGTAAATGTATGTATGTGTATATCCATGTCTATGCGCATGTGCGTATCTGAATGTGTGAAAGAGAAAGATAGAGAGAGAGAGAGAGAGAAAGAAAGAGAGAGAGAGAGAGAGATAGAGAGAGAGAGAGAGAGATGGGGGGGGGAGGGTGAGAAGAACGAAAGAACGAAAGAAAGAAAGAGATAGAGAGAGAGATCCACCAGCGAAAAAACAAAAAAAGTTCAAGATTGCAAGGATTGCTTCCGTCTCGCCCTTTCCGTCGCCTCCGTGAGAACACCGCTTTCATTCCTTGCTATTGTTAGCTGTCGACTTCAGATTAATGGTGGCTGAGATATACCGATTTATTACACTGATTAATTGACTGATTTCGGTTGCGTAAATGGCCCCTTTGAACCGCACAAAATACTTCAAAATACTTTTTTTTATGTGGTACTAGTTTTTTGTCGTTCTTAATGGATCAGGAGTGTTAAAAAAGGTATCCTTTCTGAGACCATTTTTTTTTTGAGGGGGAGGGGGGGGAGGGGGGAACGGAGCACTAACATTCATCTTCGTTAACCTTGCTTATTACTGCAGGAACGAAAAGGAGAGGCAAAAGAGAAAAAGAAAACGAAATAAGAATAACTGCTTTTTTCTTCTGTGTGTGGGTGCGAGAGAGAGAGGAGGGGAGGGGGGCGGGGTAAGGGGGTAATATGACGTAATCACACACCCTGGAAGAAGAGGAAATAATGCTTTAAAGAAAGGAATTTACAGTATGTGTGACCAAGGCGTAAACAATGTCTAGCGAGTACGGTGTTAAGAGTCTGCTCTCTTAGAAGACGGTGTCATTTGCTCATTAAGGAATTTCTGGATTTGTTTTGTAACTGGCTAGGAAGAAAAAGGAGGGGGGGAGGGTACTAGAAGGGAGAGAGATACGGAAGGAAGGGAGAGAACGAAGGAAGGAAGGAAGGAAGGAAGGAGGGAGGGAGGGAGGGAGGGAGGGTAGGAGGGTGGGTAGGAGGGAGGGAAGGAGGGAAGAAAGGAGGGAGTGAGCAAAGGAGGGAAGGAAGGAAGGAGGGAGAAAATGAGAGGGAGGAAAGACAGAAGCGAGGACGAATCTGAAGGGTACAAATGTGCACAAAAATGAGAAAAAGATAAAAGAGTAAGAAGGAAACAGTGTAAGGGGTGACCGGAAAAGAGGAAGAGGAAGAGGAAAAGGAGGATGAGGAGGAAGAGGAGGAAAAAGGAGAGGACGAAACATAAGGTCACGAAGAGAGGGAGAGCAGAGTCACGAAAGCAAACCCATGATTATATAATCATTATGTACAAAACAAAAAAAAAATATACAAAAAGGTGACAAGTGTTTTTTTATAAGGTGAATAAGTAAAGGGATGAAAGAAGTCGAAAAACAAATAGGATTTAAGAGAAGGAGGTGGATGTAAAGGAAGTAGAGTAGGAGAGGGGAAGGAAGACAAGGAGGAGTAGGAGAGGAGTAGGAGGGGGAGAAGGAAAAAGAGGAGTGGGAGAAGAAAAGCAAGAAGAGGGGGAGAGGGAAAAGAGGAGGGAAAGGGGAGAAAGAAGAAGAGGAAGGGAAAGAGGAGAAGGAAGAAAAGGGAGTAGAAGAAGAAGGAGAAGAAGACGAAGAAGAAGAAGAAGAAGAAGAAGAAGAAGAAGAAGAAGAAGAAGAAGAAGAAGAAGAAGACGAAGAAGAAGAAGAAGGAGTAGGAGTAGGGGGGGGGAGGCTCGTAACCTTGGTCATGTGTGCTGTACCATCTCCCTACCGCACCCGAGACAAGCCCATCCACACACAAGAATGAGGCAAGCAAGGCAAAGGGAACGAGGAGCGCTTTCCATCAGGTAAGAGGTTTTTATCTAAATTAACACGGGGGGGCGAGAGAGAGTGCTTTCCATGGCCACAACGGAGGAGAGATTATAAGGATCGCAAATATTAAAGGAACTCCCGTCTTTTTTCTTCTCTCGGGAGTCGATCTTCTATACCGGGGTTTTGGAGCGACTTCGCTTAATTATCCTGTTCACCTGGCGGCGGTCTGCAGGTAAAGCCGCAGGATGAACCGGGGGGAGGGGAGGGAGTAAGGGTGACGGTGGAGAGGGGGAGGGGGAAGGAAGAAGAAGAGGAGGAGGAGGAGGAGATGGAGGTGGTGGTGGTGGAGGAGGAGGAGAAGTGAAGGAGGAGAGAAGTATAGGAGGAGGAGGAGGAGGAGGAGGAGTAGGTGGAGGTGGTGGGGGAGATAAGAAGGAGATGAGGAAGGAGAGGAAGGGAGGAGGAGGAGGGGGAGAAGAAGTTGAAAAAGAAGAAGAGGAAAAAGAAAAGAAGAAGAAAGAGGAGAAGAAGAAAGAGAAGGATAGGTGGAGGAAGAAAAGAAGGAGAAGGAAGAATAAAAGGAAGAAGACGAAGAAGAAAGTAAACAGGAAGTGCAAACGATGACAGCGAAGCCAAGGCGAATGGCAGGGGCGAAGAGAAGCGAATAAAAATACATATATATTATAGCATTTAAAAGTAAAGATGATGAAGAAGGGAAAGGGCAGTCGCGGAGGGGAAGAAGAGACAGGAGGAGAGAAGTAGAATAATAATCGAAGAAGGAAGGGTAGGGAAGGAGAAGGGATAGGGTGAGATAGAGATAGATAGTTAGAGAGAGAGAGAGAGAGAGAGAGAGAGAGAGAGAGAGAGAGAGAGAGAGAGAGAGAGAGAGAGAGAGAGAGAGAGAGAGAGAGAGAAAGAGGGAGAGAGAGAGAGAGAAAGAGGGAGAATGAGAGAGATTAGGAAGGGGAAGAGAGAGAAAGGGAAAGGTGAAGGAAAGAGAGAGGGAAAACAAGAGAGAGGAATAGAGAGTGGCGGAGAGGGAGGGGGTAGGTTGAGAAAATGAAGAGAGGAAGGATGAAAGAGAGAGAGAGAAAGAGATAACAAACAGACTGGAAAGACAACGGCACAAGATAGTGTGTCAGAAGGTGCAGCATGGAGAGGGGTGGGGGTGAGCGGGTAGGGATGAGGGTGGGGGAAGGCAAGTGTGGGCGGCAAATACAGTCGTGGCGAGCAGTATGGGCGACTTATCAAACATATGCGAAAAGGAGAACGAACTACGTAGAGTGGGGTGGGGTGGGGTGGGGTGGGGTGGGGTGAGGCAGGTGTGCAGCAGCAATCTGGTTATGCAAGACAAGTTTGATGTGGCCGTTTGTTGATATGAAGCCATACATTAAAAGGGACCAGCAGCGTGCGCGTTGATCCCTCAGTCAGGTCCATTACGGAATTATTTAATAGACAAATGAACTAACAAATGTGGGAGGACGAGAGGTAAGCGTGGGCGGACAAGAAACGCGTGTGGGCGGGCGGGATGGGTTGAGCGGGAGTGGGCTGGCACCTCGCCCACGTAACAATGAGAGCATCACGCCCATGCGGTCTTATCAGAAGACAGCGACTCTTGTTTACCTGAGCGCTGGTGGCTCGGGGGCGTGTCCATGACGCCGGGATACTATTGTGGGTGACGCTTGGGCTGTTTATTTAACCTTCGAGTGTCGGTGGCGGGCCGATGCCGCAGCCACGGACCTAAGGGATGGACTGCGGGGCGGGGGGGGGGGGTTCTTGGTTGGTCTCTTTCTTTTTGTTTGTTTGTCTGTTTCCTCTTTTCTTTTTAATCTGATTAATCCTACTCCTTCTCTTCTCTCGCGCTCTTTTTCACTGTGTCTTCCCTTCTCTCTCTCTCTCTCTCTCTCTCTCTCTCTCTCTCTCGCTCTCTCTCTCGCTCTCGCTCTCGCTCTCGCTCTCGCTCTCGCTCTCGCTCTCGCTCTCTCTCTCTCTCTCTCTTTGTGTTCTGGTGATTGCTCCACACCTCATGTCACGCAATTTTCGTTTCACCCAGGAAATTATTCACGATATCAAAGAACGTTGCTTGGAACGTTTAAGACCATTACAATTTATATGTAACAGATACGTTGGTGCCTCCCTCAGAGTCCTGAGGTTGATGTATATTACCTTGGTTCGGTCCGTGTTGAATTTGAACTAGGATTCCAAGCACACAAATGTCAAAGGGCGGCCTCTCTATGTGGTGCGTGACTGCGGTCTTACAGGCGCAAAGGCTTTCTTGGGTACGAAATTCATTCGACAGACTCCTTCGGAAAGTGATACTATATTCAAAAGGGGGATATTGGTGGGTAAACATTTGCAGAATATAGAATTCGCCAACGGGTTCTCCCTTTAGCTCTTGTTTTTTTTTTATGTTCCTTCCTCCCTCCCTCTCTCTCTCTCTCTCTCTCTCTCTCTCTCTCTCTCTCTCTCTTCTCTCTCTCTCTCTCTCCTTCTCCCTCTTTCTCTCTCTCTCCTTCTCCCTCTTTCTCTCTCTCTTTCTCTCTTCCTCCTTCTCCTCAAACTCTCTCTTTCTCCTTCTCCCTCTCCCTGCCCCTCTCT
>BOPN01000165.1:251018-252490 GCA_017312705.2 Penaeus japonicus
ACTGCCCACGACCACAAGCCTGGCTGCAGTTCATTGTGTATATCACTGACCATCGCACCGATACAAGGATAATCAATTACCACGTGGATATGCGAGTGTCTCCGGCCGACCCAAGGTGGATTAGCGTAATCTAAAACAATGATTCCCGGTCACGTAAAGAGAGAGAGGGAGGAGGAGAAAGAAGGATGCCGAAGACTCTTTCCACTACTGGAGTCTTTAGGGGATGCCAGGTATGTTATGCGAGTCGAATTTGGATAGGTTCGGGGGGGGGGGGGTGTATGTCTAAGACTGAAATGTCAGTGGAGTGTCTCGGTGCAAGTTTGAGCTCTGACAGGGCCCGATATCACAAAGAAGCATGCCTATCACTAGTTCTGTCTACGCATGCGCTGGGTTCCAACTGGTATTCAAATGTGAAGCCCTTCGTAAAGTTACCCCAAAGTTAAACTTGTGCTAGTTAGCCTGTGGCGTTAAGGGACTGATAACACACTTACCCTGTTCTGCCAGTGTCCCAGCCAGAAGACACATCACGAGATACAGCCCCTCCATGTTTCAGCAAGAAATAAAACTTTCCTCCTTCACACCGGATCCACACTCGCTTTCCTCGCCACACTGCAGAGCCTGGATCTTCCTTTCATAATTTCAACTTCACTTCGCCACGTGTCTGGCCACTCCAACGGGCTTTATATGCATGCTATTTCCCTCTTTACTTAATGATTTATTTTGGGGGGCCAACGTTGTGAATCACTCGACCGTTGCAAATGACAGAAACCGATGCAAGAATAACCCCACTTGTCGTGCCAGGCAGCAAAGCAACACTTCACGGGCGCGGTCTCAAAGACATTCTCCGGCGTAACAAGGAGTAATCATCCACTCTGCACGGCGTCCTGTCTCTCACTGTACCGAGTCCCCGTTGCGCACACCGCTGGCGGCTCCGCTACTCTGGCGGTGATGTTGTGGCGGGCAACAAGGGGCGGAGCTTACCGTAAGGGGGGCGGGACCATAGCGGGCCCGGCGAGACCGTCATGCAAAAGCCTTCCGGACTGGCACGAGCTGGCCGGCTGAGTGACCTGGTCAATGTGCTTTATGGCAGGGCGATGCAACGGCACCAGAACAAAGGGCTGGACTGCGAGGTGGAAGCAAGCACAGAGTCAGGTCAAGGGGGGTAATGGGGCGGCTGGAAAGTTTAGAATCATTGGGATGTTGGGTCTTAGGGCGAGACTGAGCTGTGCGAGGGTAAGTAATGTAGAGACATTGGATTAAAAGATGATGGGCGAGACTGCAGAGCTTGGAAAGGGGAATCTACAGCGAGTGAAATCAGTGCGGAAAATTACCAAGACGTACATACACATATTTACACACACACATATGTGTGTGTAAATATATATATACATATATACATATATCTACATATATATATGTATACATATATGTATGTATATATGTATGTGTGTGTGTGTGTGTGTGCATATATA
>BOPN01000165.1:260376-265376 GCA_017312705.2 Penaeus japonicus
TGACCCCCCCCCCCACACACACACACTTCCCTCTTCCCTCCTTCTATCTACCCTCTTCTCTTTCCCTCCTCCTTCTCCTTCTCCCCCGCCCCCCGCCCGCCGCCCCCCTTTTCCCTCTTCCTACATCATCATCATATGGTAGCGGCAAGGGGTGACCGAAGTACTGGACAGTTTACGAGAAAAGTTAACGAGCTAACTAATGGTTTGGGTCAACGCCAGCTGCTGAACATCATTACCCCGACATTAGCAAGGGAGTCAGTTAAGGGGGGAGGGAGGGAGATAAGGGGTAGAGGGGAGGGAGGAGGGAGATAAGGGGGAGAGGGGGATGGATAGGAGAGAGGGGAAAAGGGGTAGAGAGGGGGATGAGAGGGGGCGGTAGGAGGGGAAACAGGGTAGGGATAGGAGAGAGGGGGAGGTAGGAGGGAAAACAGGGTAGGAATAAGAGAGAGGGGGAGGGAGCAGGGGAGAGGAGGGGAAAAGCGAGGGAAAACAGAAAAGATAAAGAGGATATTCGCCGAAAGGGTGGGCGGGTTGGTGGGTGGAGGAGGAAAACAAATCAAATTAGATGAATCAAGAGAATGTTAGAAATAGGAGAAAAACGAAAACCGGAGAATGAAATAGATGATTTAGACTGCAGACAATTTTGAAATCTAAGATACTGGAAAAGATCGCAAGAAGGTGATGGGACGGATATTTAAACACAGAGAAAAGAAAAGGATAATAAGCATGTAATGACATATAAAAGAATGAGCTGAAGAGAGAAAGGTAATGAAAAGAATGAATCTAAAAATAATGCGCTGCACAGACATTAATCTATTAAGCATTCATGAAGCATTGTAAAAAAGAAGAAGAAAAAAAACATAAAAAGGGAGCAAAGAAATAGAATGAAGCAATAAATTTGAATGAAAGAAAAATCAAAGACATTTAAGAGCTGTAAAACGGATAAAAAAGAATATAAAGAAAAGGGATTCATGTAAAAGCTTTAAACATAATAGCCGAAGAGATTTACTGTAATTAATGAACATATGATTATGCGTGTGTCTATATGTATATATGCATAAATATTTATCTATATATCTATATCTACAGTACATCTATATCTATCTATCTGTCTAACGCTCTCTACATATACATATTTTATCTACATCCATATCTATCTATCTATCTGTCTATCTATCTATCTGTCTGTCTGTCTGTCTGTCTATCTATCTATCTATCTGTCTATCTATCTATCAATATATATAATTATCTATCGATCTGATTATCCATTCGACTATCTACACACACACACACACACACACAATCACTCACACCCACACACAGAGATCACCTTCCGGTCGTTGATTTGTGTCAGCGGGTCACATCCTGAAAATTATAAAGAGTATGATCTCCAACCCGCACGTCTTGATCCGATACATAAAACCGTCGCCAGAAAGACATCAGCATCCTGTAAATGGAGAGATAAGGCGAACGCGTAAAAATCGTGAATACAGCGGCATAAAATCATAGATTTATCATCGGAACTCGTCGAGGTTAATTGGTCCCGCCATCAGATAAAAAAGGATCGAGACGAGAGGGTTGGATGCTATTCCCGATGGGCGGGATCGGCTGCGCATCATTCCGTCTATAGTCGAGAGTATAGATGACTTATATTACACGGGTATCTTTAATGGCTGACGAACAAGCGTATAAATAGCTAAGTGGGAAGATGGAAGGATAAGAAAATATATGGCATGCATTGTGCAACCATGATCCTATAGACAGATAATCGATCATATAACACATGAGATAAAATGATAGTAAAGGAAGGCGAAATGTGCACAGGCTATGAATGCGGTATGATATGAGTAAAATACAATGGGTTTAGTAAACAAAAAGTTGATATACGAACAGCAAGAATGATATTAAACACTCAGACATTCTAAAAACCCGCTGCGTTCGAAGTGCTGTTTTACTCCTCGTACTATAATGGATGCAAAGTCATAAAGCCTTATTTAATTGCTTGATTAACGACTCGACGGGTGTAGTAACTGCACTTCACCTGCAGCGACTGCTATCTTAGGATGACACGAACCCACTGACCGTTTTTTTCTGATAAGGAAGATAAGCCACACGGTCTTCTAGCAAGGGCAAAAAGGGGGACCTCTGTTATCCCGTTATCGTCAGGGGATGAGGAATGAGTCTCTCGCACGCAGCTGACTCAGCTCCTTACAAGACAGTGAGTCAGTCGCTGGTTCCGTAGCGTCATTTCACTCCGCGACGAAAGGAGAGTCATCGGCGGTCCGTATCACCTAGAGTTACACCCTAAACGTTTCTCTTAAGGTGAATAAACACGTAAGACATCACCCTAGCTTCTTCCTCCTGCTACACATTCTGATTCATCCCTAAAGCCCTTACTCCTTATCATGACACCGCCTTTTCCTCCCTTTTCCCCCTCCTTCTCCTCCCCCTCCTCCTCCTCCTCTTCCTCCTCGACCTCCCCACATTCCCCTATCTTCCCCCTAACCCCCACCCCCGTCCGCGGTACCTCCTTATACTAACAGTCGTAAAATTATCTACTTGAGGAACACCCTTTCTTGGTCTCCGCGTGCCAGTGTGTGGTCGGAGGGTGATTGCCGGGCGATCGAGCGGGTCTGATTAATCTTACTTTCCTTCTCGCTTTCCGCGGCATGCGTGCGTGCGGGACCCTGCCTGATTCATGGCTGTTGTTTCCTTGTACTTGCTTTGGGACCCTGCTTGCTGATTGCTTGGAGGATTTCCTCTTTTTCATGTCCTTCTTTCTGTTCCTTTGTTGTCCTTCCCTTTCTCCTCTCCTCTTTCTTCTCTCGTCTCGTCTCTCTCTCTCTCTCTCTCTCTCTGTCTCTCTCTCTCTCTCGCACATATACACACTCTCTCTCACTCTTACTCTTTCTTTCTCTATCGTTCTCGTTGTCTCTCTCTTTCGTACCCTTTCCCCGTCTTCCTCTACTTCATTTCCTCCTCCTTATTCTGTCTGATTTGTTTTAATTTCTTTTTATTTTAGAAGTGCCAGCAACGGCCATTTTTCTCATTTTTCACTCTTTAATGGAGTATATTCCTTCATTGTTTTATTAATCGCTTGTTCACCCAGCTTTCATGGCTGCATACTGCCTGCTCCAGAAATTTATAACACGGGCGCTAGTTTAATTGTTATATACCAAATAAAGCGCTCATTTTCCTGTAATATGACGAGGATCTGCACAATTTACAATCACGAGAGTATAACTAAAGTCATTAATGTAAAGTTAGACAGTGAGTTTATATGAAAAGCACCGCATCCTCGCACATAGTGTTTCGCCAAAACAAACTCTCCTTTAATATGTGTTTTGATAACCCACATATTTACAAACATACAAATGCATTCAGAGTGAAAGGGGAGACAGAAAAAAACAATAACAAAACACCCAAAAATACAACGTCACTTTCAAAAACTGGGATTCTATGGAACTGTATTGGCAAAACAAACATGTAGATGAGCCGCGCTAGCCGAGGCCTAAGGCGTGGTAGTGACGGCTGTGGGCGTGGGGGGGGGGGGGGGGGGCGTCTGTTGGTGAAGGCTATGATGGACCGTCACGTGATAACGTTGAGGGTACCAAGCCATGCATCAGTTTCACTCACCGAGTCACTCAACTTGGCATATGATACTACACCGCACGCTCGTACTCGTGGTTCTACTGCTTTCCTCGTATCCTTTTTCCTGTTTGCTTCTTCTCGTTCGTGGGAGATTTAATGATCGAGATACACGATACAAAAAAAGAAAATAGAGGATACTAAGATGGGAATGCCATTGACAAGAAAGGATTATCTCTTACGCGTTCCTCCAACGGCGAGCGCAAGCGGTGAGGCGGATTCGGACGAAGTGTTGTGACGGTCGCTTCCCCTAACCTCTCCCCCCTACCCCTCTTCCCCTTCTCCCCTCATCTCCTGTCTCCATCCCCTTCGTCCTCTGAGTCCCTTTCAGCATCCTCTCTCTCCTTCCCTGGTACTCCCGTTTCGTCTCCTCCTCCCTTAGTTCATTTCCGCCGCGCCCATCTCCACACAAGGAGTGACCGCGCTCACGCAATAACCCCCCATAGCTATTAGATATTTATGCTCTCATTATCCTCATCATCATTATCGCACTCATCATCGCGACAGGTTATCATTGCGATTATCATTATCTGCCCGCCGCCGACCGCAGATCGAGGCTCGCCATCTTTACTAGTTCACCTCGACGCGGGAGTCCGGCCGTTATCTGATGCAGGAACCAGCTGTGTCATAGTGCTTAGGCGTTGAGGTGTTTGTTCCTCCTAGACCGCTGTGATAGGTATTGGCTCGAAGGGCGTGGGGCTCCGGAGGCACGGGACGTGTGGGCGTTCTCAGGGACTTGGCAGGATGAATATGTACTTTGCAACGAAAAAAAAATGCAACTGGGCAACTAATGTAACAAATACGCAATCAAGAAACTTAGAGGCTCCCCCCTGAAGAACACTTTGTCATAATTTAGACAAAATGTACGATGACATACAAACGCAGAGTAAACAGGGGATAGGGAGGGGCAAGGGAGCATGGGGAGGGGGGAGGGGGGGGGTTGGGGGAAGGTGTAGTGAGCACATGCATCAGTTCATCGGTAACAATCTAGTTCGTAACAGCCCTGTCAAATGACCTCCAAAAACATGCAAGTACAATAATATCAAGGAGCAACTACGTGGAAATGCTCCCATTATTCATGCTTTATGTGCCTGTATATGTATATATATTTTTTTATTTATAATCATTTTTTTTTCAGTTTCCTAGTGCATGAAAAGGAGCGTAATTGTAAGAGCTATCATTGTAGTAACTTATAAACGCTTAGAATAATACATGCATACATATGTTAAGAAATAAAAAGAGAAAAAAAGGGAACGTTTCTAGAAAAAAAGCAAGCTCAAAGATGAAAAAAAAAAAAAAAAAAAAAAAAATCCCCGCCTCTCCCTATCTCCCACTCTAGAAAAACAACAACA
>BOPN01000165.1:270376-272876 GCA_017312705.2 Penaeus japonicus
TCTCGTTTCGGCCTTTCCCCGGCCTCTGTCTTTCCCTCCCTCATTTCAGTCTCTCTCTCTCTCTCTCTCTCTCTCTCTCTCTCTCTCTCTCTCTCTCTCTCTCTCTCTCTCTCCCCTCTCGTCTCGGCCTCTCTCTCTCTCTCTCTCTCTCTCTCTCTCTCTCTCTCTCTCTCTCTCTCTCTCTCTCTCTCTCTCTCTCTCTCTCTCTCTCTCTCTCTCCCTTCTCGTTTCGGCCTTTCCCCGGCCTCTGTCTTTCCCTCCCTCATTTCAGTGTCTCTCTCCCTCTCTCCCCTCAAGTGTTAGTGAGAGGGGAGGAGAGAAGGGAGACCGAGATGATTAAGCGACCTCCCATTATGAGGGAGAAAAATTACTTGGCTCTTCATCATTTCTTATAATAGGAAAATGAGGAGTTTAAATTTCGTGTGTGTGTATGTGTGTGTGTGTGTGTGTGCTCTGCATATATTCATTTATCTCTTTGTCTTTATTTTTCATATAGTCTTTGTGCTTCATTTGGGTGAAAAACGAAAGAAAAATAGAACGAAGAAAGTGCCCGGCGATTTATGACAAATTTTCTGGCAATAGATCAGAGTGAAAATGAAAGGTCACTTATAGTTTGTCTTTATCTTGTTTCATCCAGTCAATCAATCCATCTGTCAAACACGTGCATATAGATATGTATGTGTGTTTCATATACACGCATACACTTACACACAAGCACACACATGTACACACACGCACATACTGTATACAATTACATACATACCCTTCATTCCTCACACCCTTCTCATGCCGCCCTCACGCCTCCTTATCCATTTTCCACTCCTTCATCCTCTCCTTTTCATCCTTCTTGCCCCTCCTTCGCCCCTCCTCAGTGCTCGCAACGTCCTTCCCCTCTCTGCCCCGCCCACTCGGCCGCCCACTCCATCAAGGGCGTGAGGGCGTGTGAGTTGTAGTGCCCACCTGTCAGCGGCCTTCACATGCTACGAACCGAGGAGGCGGGGGAAATGGGGATGAGAAAGAAGATGAGAAAGAGGAGACAGAAGAGGAAGGGGAGAGGAGAGAGAAGAAAGAGAAGAGAAAAAAGGAGAGGGAGAGAGAGGGAGAGGACGAGGAGGGGATGGTGTTGAGAAAGAAGAGGAGGAAGAGGAGATGGAAGAGGAGGGATAAGGAGAGGAAGAAAAGGAAGAGGGGATTGTGATGGGGAAGAAGAAGAAGAAGAGGAAACAGAAGAGGGGGAGGAGAGGGGAGAGAGAGAGGGGTTTGAGGAGATGAAGGAACAGGAGAAGGAAGAGACAGAAGAGTAGGGGGTAAAGATAGAGAGGTGGAGGTGGTGGTAGCAGTGGAGGAAGAGAGGAGAAAAGAGAGAGAGAAAGAAGAGGAGGAAGAAGAGAGAGAAAAGGAGGAGGGACTGGAGAAAGAGGAGAGTAGAATGAAGGAAAGGGGAATAAAATTGAGGAAGAGGAGAACGAGGAGGAAGAAGACATATAGAAAGAACAAATGTAGCAGGAAGAGGAAGAGAAAAAGAAAAAAAAGATGGAATGGAGGAAGCAGCAAAGGAAGAGGAAGATGATGGTAATGATGATGGTGATGATCACGATTATGATAATGATAATTATGATGACAATATTAATTATAAGAATGATGGGAAAGGGATGAGAGAAAAAAAAAATAATGACCATGATGTAGATTGAGGAAAAGGAAAATACGAAATAAAGAAGGAGGAGATTATGTAAGGTGAAAAAGAAGATAAAAAAAAAAAATAAAAAAAACACTATATCTTATATGATATATAATTACAACATTAAAAACAAAACAAAACCAAAGCCACACGTCATCTCAGCAACAGAGCTACAACTCCCACTCACAGTCACAGCAATAATTCGTTCCTTAATCTCTCTCAGCCACAGCCACCGACGCCGGCGTTCCATTTTAGCTCAGCTGGCTTGACGGACACGTGTCCCCGCTGACGAAGCTGACCTTTTAAAGTGTCTGTAAAGGTCAGGTTCGTTCTTGCACGTGAACCTTGCTCGGCAGCTATATTCGTAGCACACACACATTCAGGTCTTTTTTATGTGTCTTTCTCTGTGTGTCTTCTATCGGTCTTTTATTCTGATCTCTATTCATGTTTTCTTTCAGTTTGTTTTGTATGTCTATGTGTCTCTTTTACTTTTATCTTTCTCATTCTCTCGTAGTTTGTTTTTTTCTCTCCCATTCTCTCTCTCTCTCTCTCTCTCTCTCTCTCTCTCTCTCTCTCTCTCTCTCTTATTAGAAAGAAAATCAAATACATATGCAATAGACTTGTCGGTTGAATGCATGTTTGTCAGTATATTTGCATATCACTTTTAATGAACTGATTGATGTATGCGTACACTCAGATGCATTTATGATAACATTTACCACGTATCACTTACCTACTTGACTTCAATGTTTATGTACTTAACGTTTATATATGCTTATGTTTACATCCACAAGCCTTGGTAGGATGTGTTGCTAGATGTAT
>BOPN01000165.1:280376-287876 GCA_017312705.2 Penaeus japonicus
GGGAGGGAGGGAGAGAGAGAGAGAGAGAGAGAGAGAGAGAGAGAGAGAGAGAGAGAGAGATAAAGTGGAATATACTTACAACGAAAGAGAGAGTGTGTGCAGAAAAATAAAGAGAGAGGAAGGAATATACCTACAGACAAAGAAATTCCCCAACATTAACAAACGCCTATATCATCGATTCGTCTGTTTACGGTATAAATGTCCGTAAATATATATTAGTATAAACATCTATACGCACATCTATCTCTATGTCTAACAATCTATCTACCTTTCCATCTTCATCCAGGGTATAATTCACCATCGGTTATCAAGCTGGATTTTTAGATTAACACCACAGGCAACAAAGGAGCCATTGATTTCAACTTCAATCTGAGTGCTCATTGAGAAGAGGGAAATCAACGTAAGAGATGGAGATAATTATAACTTTTTGGAAAGATCGGAAGAATGGAAATCATTTCCCTCGTAAGAGCCAATACGTTTCTCCACAATGGTCATTTATTCGTGGTCGTCCACACGCCAGGTGATTGATTATAGGCCTATATCATGACACACCGACACGCGTGTTTGGAACATTTACAGCATCCCTTCTTTGAAGCCTATAATCATACTCATCATTATTGATCTACCTTACTATCATTCTAAGAGGGGAGACGGGGTATGGGGTCGGGTGTAGGGGGAGGTCAGGTCACCCTAGGCTATAATGAGGCCTCCGAAAGGTCCCTTAGGTCGATAATCTGGGGCCTGTTTCACGCATCGTCGACCTAACAGGTGGTCTCTCGGGGACACTATGTTAGGATCATCCTCTTTCGAAAGCAAACACGCGCCAAGCCGATAGTGACCTAAAAGTAAAAAAAAAATAATAATAATAATAAAAATAAACAATATCATGTTAAGAATATGAAATGTTGCAGGAAAATGGAGCTGCTAGTTTTGTGATAATACTCTCAGAGCAATGAGTTATTGTTACAATAAGGAGTAAGGGCAGAGGCTCTGTTTGTCATAACATTTGGATTCAGGGATTTGTGTAACTTTGGGGCCAGATCCCGCGGCTTACGAGCGCCACCTCCCGCTCGTACCTCCAGCCTCACTGCCGGAGGGAGGGGGTGGTACTGGGTCTTATGCCGTGTACGATTCGAGGAGAGAGAGAGAGAGAGAGAGAGAGAGAGAGAGAGAGAGAGAGAGAGAGAGAGAGAGAGAGAGAGAGAGAGAGAGAGAGAGAGAGGAGGGGGGGGGGCATAGGGAGGGATAGAGGAGAGAAATTTATGGGAAAGAGAATTTGAGGTAAGGAAAGAGAGGACGAAGGAAAATAGATAAATAGAAATAGGTAGATAAATAGATAGAGAGATAGAGAGAGAGAGAGAGAGAGAGAGAGAGAGAGAAAGAGTGAGAGAGAGATAAAGTGGAATATACTTACAACGAAAGAGAGAGTGTGTGCAGAAAAATAAAGAGAGAGGAAGGAATTTACCTACAGACAAAGAAATTCCCCAACATTAACAAACGCCTATATCATCGATTAGTCTGTTTACAGTATAAATGTCCGTAAATATATATCAGTATAACCATCTATACGCACATCTATCTCTATGTCTAACAATCTATCTACCTTTCCATCTTCATCCAGGGTATAATTCACCATCGGTTATCAAGCTCGATTTTTAAATTAACACCACAGGCAACAAAGGAGCCATTGATTTCAACTTCAATCTGAGTGCTCATTGAGAAGAGGGAAATCAACGTAAGAGATGGAGATAATTATAACTTTTTTGGAAAGATCGGAAGAATGGAAATCATTTCCCTCGTAAGAGCCAATACGTTTCTCCACAATGGTCATTTATTCGTGGTCGTCCACACGCCAGGTGATTGATTATAGGCCTATATCATGACACACCGACACGCGTGTTTGGAACATTTACAGCATCCCTTCTTTGAAGCCTATAATCATACTCATCATTATTGATCTACCTTACTATCATTCTAAGAGGGGAGACGGGGTATGGGGTCGGGTGTAGGGGGAGGTCAGGTCACCCTAGGCTATAATGAGGCCTACGAAAGGTCCCTTAGGTCGATAATCTGGGGCCTGTTTCACGCATCGTCGACCTAACAGGTGGTCTCTCGGGGACACTATGTTTGGATCATCCTCTTTCGAAAGCAAACACGCGCCAAGCCGATAGTGACCTAAAAGTAAAAAAAAAATAATAATAATAATAAAAATAAACAATATCATGATAAGAATATGAAATGTTGCGGGAAAATGGAGCTGCTAGTTTTGTGATAATACTCTCAGAGCAATGAGTTATTGTTACAATAAGGAGTAAGGACAGAGGCTCTGTTTGTCATAACATTTGGATTCAGGGATTTGTGTAACTTTGGGGCCAGATCCCACGGCTTACGAGCGCCACCTCCCGCTCGTACCTCCAGCCTCACTGCCGGAGGGAGGGGGTGGTACTGGGTCTTATGCCGTGTACGATTCGAGGAGAGAGAGAGAGAGAGAGAGAGAGAGAGAGAGAGAGAGAGAGAGAGAGAGAGAGAGAGAGAGAGAGAGAGAGAGAGAGAGAGAGGAGGGGGGGGGGCATAGGGAGGGATAGAGGAGAGAAATTTATGGGAAAGAGAATTTGAGGTAAGGAAAGAGAGGACGAAGGAAAATAGATAAATAGAAATAGGTAGATAAATAGATAGAGAGAGAGAGAGAGAGAGAGAGAGAGAGAGAGAGAGAGAGAGAGAGAGAGAGAGAGAGAGAGAGAGAGAGAGAGAGAGAGAGAGAGCTTACTGGTGTCGTTCTTCATGGCAGTAAATCGGTGTTTACCACTGTGTACGTGTGGGAGTGTGTGTGTGTGTGTGTGTGTGTGTGTGTGTGTGTGTGTGTGTGTGTGTGTGTGTGTGTGTGTGTGTGTGTGTGTGTGTGTGTGTGTGTGTGTGTGTGTGTGTGTCTGTGTGTGTGTGTGTGTGTGTGTGTGCAAGCCCGAGTATATTTGCTTATGCTTAACCATGATCATGTACGGATAATCCCCTACGTGTTTGTGTGTTGTGAGTGTATTTGTTTATGTATGTGAACAAGCGCCGGGTTATATAAACATATGCGTAACACCATGTACAAAACCACCCAAAGATTATGAGTCAGAACAGAGTATGCGGGCGACATGTGTTTGTGAGTGAGTGTGTGTGTGTGTGTGTGTGTGCGTTTTAGCGTCTGTACGTGTAGCTGTTTGTACGTATGTATTTGTATGTATGCTTTAGTTGACTCAAATATTAGCAAACCTCTCGACGCAGGCCTAACTAAATAAACACAACCAGGCCTGATGCCACAGCCTCAAGCAGTACGTTGGGACGTTATTCAAGAATCCTCGTTTTGCAAAACATTTTATTTAAATTAATGTGATTTTGTATGTACTCTCTGTATCTATATACCTACCTGTCTATTTATCTATCTCTCATTCTTTCTATCTATCTGTTTGTCTGTCCACCTATCTATCTGTCTGTCTATCTATCTATTCATCTATTTATTTATCTAATAAATTATATATTTATCACCCTGCCCTATCCGTTTCTGTATCTGTTTGCCTATCTATCTATTTATGTACCAATCTGTCTATCAATCTACCTATCTATCTGCTTGTATCCGTCTTTCCTTTTGTTTTCCTTTCTATCCGTGTAACTATGTATGTATATATGCTTGCAATCATGTATGTATGTATGTATGTATGTATGTATATATATGTATGTATGCATGTATATGTGCGCATGTATTCATGTGTGCATGTATGTATATGTATGTGTATGTATCTATGTATGTGTATATATATGTATGCATTTATTCATCCATCCATTTAATCTTCTATGTTTCTATTTGTCTGTCTGTCTACCATTCTCTAAGCTTTTCCTTCCATCTAACTCTGTTGACCTATCCAAAAATAGAATTATATTTCATCCTTGTACAGACTTTACGGAGAGTTGAATAGACCTTATCATTCCTTCAACGATATAATCCTCACATGCACTTCCTCTCAATATCTTTCTCTCTCAAGCGTCAAGTTCTCATCATCCAAACCCCCCCCTCCCCCCATCCCCCCACTCTCTCTTGAATCATCATCCTTTCTAGCACATTTTTACCGACTTATTTTATCAAACTCTCTCCCAGTCTTCACTCTCCTCTCCTCCTCCTCTCCCTCCCCTCCTCATACCCACCCTCTTACTCTTGCTTCATCTCCTCTCCTCCCTCTTCCCTTCCTCCAATTTTCCTCTTCATTATGTCTCACTCCCCTCTTCTTTCCCTCCCCCTATCCCTCCCTTCCCTATTTCATCTCCTTACTACATCTCTCCTCTTTCACCCCCACTATATTTCCCCCTCTGTTTCTCTTCTTCCTCCTACTCGCTCTCCCCTCTATACCCACCATCCTCTCTCCTCTACTTTATTTCCTTTGTAATCAGTAAGATCCATCTCTTCCCTTTCCTCTTTTTCCTTCTCTCCCCTTCTCCCGTCTTCCCCTTTACCCTTCTTTCCCTTTTCTCCTTACCCCTTTCCCCTTCTCTCCTCTTCTCCCCTTCCCCTTTATCCCTTTTTCCTCTTCTTCCCCTTTCATTTCCCCCTTCCCCTCAATCTCCCCATCTATCTCCTTCCCTCTCCCTTTTTCCCTCTTCCCCCCTCCCCTTCCCTCTCATCTCCCCCTTTTCCCCTCCTCCTCCCCTTCTCCTCCTTCTCCCTAACAAGTCAATATGGCGGAGCACAGCTGATGGACAGAGGAGTAAATATTTACCTCACGACCTTTTGGGGCACCGAAGGAGTATGTCCCTTCAGTTGCATTGTTGTGATTGTTGTACTTGTTGTTCTTGTGGTGAATGTTGTGTTTGTTGTGTGTTCGCGTGATTTTCATCTTTTCATGTTAGTTTGTGATGCTGTTTCGATTATTATGATTATGATTGTACTTTTTGTGATAATGATTATCATTACGATTAAGATTATTGTTATCACTGTTATTATAATGGTCATTATCATCATAAGTAGTAATAGTGGTATCATTATTGATATAATTAGTATTATTGTTATCACTGATATTATAATGGTCATTATTATCATAAGTAGTAATAGTGGTATTATTATTAATATAATTAGTATTACCATTATCATCATTATTATTATTATTATTGTTATTATTTTTATCATTATCATTGCTATTATTATTATTATTATTGTTATTATTTTTACCATTATCATTGCTATTATTATTATTATTATTGTTATTATTACCATTACTATTATTATTATTATTATCATTATTATTGTTATTATCATTATTATTTTTATTATCATCATTATTATCATTATCATTCTTATTATCATTATTATTATTATTATTATTATCATTATTATTATTATCATATCATTATCATTATTACTATTATTATTATTATTATTATTATTATTATCATTATCATCATGATTATCATCCTTATTACTATCATTATCACTACTATTTTTATCATCGTTACAGTTATCATTATCATCGTTATCATCATCATGATTTTTATTATCATAATTTTAACTACTATCATTATCATCTTAATTGTAATTACTATTATTATCACTATCATCATAATTTTAATTACTATTACCATCATCATTATTATAATAATCATTATTATCATCATTATTATAATAATCATTATTATCATCATTATTATAATAATCATTATTATCATCATTATCATTGTAGTAGGTAATTAATAACTCCGTAGAGTTGTATGATGTTAATATTGGTTGCGTGTAACCGAACTACCCATCATTTCCACAATGTCGGTTCGGAGGAGATAAACAGATGATAATTGAGGGTAAGGTGTTTTAGTCGAAGAAAAAAGAGACAAGATCAAGGTAAGGTAAGTACAGAATATAGGGTAAGTAATGTATAAGTAGTGTTGTGTAGAGTAGTAATAATGTCGATGGAGACAAGGAGCACGGTGCAATCGGAAAGGTACGTCAAAGGAAAATTAAAATGCATTTTATTTTCATTAGAGAAAAAAAGAAGTAAGAAAAACACGCACAATAGCAAAACCAGATTAGATTAGATTAGATCTTTATTTACCCGCCAAGGAACGGGGACATGCTATACATTTTGTGTGGATACCATCGCATGTTCGAATCGCTAAACATGATCATGCTGATCGCCTATCGAGGGCAGGATGTGATAAGCAAATTGTGGATATAGACTTTGGCATACCTCTTGCTAGGATCTCACACATAATAAGAACCTCCAATAGGGAGGACTTGATGGAGCTAACAAACTCTCAAAGACCTGAAAGCTGTAGCAAAACCAAATCATCTTGCAGGGCGGAGAAGTCCGTAGATTCGTTAGTGACCTCAGGGGACAGGCCCGAAATCTGCGGGATGACCCTTCTGATGCCAGGGGGAGAACTCGGGTTAATTATCTTTATCATTATCATTATCATTATTATTATTATTATTATCATTTATATTATCATTATCATTATTATTATTATTATTAATATTATTATTATCATTAATATTATGATTATCATTTTTGTTATTATCATTATTATCATATTTATTACTATCATCTTCATCATTATCATAACCATTATCCTTATGATTATCATCTCTATCATTATCATTAATATAATTATATTTTTTGTTATCATTATTATGATTATGATTATTGCTGTCATTATTATAATAATCATTATCATCAGTAATATTGTTACCATAGTTATTACCATAATCATTATTATTAATATTGTTATTATTAACATTTTAATTACCATATAATTCTCATTGTCTCATTGTCATCTCGTCATTGTCATCCTTTTC
This sequence comes from Penaeus japonicus, assembly GCA_017312705.2. Classification (NCBI taxonomy): domain Eukaryota; kingdom Metazoa; phylum Arthropoda; class Malacostraca; order Decapoda; family Penaeidae; genus Penaeus; species Penaeus japonicus. The sequence goes on from BOPN01000165.1 coordinate 287,194, forward strand.
ATTGTCATTATTGCTACTATATCCATTATCCTTATTGCTAATATCACTATCACCTTTATCATTATCATAATTATCACTGCTATTGTTGTTTTTTGTGATCATCATTAGTATCGATATCATTATTATCATAAGTATCATCATTATTACTATTAGCGTTAACATCTTTATAATTGTGATTATTATCATCATTAATTATTATCATTGTTATCATCATTATCATGACTATTATCATTATTATTATCGTTACCATCATTATCATGACTATTATCTATATTATTATCACTATCATAATCATTATCAGTATTGTCATTGTTATCATCATTGCTGTTATCAGCATTATCTCTATTATCATTATTATTATTATCACTACCATCATCCTTATCATTATCATCCTTATTATTATTACTGCCATCATTATCATTATCATTGTTATTATCATTACCATTATCATTAATATCATTGTTGTTATTGTTATAAATATTGTCATTATCATTATCATTAGTATCACTATAATCATTATTACTATCATTATTGTTGTTAGCATTATTACTTTTTTGATTATCCTCATCATTATCATTATTGTTCTTGTCATTTTTATCATTATTATCATTATCATTATTGTTGTTATTATTATTATCATTATTGTTATTATTATTATTACGATTATTATTATCATCCTCATT